>OZ034800.1:19294404-19894404 GCA_964028335.1 Altica lythri | reverse complement strand
ATTTGTCGTTTGACATCTTTGACATTTGCCATCTTGAAATTTGTCATTTTTGACATTTAGCATTGTGACATTTGTCATTTGACATCTTTAACATTTGCCATCTTAAAATTTGTTATTTTTGACATTTTTCATGGTGACACTTTTCATTTTTGACATTTAGCATTGTGACATTTGTCAGTTTTGACATTTGTCATCTTGAAATTTGTCATTTTTGACATTTTTTATGGTGACACTTTTCATTTTTGACATTTAGCATTGTGACATTTGTCATTTGACATCTTTGACATTTGCCATCTTGAAATTTGTCATTTTTGACATTTAGCATTGTGACATTTGTCATTTGACATCTTTAACATTTGCCATCTTAAAATTTGTTATTTTTGACATTTTTCATGGTGACACTTTTCATTTTTGACATTTAGCATTGTGACATTTGTCAGTTTTGACATTTGTCATCTTGAAATTTGTCATTTTTGACATTTTTTATGGTGACACTTTTCATTTTTGACATTTAGCATTGTGACATTTGTCATTTGACATCTTTGACATTTGCCATCTTGAAATTTGTTATTTTTGACATTTTTCATGGTGACACTTTTCATTTTTGACATTTAGCATTGTGACATTTGTCATTTGACATCTTTGACATTTGCCATCTTGAAATTTGTTATTTTTGACATTTTTCATGGTGACACTTTTCATTTTTGACATTTAGCATTGTGACATTTGTCATTTGACATCTTTGACATTTGCCATCTTGAAATTTGTCATTATTGACATTTTTCATGGGGACACTTTTCATTTTTGACATTTAGCATTGTGACATTTGTCATTTGACATCTTTGACATTTGCTATCTTGAAATTTGTCATTTTTGACATTTTTCATGGTGACAATTTTCATTTTTGACATTTACCATTGTGACATTTGTCATTTAACATCTTTGATATTTGCCATCTTGAAATTTGCCATTTTTGACATTTTTCACGGTGACACTTTTTATTTTTGACATTTAGCATTGTGACATTTGTCATTTGGCATCTTAGACATTTGCCATCTTGAAATTTGTCATTTTTGACACTTTTCATTTTTGACATTTAACATTGTGACATATGTCATTTGACATCTTTGACATTTGCCATCTTGAAATTTGTCATTTTTGACATTTTTCATGGTGACACTTTTCATTTTTGACATTTAGCATTGTGACATTTGTCATTTGACATCTTGGACATTTGCCATCTTGAAATTTGTCATTTTTGACATTTTTCATGGTGACACTTATCATTTTTGACATTTAGCATTGTGACATTTGTCAGTTTTGACATTTGCCATCTTGAAATTTGTCATTTTTGACATTTTTCATGGTGACACTTTTTATTTTTGACATTTAGCATTGTGACATTTGTCATTTGACATTTATGACATTTGCCATCTTGAAATTTGTCATTTTTGACATTTTTCATGGTGACACTTTTCATTTTTGACATTTAGCATTGCGACATTTGTCATTTGACATCTTTGACATTTGCCATCTTGAAATTTGTCATTTTTGACATTTTTCATGGTGACACTTTTCATTTTTAACATTTAGCATTGTGACATTTGTCATTTGACATCTTTGACATTTGCCATCTTGAAATTTGTCATTTTTGACATTTTTCATGGTGACACTTTTCGTTTTTGACATTTAGCATTGTGACATTTGTCGTTTGACATCTTAGACATTTGCCATTTTGAAATTTGTCATTTTTGACACTTTTCATTTTTGACATTTAGCATTGTGACATTTGTCATTTGACATCTTTGACATTTGCCATCTTGAAATTTGTCATTTTTGACATTTTTCATGGTGACACTTTTCATTTTTGACATTTAGCATTGTGACATTTGTCATTTGACATTTTTGACATTTGCCATCTTGAAATTTGTCGTTTTTGACATTTAGCATTGTGACATTTGTCATTTGACATCTTTGATATTTGCCATCTTGAAATTTGTCATTTTTGACATTTTTCATGGTGACACTTTTCATTTTTGACATTTAGCATTGTGACATTTGTCATTTGACATCTTTGACATTTGCCATCTTGAAATTTGTCATTTTTGACATTTTTCATGGTGACACTTTTCATTTTTGACATTTAGCATTGTGACATTTGTCATTTGACATCTTTAACATTTGCCATCTTGAAATTTGTCATTTTTGACATTTTTCATGGTGACACTTTTCATTTTTGACATTTCGCATTGTGACATTTGTCATTTGACATCTTTGACATTTACCATCTTGAAATTTGTCAATTTTGACATTTAGCATTGTGACATTTGTCATTTGACATCTTTGACATTTGCCATCTTGAAATTTGTTATTTTTGACATTTTTCATGGTGACACTTTTCATTTTTGACATTTAGCATTGTGACATTTGTCATTTGACATCTTTGACATTTGCTATCTTGAAATTTGTCATTTTTGACATTTTTCATGGTGACACTTTTCATTTTTGACATTTAGCATTGTGACATTTGTCATTTGACATCTTTGACATTTGCCATTTTGAAATTTGTCATTATTGACATTTTTCATGGGGACACTTTTCATTTTTGACATTTAGCATTGTGACATTTGTCATTTGACATCTTTGACATTTGCCATCTTAAAATTTGTCATTTTTGACATTTTTCATGGTGACACTTTTCATTTTTGACATTTAGCATTGTGACATTTGTCATTTGACATCTTTGACATTTCCCATCTTGAAATTTGTCATTTTTGACATTTTTCACGGTGACACTTTTCATTTTTGACATTTAGCATTGTGACATTTGTCATTTGACATATTAGACATTTGCCATCTTAAAATTTGTCATTGTTGACACTTTTCATTTTTGACATTTAGCATTGTGACATTTGTCATTTGACATCTTTGATATTTGCCATCTTTTAATTTGTCATTTTTGACATTTTTCATGGTGACACTTTTCATTTTTGACATTTAGCATTGTGACATTTGTCATTTGACATCTTGGACATTTGCCACCTTGAAATTTGTCATTTTTGACATTTTTCATGGTGACACTTTTTATTTTTGACATTTAGCATTGTGACATTTGTCATTTGACATCTTAGACATTTGTCATCTTGAAATTTGTCATTTTTGACATTTAGCATTGTGACATTTGTCATTTGACATCTTTGACATTTGCCATCTTGAAATTTGTTATTTTTGACATTTTTCATGGTGACACTTATCATTTTTGACATTTAGCATTGTGACATTTGTCAGTTTTGACATTTGCCATCTTGAAATTTGTCATTTTTGACATTTTTCATGGTGACACTTTTCATTTTTGACATTTAGCATTGTGACATTTGTCATTTGACATCTTTGACATTTGCCATCTTGAAATTTGTCATTTTTGACATTTTTTATGGTGACACTTTTCATTTTTGACATTTAGCATTGTGACATTTGTCATTTGACATTTTTGACATTTGCCATCTTGAAATTTGTCATTTTTGACATTTAGCATTGTGACATTTGTCATTTGACATCTTTGATATTTGCCATCTTGAAATTTGTCATTTTTGACATTTTTCATGGTGACACTTTTCATTTTTGACATTTAGCATTGTGACATTTGTCATTTGACATCTTTGACATTTGCCATCTTGAAATTTGTCATTTTTGACATTTTTCATGGTGACACTTTTCATTTTTGACATTTAGCATTGTGACATTTGTCATTTGACATCTTTGACATTTGCCATCTTGAAATTTGTCATTTTTGACATTTTTCATGGTGACACTTTTCATTTTTGACATTTAGCATTGTGACATTTGTCATTTGACATCTTTGACATTTGCCATCTTGAAATTTGTCATTTTTGACATTTAGCATTGTGACATTTGTCATTTGACATCTTTGACATTTGCCATCTTGAAATTTGTTATTTTTGACATTTTTCATGGTGACACTTTTCATTTTTGACATTTAGCATTGTGACATTTGTCATTTGACATCTTTGACATTTGCTATCTTGAAATTTGTCATTTTTGACATTTTTCATGGTGAAACTTTTCATTTTTGATATTTAGCATTGTGACATTTGTCATTTGACATCTTTGACATTTGCCATCTTGAAATTTGTCATTATTGACATTTTTCATGGGGACACTTTACATTTTTGACATTTAGCATTGTGACATTTGTCATTTGACATCTTTGACATTTGCCATCTTGAAATTTGTCATTTTTGACATTTTTTATGGTGACACTTTTCATTTTTGACATTTAGCATTGTGACATTTGTTATTTGACATCTTTGACATTTCCCGTCTTGAAATTTGTCATTTTTGACATTTTTCACGGTGACACTTTTCATTTTTGACATTTAGCATTGTGACATTTGTCATTTGACATATTAGACATTTGCCATCTTGAAATTTGTCATTTTTGACACTTTTCATTTTTGACATTTAGCATTGTGACATTTGTCATTTGACATCTTTAATATTTGCCATCTTTAAATTTGTCATTTTTGACATTTTTTATGGTGACACTTTTCATTTTTGACATTTAGCATTGTGACATTTGTCATTTGACATCTTGGACATCTGCCATCTTGAAATTTGTCATTTTTGACATTTTTCATGGTGACACTTTTCATTTTTGACATTTAGCATTGTGACATTTGTCATTTGACATCTTAGACATTTGCCATCTTGAAATTTGTCATTTTTGACATTTAGCATTGTGACATTTGTCATTTGACATCTTTGACATTTGCCATCTTGAAATTTGTCATTTTTGACATTTTTCATGGTGACACTTTTCATTTTTGACATTTAGCATTGCGACATGTGTCATTTGACATCTTTGACATTTGCCATCTTGAAATTTGTCATTTTTGACATTTTTCATGGTGACACTTTTTATTTTTGACATTTAGCATTGTGACATTTGTCATTTGACATCTTTGACATTTGCCATCTTGAAATTTGTCATTTTTGACATTTTTCATGGTGACACTTTTAATTTTTGACATTTAGCATTGTGACATTTGTCATTTGACATCTTAGACATTTGCCATTTTGAAATTTGTCATTTTTGACACTTTTCATTTTTAACATTTAGCATTGTGACATTTGTCATTTGACATCTTTGACATTTGCCATCTTGAAATTTGTTATTTTTGACATTTTTCATGGTGACACTTTTCATTTTTGACATTTAGCATTGTGACATTTGTCATTTGACATTTTTGACATTTGCCATCTTGAAATTTGTCATTTTTGACATTTAGCATTGTGACATTTGTCATTTGACATCTTTGATATTTGCCATCTTGAAATTTGTCATTTTTGACATTTTTCATGGTGACACTTTTCATTTTTGACATTTAGCATTGTGACATTTGTCATTTGACATCTTTGACATTTGCCATCTTGAAATTTGTCATTTTTGACATTTTTCATGGTGACACTTTTCATTTTTGACATTTAGCATTGTGACATTTGTCATTTGACATCTTTGACATTTGCCATCTTGAAATTTGTCATTTTTGACATTTTTCATGGTGACACTTTTCACTTTTTGACATTTAGCATTATGACATTTGTCATTTGACATCTTTGACATTTGCCATCTTAAAATTTGTCATTTTTGACATTTAGCATTATCACATTTGTCATTTGACATCTTTGACATTTGCCATCTTGAAATTTGTTATTTTTGACATTTTTCATGGTGACACTTTTCATTTTTGACATTTAGCATTGTGACATTTGTCATTTGACATCTTTGACATTTGCTATCTTGAAATTTGTCATTTTTGACATTTTTCATGGTGACACTTTTCATTTTTGACATTAAGCATTGTGACATTTGTCATTTGACATCTTTGACATTTGCCATCTTGCAATTTGTCATTATTGACATTTTTCATGGGGACACTTTTCATTTTTGACATTTAGCATTGTGACATCTTTGACATTTGCCATCTTGAAATTTGTCATTTTTGACATTTTTCATGGTGACACTTTTCATTTTTGACATTTAGCATTGTGACATTTGTCATTTGACATCTTTGACATTTCCCATCTTGAAATTTGTCATTTTTGACATTTTTCACGGTGACACTTTTCATTTTTGACATTTAGCATTGTGACATTTGTCATTTGACCTATTAGACATTTGCCATCTTAAAATTTGTCATTTTTGACACTTTTCATTTTTGACATTTAGCATTGTGACATTTGTCATTTGACATCTTTGATATTTGCCATCTTTAAATTTGTCATTTTTGACATTTTTCATGGTGACACTTTTCATTTTTGACATTTAGCATTGTGACATTTGTCATTTGACATCTTGGACATTTGCTATCTTGAAATTTGTCATTTTTGACATTTTTCATGGTGACACTTTTCATTTTTGACATTTAGCATTGTGACATTTGTCATTTGACATCTTAGACATTTGCCATCTTGAAATTTGTCATTTTTGACATTTAGCATTGTGACATTTGTCATTTGACATCTTTGACATTTGCCATCTTGAAATTTGTTATTTTTGACATTTTTCATGGTGACACTTATCATTTTTGACATTTAGCATTGTGACATTTGTCAGTTTTGACATTTGCCATCTTGAAATTTGTCATTTTTGACATTTTTCATGGTGACACTTTTCATTTTTGACATTTAGCATTGTGACATTTGTCATTTGACATCTTTGACATTTGCCATCTTGAAATTTGTCATTTTTGACATTTTTCATAGTGCCACTTTTCATTTTTGACATTTAGCATTGTGACATTTGTCATTTGACATCTTTGACATTTGCCATCTTAAAATTTGTCATTTTTGACATTTAGCATTGTGACATTTGTCATTTGACATTTGCCATCTTGAAATTTGTTATTTTTGACATTTTTCATGGTCACACTTTTCATTTTTGACATTTAGCATTGTGACATTTGTCAGTTTTGACATTTGCCATCTTAAAATTTGTCATTTTTGACATTTTTTATGGTGACACTTTTCATTTTTGATATTTAGCATTGTGACATTTGTCATTTGACATCTTAGACATTTGCCATCTTAAAATTTGTCATTTTTGACACTTTTCATTTGTGACATTTAGCATTGTGACATTTGTCATTTGACATCTTTGACATTTGCCATCTTGAAATTTGTCATTTTTGACATTTTTCATGGTGACACTTTTCATTTGTGACATTTAGCATTGTGACATTTGTCATTTGACATCTTTTACATTTGCCATCTTGAAATTTGTCATTTTTGACATTTAGCATTGTGACATTTGTCATTTGACATCTTGGACATTTGCCATCTTGAAATTTGTCATTTTTGACATTTTTCATGGTGACACTTATCATTTTTGACATTTAGCATTGTGACATTTGTCATTTGACATCTTTGACATTTGCCATCTTGAAATTTGTCATTTTTGACATTTTTCATGGTGACACTTATCATTTTTGACATTTAGCATTGTGACATTTGTCAGTTTTGACATTTGCCATCTTGAAATTTGTCATTTTTGACATTTTTCATGGTGACACTTTTCATTTTTGACATTTAGCATTGTGACATTTGTCATTTGACATCTTTGACATTTGCCATCTTGAAATTTGTCATTTTTGACACTTTTCATTTTTGACATTTAGCATTGTGACATTTGTCATTTGACATCTTTGACATTTGCCATCTTGAAATTTGTCATTTTTGACATTTAGCATTGTGACATTTGTCATTTGACATCTTTGACATTTGCCATCTTGAAATTTGTCATTTTTGACATTTTTCATGGTGACACCTTTCATTTTTGACATTTAGCATTGTGACATTTGTCATTTGACATCTTGGACATTTGCCATCTTGAAATTTGTCATTTTTGACATTGTTCATGGTGACACTTATCATTTTTGACATTTAGCATTGTGACATTTGTCAGTTTTGACATTTGCCATCTTGAAATTTGTCAATTTTGACATTTTTCATGGTGACACTTTTCATTTTTGACATTTAGCATTGTGACATTTGTCATTTGACATCTTTGACATTTGCCATCTTGAAATTTGTCATTTTTGACATTTTTCATGGTGACACTTTTCATTTTTGACATTTAGCATTGTAACATTTGTCATTTGACATCTTTGACATTTGCCATCTTGAAATTTGTCATTTTTGACATTTTTCATGGTGACACTTTTCATTTTTGACATTTAGCATTGTGACATTTGTCATTTGACATCTTAGACATTTGCCATCTTGAAATTTGTCATTTTTGACACTTTTCATTTTTGACATTTAGCATTGTGACATTTGTCATTTGACATTTGACATCTTTGATATTTGCCATCTTGAAATTTGTCATTATTGACATTTTTCATGGTGACACTTTTCATTTTTGACATTTAGCATTGTGACATTTGTCATATTCGAGATTTTTGACATTTGCCATCTTGAAATTTGTCATTTTTGACATTTTTCATGGTGACACTTTTCACTTTTGACATTTAGCATTGTGACATTTGTCATTTGACATCTTAGACATTTGCCATCTTGAAATTTGTCATTTTTGACACTTTTCATTTTTGACATTTAGCATTGTGACATTTGTCATTTGACATTTGACATCTTTGATATTTGCCATCTTGAAATTTGTCATTTTTGACATTTTTCACGGTGACACTTTTCATTTTTGACATTTAGCATTGTGACATTTGTCATTTGACATCTTTGACATTTGCCATCTTGAAATTTGTCATTTTTGACATTTAGCATTGTGACATTTGTCATTTGACATCTTTGACATTTGCCATCTTGAAATTTGTCATTTTTGACATTTTTCATGGTGACACTTTTCATTTTTGACATTTAGCATTGTGACATTTGTCATTTGACATCTTTGACATTTGCCATCTTGAAATTTGTCATTTTTGACATTTTTCCCGGTGACACTTTTCATTTTTGACATTTAGCATTGTGACATTTGTCATTTGACATCTTTGACATTTGCCATCTTGAAATTTGTCATTTTTGACATTTTTCATGGTGACACTTTTCATTTTTGACATTTGGCATTGTGACGTTTGTCATTTGACATCTTTGACATTTGCCATCTTGAAATTTGTCATTTTTGACATTTTTCACGGTAACACTTTTCATTTTTGACATTTAGCATTGTGACATTTGTCATTTGACATCTTAGACATTTGCCATCTTGAAATTTGTCATTTTTGACACTTTTCATTTTTGACATTTAGCATTGTGACATTTGTCATTTGACATCTTTGATATTTGCCATCTTTAAATTTGTCATTTTTGACATTTTTCATGGTGACACTTTTCATTTTTGACATTTAGCATTGTGACATTTGTCATTTGACATCTTGGACATTTGCCATCTTGAAATTTGTCATTTTTGACTTTTTTCAGGGTGACACTTTTCATTTTTGACATTTAGCATTGTGACATTTGTCATTTGACATCTTTGACATTTGCCATCTTGAAATTTGTTATTTTTGACATTTTTCATGGTGACACTTATCATTTTTGACATTTAGCATTGTGACATTTGTCAGTTTTGACATTTGCCATCTTGAAATTTGTCATTTTTGACATTTTTTATGGTAACACTTTTCATTTTTGTCATTTAGCATTGTGACATTTGTCATTTGACATCTTTGACATTTGCCATCTTGAAATTTGTCATTTTTGACATTTTTCATGGTGCCACTTTTCATTTTTGACATTTAGCATTGTGATATTTGTCATTTGACATCTTTGACATTTGCCATCTTGAAATTTGTCATTTTTGACATTTAGCATTGTGACATTTGTCATTTGACATCTTTGACATTTGCCTTTTTGAAGTTTGTTATTTTTGACATTTTTCATGGTCACACTTTTCATTTTTGACATTTAGCATTGTGACATTTGTCAGTTTTGACATTTGCCATCTTGAAATTTGTCATTTTTGACCTTTTTCATGGTGACACTTTTCATTTTTGACATTTAGCATTGTGACATTTGTCATTTGACATCTTAGACATTTGCCATCTTGAAATTTGTCATTTTTGACACTTTTCATTTGTGACATTTAGCATTGTGACATTTGTCATTAGACATCTTTGACATTTGCCATCTTGAAATTGTTCATTTTTGACATTTTTCATGGTGACACTTTTCATTTTTGACATTTAGCATTGTGACATTTGTCATTTAACATCTTGGACATTTGCCATCTTGAAATGTGTCATTTTTGACATTTTTCATAGTGACACTTATCATTTTTGACATTTAGCATTGTGACATTTGTCAGTTTTGACATTTGCCATCTTGAAATTTGTCATTTTTGACATTTTTCATGGTGACACTTTTCATTTTTGACATTTAGCATTGTGACATTTGTCATTTGACGTCTTTGACATTTGCCATCTTGAAATTTGTCATTTTTGACATTTAGCATTGTGACATTTGTCATTTGACATCTTTGACATTTGCCATCTTGAAATTTGTTATTTTTGACATTTTTCATGGTGACACTTTTCATTTTTGACATTTAGCATTGTGACATTTGTCAGTTTTGACATTTGCCATCTTGAAATTTATCCTTTTTAACATTTTTCATGGTGACACTTATCATTTTTGACATTTACCATTGTGACATTTGTCAGTTTTGACATTTGCCATCTTGAAATTTGTCATTTTTGACATTTTTCATGGTGACACTTTTCATTTTTGACATTTAGCATTGTGACATTTGTCATTTGACATCTTTGACATTTGCCATCTTGAAATTTGTCATTTTTGACATTTTTCATGGTGACACTTTTCATTTGTGACATTTAGCATTGTGACATTTGTCATTTGACATCTTTGACATTTGCCATCTTAAAATTTGTCATTTTTGACATCATGGTGACACTTTTCATTTTTGACATTTAGCATTGTGACATTTGTCATTTGACATCTTAGACATTTGCCATCTTGAAATTTGTCATTTTTGGCACTTTTAATTTTTGACATTTAGCATTGTGACATTTGTCATTTGACATCTTTGACATTTGCCATCTTGAAATTTGTCATTTTTGACATTTTTCATGGTGACACTTTTCATTTTTGACATTTAGCATTGTGACATTTGTCATATTCGACATCTTTGACATTTGCCATCTTGAAATTTGTCATTTTTGACATTTTTCATGGTGACACTTTTCATTTTTGACATTTAGCATTGTGACATTTGTCATTTGACATCTTTGCATTTTTCATCTTGAAATTTGTCATTATTGACATTTTTCATGGGGACACTTTTCATTTTTGACATTTAGCATTGGGACATTTGTCATTTGACATCTTTGACATTTGCCATCTTGAAATTTGTCATTTTTGACATTTTTCATGGTGACACTTTTCATTTTTGACATTTACCATTGTGACATTTGTCATTTGACATCTTTGACATTTGCCATCTTGAAATTTGTCATTTTTGACATTTTTCACGGTGACACTTTTCATTTTTGACATTTAGCATTGTGACATTTGTCATTTGACATCTTAGACATTTGCCATCTTGAAATTTGTCATTTTTGACACTTTTCATTTTTGACATTTAGCATTGTGACATTTAGCATTGTGACATTTGTCATTTGACATCTTTGACATTTGCCATCTTGAAATTTGTCATTTTTGACATTTTTCATGGTGACACTTTTCATTTTTGACATTTAGCATTGTGACATTTGTCAATTGACATCTTGGACATTTGCCATCTTGAAATTTGTCATTTTTGACACTTTTTATTTTTGACATTTAGCATTGTGACATTTGTCATTTGACATCTTTGACATTTGCCATCCTTAAATTTGTCATTTTTGACATTTTTCATGGTGACACTTTTCATTTTTGACATTTAGCATTGTGACATTTGTCATTTGACATCTTTGACATTTGCCATATTGAAATTTGTCATTTTTGACATTTTTCATGGTGACACTTTTCATTATTGACATTTAGCATTGTGACATTTGTCATTTGACATCTTAGACATTTGCCATCTTGAAATTTGTCATTTTTGACACTTTTCATTTTTGACATTTAGCATTGTGACATTTGTCATTTGACATCTTTGACATTTGCCTTCTTGAAATTTGTCATTTTTGACATTTTTCATGGTGACACTTTTCATTTTTGACATTTAGCATTGTGACATTTGTCATTTGACATCTTTGACATTTGCCATCTTGAAATTTGTCATTTTTGACATTTTTCATGGTGACACTTTTCATTTTTGACATTTATCATTGTGACATTTGTCATTTGACATCTTAGACATTTGCCATCTTGAAATTTGTCATTTTTGACACTTTTCATTTTTGACATTTAGCATTGTGACATTTGTCATTTGACATCTTTGACA
Source organism: Altica lythri (assembly GCA_964028335.1). Classification (NCBI taxonomy): domain Eukaryota; kingdom Metazoa; phylum Arthropoda; class Insecta; order Coleoptera; family Chrysomelidae; genus Altica; species Altica lythri. The sequence goes on along the minus strand of OZ034800.1, from coordinate 19,881,947 downwards.
TTTGCCATCTTGAAATTTGTCATTTTTGACATTTTTCATGGTGACACTTTTTATATTTGACATTTAGCATTGTGACATTTGTCATTTGACATATAAGACATTTGCCGTCTTGAAATTTGTCATTTTTGACACTTTTCATTTTTGACATTTAGCATTGTGACATTTGTCATTTGACATCTTTGACATTTGCCATCTTGAAATTTGTCATTTTTGACATTTTTCATGGTGACACTTTTCATTTTTGACATTTAGCATTGTGACATTTGTCATTTGACATCTTGGACATTTGCCATCTTGAAATTTGTCATTTTTGACATTTTTCATGGTGACACTTATCATTTTTGACATTTAGCATTGTGACATTTGTCAGTTTTGACATTTGCCATCTTGAAATTTGTCATTTTTGACATTTTTCATGGTGACACTTTTTATTTTTGACATTTAGCATTGTGACATTTGTCATTTGACATCTTTGATATTTGCCATCTTGAAATTTGTCATTTTTGACATTTTCCATGGTGACACTTTTTATTTTTGACATTTAGCATTGTGACATTTGTCATTTGACATCTTTGACATTTGCCATCTTAAAATTTGTCATTTTTGACATTTTTCATGGTGACACTTTTCATTTTTGACATTTAGCATTGTGACATTTGTCATTTGACATCTTGGACATTTGCCATCTTGAAATTTGTCATTTTTGACATTTTTCATGGTGACACTTATCATTTTTGACATTTAGCATTGTGACATTTGTCAGTTTTGACATTTGCCATCTTGAAAGTTGTCATTTTTGACATTTTTCATGGTGACACTTTTCATTTTTGACATTTAGCATTGTGACATTTGTCATTTAAAATCTTTGACATTTGCCATCTTGAAATTTGTCATTTTTGACATTTTTCATGGTGACACGTTTAATTTTTGACATTTAGCATTGTGACATTTGTCATTTGACATCTTTGACATTTGCCATCTTGAAATTTGTCATTTTTGACATTTTTCATGGTGACACTTTTCATTTTTGACATTTAGCATTGTGACATTTGTCATTTGACATCTTAGACATTTGCCATCTTAAAATTTGTCATTTTTGACACTTTTCATTTTTGACATTTAGCATTGTGACATTTGTCATTTGACATCTTTGACATTTGCCATCTTGAAATTTGTCATTTTTGACATTTTTCATGGTGACACTTTTCATTTTTGACATTTAGCATTGTGACATTTGTCATATTCGACATCTTTGACATTTGCCATCTTGAAATTTGTCATTTTTGACATTTTTCATGGTGACACTTTTCATTTTTGACATTTAGCATTGTGACATTTGTCATTTGACATCTTTGACATTTGCCATCTTGAAATTTGTCATTATTGACATTTTTCATGGGGACACTTTTCATTTTTGACATTTAGCATTGTGACATTTGTCATTTGACATCTTTGACATTTGCCATCTTGAAATTTGTCATTTTTGACATTTTTCATGGTGACACTTTTCATTTTTGACATTTAGCATTGTGACATTTGTCAGTTTTGACATTTGCCATCTTGAAATTTGTCATTTTTGACATTTTTTATGGTGACACTTTTTATTTTTGACATTTAGCATTGTGACATTTGTCATTTGACATCTTTGACATTTGCCATCTTGAAATTTGTCATTTTTGACATTTTTCATGGTGCCACTTTTCATTTTTGACATTTAGCATTGTGACATTTGTCATTTGACATCTTTGACATTTGCAATCTTGAAATTTGTCATTTTTGACATTTAGCATTGTGACATTTGTCATTTGACATCTTTGACATTTGCCATCTTGAAATTTGTTATTTTTGACATTTTTCATGGTCACACTTTTCATTTTTGACATTTAGCATTGTGACATTTGTCAGTTTTGACATTTGCCATCTTGAAATTTGTCATTTTTGACATTTTTCATGGTGACACTTTTCATTTTTGACATTTAGCATTGTGACATTTGTCATTTGACATCTTAGACATTTGCCATCTTGAAATTTGTCATTTTTGACACTTTCATTTGTGACATTTAGCATTGTGACATTTGTCATTTGACATCTTTGACATTTGCCATCTTGAAATTTGTCATTTTTGACATTTTTCATGGTGACACTTTTTATTTTTGACATTTAGCATTGTGACATTTGTCATTTGACATCTTGGACATTTGCCATCTTGAAATTTGTCATTTTTGACATTTTTCATGGTGACACTTATCATTTTTGACATTTAGCATTGTGACATTTGTCAGTTTTGACATTTGCCATCTTGAAATTTGTCATTTTTGACATTTTTCATGGTGACACTTTTCATTTTTGACATTTAGCATTGTGACATTTTACATTTAACATCTTTGACATTTGCCTTCTTGAAATTTGTCATTTTTGACATTGTTCATGGTGACACTTTTTATTTTTGACATTTAGCATTGTGACATTTGTCATTTGACATCTTTGACATTTGCCATATTGAAATTTGTCATTTTTGACACTTTTCATTTTTGACATTTAGCATTGTGACATTTGTCATTTGACATCTTTGACATTTGCCATCTTAAAATTTGTCATTTTTGACATTTTTCATGGTGACACTTTTCATTTTTGACATTTAGCATTGTGACATTTGTCATTTGACATCTTGGACATTTGACATCTTGAAATTTGTCATTTTTGACACTTTTCATTTTTGACATTTAGCATTGTGACATTTGTCATTTGACATCTTTGACATTTGCCATCTTGAAATTTGTCATTTTTGACATTTTTCATGGTGACACTTTTCATTTTTGACATTTAGCATTGTGACATTTGTCATTTGACATCTTTGACATTTGCCATCTTGAAATTTGTCATTTTTGACATTTTTCATGGTGACACTTTTCATTATTGACATTTAGCATTGTGACATTTGTCATTTGACATCTTAGACATTTGCCATCTTGAAATTTGTCATTTTTGACACTTTTCATTTTTGACATTTAGCATTGTGACATTTGTCATTTGACATCTTTGACATTTGCCTTCTTGAAATTTGTCATTTTTGACATTTTTCATGGTGACACTTTTCATTTTTGACATTTAGCATTGTGACATTTGTCATTTGACATCTTTGACATTTGCCATCTTGAAATTTGTCATTTTTGACATTTTTCATGGTGACACTTTTCATTTTTGACATTTATCATTGTGACATTTGTTATTTGACATCTTAGACATTTGCCATCTTGAAATTTGTCATTTTTGACACTTTTCATTTTTGACATTTAGCATTGTGACATTTGTCATTTGACATCTTTGACATTTGCCATCTTGAAATTTGTCATTTTTGACATTTTTCATGGTGACACTTTTCATATTTGACATTTAGCATTGTGACATTTGTTATTTGACATATTAGACATTTGCCATCTTGAAATTTGTCATTTTTAACACTTTTCATTTTTGACATTTAGCATTGTGACATTTGTCATTTGACATCTTTTACATTTGCCATCTTGAAATTTGTCATTTTTGACATTTTTCATGGTGACACTTTTCATTTTTGACATTTAGCATTGTGACATTTGTCATTTGACATCTTGGACATTTGCCATCTTGAAATTTTGTCATTTTTGACATTTTTCATGGTGACACTTATCATTTTTGACATTTAGCATTGTGACATTGGTCAGTTTTGACATTTGCCATCTTGAAATTTGTCATTTTTGACATTTTTTATGGTGACACTTTTTATTTTTGACATTTAGCATTGTGACATTTGTCATTTGACATCTTTGATATTTGCCATCTTGAAATTTGTCATTTTTGACATTTTCCATGGTGACACTTTTTATTTTTGACATTTAGCATTGTGACATTTGTCATTTGACATCTTTGACATTTGCCATCTTGAAATTTGTCATTTTTGACATTTTTCATGGTGACACTTTTCATTTTTGACATTTAGCATTGTGACATTTGTCATTTGACATCTTGGACATTTGCCATCTTGAAATTTGTCATTTTTGACACTTTTCATGGTGACACTTATCATTTTTGACATTTAGCATTGTGACATTTGTCAGTTTTGACATTTGCCATCTTGAAATTTGTCATTTTTGACATTTTTCATGGTGACACTTTTCATTTTTGACATTTAGCATTGTGACATTTGTCATTTGACATCTTTGACATTTGCCATCTTGAAATTTGTCATTTTTGACATTTTTCATGGTGACACTTTTAATTTTTGACATTTAGCATTGTGACATTTGTCATTTGACATCTTTGACATTTGTCATCTTGAAATTTGTCATTTTTGACATTTTTCATGGTGACACTTTTCATTTTTGACATTTAGCATTGTGAAATTTGTCATTTGACATCTTTGACATTTGCCATCTTGAAATTTGTCATTTTTGACATTTTTCATGGTGACACTTTTTATTTTTGACATTTAGCATTGTGACATTTGTCATTTGACATCTTTGACATTTGCCATCTTGAAATTTGTCATTTTGGACATTTTTCACAGTGACACTTTTCATTTTTGACATTTAGCATTGTGACATTTGTCATTTGACATCTTAGACATTTGCCATCTTGAAATTTGTCATTTTTGCACTTTTCATTTTTGACATTTAGCATTGTGACATTTGTCATTTGACATCTTTGACATTTGCCATCTTGAAATTAGTCATTTTTGACATTTTTCATGGTGACACTTTTCATTTTTGACATTTAGCATTGTGACATTTGTCATTTGACATCTTGGACATTTGCCATCTTGAAATTTGTCATTTTTGACACTTTTCATTTTTGACATTTAGCATTGTTACATTTGTCATTTGACATCTTTGACATTTGCCATCTTGAAATTTGTCATTTTTGACATTTTTTATGGTGACACTTTTCATTTTTGACATTTAGCATTGTGACATTTGTCATTTGACATCTTTGACATTTGCCATCTTGAAATTTGTCATTTTTGACATTTTTCATGGTGACACTTTTCATTTTTGACATTTAGCATTGTGACATTTGTCATTTGACATCTTAGACATTTGCCATCTTGAAATTTGTCATTTTTGACACTTTTCATTTGTGACATTTAGCATTGTGACATTTGTCATTAGACATCTTTGACATTTGCCATCTTGAAATTGTTCATTTTTGACATTTTTCATGGTGACACTTTTCATTTTTGACATTTAGCATTGTGACATTTGTCATTTGACATCTTGGACATTTGCCATCTTGAAATGTGTCATTTTTGACATTTTTCATGGTGATACTTATCATTTTTGACATTTAGCATTGTGACATTTGTCAGTTTTGACATTTGCCATCTTGAAATTTGTCATTTTTGACATTTTTCATGGTGACACTTTTCATTTTTGACATTTAGCATTGTGACATTTGTCATTTGACATCTTTGACATTTGCCATCTTGAAATTTGTCATTTTTGACACTTTTTATTTTTGACATTTAGCATTGTGACATTTGTCATTTGACATCTTTGACATTTGCCATCTTGAAATTTGACATTTTTGACATTTTTCATGGTGACACTTTTCATTTTTGACATTTAGCATTGTGACATTTGTCATTTGACATCTTGGACATTTGCCATTTTGAAATTTATCCTTTTTAACATTTTTCATGGTGACACTTATCATTTTTGACATTTACCATTGTGACATTTGTCAGTATTGACATTTGCCATCTTGAAATTTGTCATTTTTGACATTTTTCATGGTGACACTTTTCATTTTTGACATTTAGCATTGTGACATTTGTCATTTGACATCTTTGACATTTGCCATCTTGAAATTTGTCATTTTTGACATTTTTCATGGTGACACTTTTCATTTGTGACATTTAGCATTGTGACATTTGTCATTTGACATCTTTGACATTTGCCATCTTAAAATTTGTCATTTTTGACATCATGGTGACACTTTTCATTTTTGACATTTAGCATTGTGACATTTGTCATTTGACATCTTAGACATTTGCCATCTTGAAATTTGTCATTTTTGACACTTTTTATTTTTGACATTTAGCATTGTGACATTTGTCATTTGACATCTTTGACATTTGCCATCTTGAAATTTGACATTTTTGACATTTTTCATGGTGACACTTTTCATTTTTGACATTTAGCATTGTGACATTTGTCATTTGACATCTTGGACATTTGCCATTTTGAAATTTATCCTTTTTAACATTTTTCATGGTGACACTTATCATTTTTGACATTTACCATTGTGACATTTGTCAGTTTTGACATTTGCCATCTTGAAATTTGTCATTTTTGACATTTTTCATGGTGACACTTTTCATTTTTGACATTTAGCATTGTGACATTTGTCATTTGACATCTTTGACATTTGCCATCTTGAAATTTGTCATTTTTGACATTTTTCATGGTGACACTTTTCATTTGTGACATTTAGCATTGTGACATTTGTCATTTGACATCTTTGACATTTGCCATCTTAAAATTTGTCATTTTTGACATCATGGTGACACTTTTCATTTTTGACATTTAGCATTGTGACATTTGTCATTTGACATCTTAGACATTTGCCATCTTGAAATTTGTCATTTTTGACACTTTTCATTTTTGACATTTAGCATTGTGACATTTGTCATTTGACATCTTTGACATTTGCCATCTTGAAATTTGTCATTTTTGAAATTTTTCATGGTGACACTTTTCATTTTTGACATTTAGCATTGTGACATTTGTCATATTCGACATCTTTGACATTTGCCATCTTGAAATTTGTCATTTTTGACATTTTTCATGGTGACACTTTTCATTTTTGACATTTAGCATTGTGACATTTGTCATTTGACATCTTTGACATTTGCCATCTTGAAATTTGTCATTATTGACATTTTTCATGGGGACACTTTTCATTTTTGACATTTAGCATTGTGACATTTGTCATTTGACATCTTTGACATTTGCTATCTTGAAATTTGTTATTTTTGACATGTTTCATGGTGACACTTTTCATTTTTGACATTTAGCATTGTGACATTTGTCAGTTTTGACATTTGCCATCTTGAAATTTGTCATTTTTGACATTTTTCATGGTGACACTTTTCATTTTTGACATTTAGCATTGTGACATTTGTCATTTGACATCTTTGACATTTGCCATCTTGAAATTTGTCATTTTTGACACTTTTCATTTTTGACATTTAGCATTGTGACATTTGTCATTTGACATCTTTGACATTTGCCATCTTGAAATTTGTCATTTTTGACATTTTTCATGGTGACACTTTTCATTTTTGACATTTAGCATTGTGACATTTGTCATTTGACATCTTGGACATTTGCCATTTTGAAATTTATCCTTTTTAACATTTTTCATGGTGACACTTATCATTTTTGACATTTACCATTGTGACATTTGTCAGTTTTGACATTTGCCATCTTGAAATTTGTCATTTTTGACATTTTTCATGGTGACACTTTTCATTTTTGACATTTAGCATTGTGACATTTGTCATTTGACATCTTTGACATTTGCCATCTTGAAATTTGTCATTTTTGACATTTTTCATGGTGACACTTTTCATTTGTGACATTTAGCATTGTGACATTTGTCATTTGACATCTTTGACATTTGCCATCTTAAAATTTGTCATTTTTGACATCATGGTGACACTTTTCATTTTTGACATTTAGCATTGTGACATTTGTCATTTGACATCTTAGACATTTGCCATCTTGAAATTTGTCATTTTTGGCACTTTTAATTTTTGACATTTAGCATTGTGACATTTGTCATTTGACATCTTTGACATTTGCCATCTTGAAATTTGTCATTTTTGACATTTTTCATGGTGACACTTTTCATTTTTGACATTTAGCATTGTGACATTTGTCATATTCGACATCTTTGACATTTGCCATCTTGAAATTTGTCATTTTTGACATTTTTCATGGTGACACTTTTCATTTTTGACATTTAGTATTGTGACATTTGTCATTTGACATCTTTGCATTTGCCATCTTGAAATTTGTCATTATTGACATTTTTCATGGGGACACTTTTCATTTTTGACATTTAGCATTGTGACATTTGTCATTTGACATCTTTGACATTTGCCATATTGAAATTTGTCATTTTTGACATTTTTCATGGTGACACTTTTCATTTTTGACATTTAGCATTGTGACATTTGTCATTTGACATCTTTGACATTTGCCATCTTGAAATTTGTCATTTTTAAAATTTTTCACGGTGACACTTTTCATTTTTGACATTTAGCATTGTGACATTTGTCATTTGACATCTTAGACATTTGCCATCTTGAAATTTGTCATTTTTGACACTTTTCATTTTTGACATTTAGCATTGTGACATTTGTCATTTGACATCTTTGACATTTGCCATCTTGAAATTTGTCATTTTTGACATTTTTCATGGTGACACTTTTCATTTTTGACATTTAGCATTGTGACATTTGTCAATTGACATCTTGGACATTTGCCATCTTGAAATTTGTCATTTTTGACACTTTTTATTTTTGACATTTAGCATTGTGACATTTGTCATTTGACATCTTTGACATTTGCCATCTTGAAATTTGTCATTTTTGACATTTTTCATGGTGACACTTTTTATTTTTGACATTTAGCATTGTGACATTTGTCATTTGACATCTTTGACATTTGCCATATTGAAATTTGTCATTTTTGACATTTTTCATGGTGACACTTTTCATTATTGACATTTAGCATTGTGACATTTGTCATTTGACATCTTAGACATTTGCCATCTTGAAATTTGTCATTTTTGACACTTTTCATTTTTGACATTTAGCATTGTGACATTTGTCATTTGACATCTTTGACATTTGCCTTCTTGAAATTTGTCATTTTTGACATTTTTCATGGTGACACTTTTCATTTTTGACATTTAGCATTGTGACATTTGTCATTTGACATCTTTGACATTTGCCATCTTGAAATTTGTCATTTTTGACATTTTTCATGGTGACACTTTTCATTTTTGACATTTATCATTGTGACATTTGTCATTTGACATCTTAGACATTTGCCATCTTGAAATTTGTCATTTTTGACACTTTTCATTTTTGACATTTAGCATTGTGACATTTGTCATTTGACATCTTTGACATTTGCCGTCTTGAAATTTGTCATTTTTGACATTTTTCATGGTGACACTTTTCATATTTGACATTTAGCATTGTGACATTTGTCATTTGACATATTAGACATTTGCCGTCTTGAAATTTGTCATTTTTGACACTTTTCATTTTTGATATTTAGCATTGTGACATTTGTCATTTGACATCTTTGACATTTGCCATCTTGAAATTTGTCATTTTTGACATTTTTCATGGTGACACTTTTCATTTTTGACATTTAGCATTGTGACATTTGTCATTTGACATCTTGGACATTTGCCATCTTGAAATTTGTCATTTTTGACATTTTTCATGGTGACACTTATCATTTTTGACATTTAGCATTGTGACATTTGTCAGTTTTGACATTTGCCATCTTGAAATTTGTCATTTTTGACATTTTTCATGGTGACACTTTTTATTTTTGACATTTAGCATTGTGACATTTGTCATTTGACATCTTTGATATTTGCCATCTTGAAATTTGTCATTTTTGACATTTTCCATGGTGACACTTTTTATTTTTGACATTTAGCATTGTGACATTTGTCATTTGACATCTTTGACATTTGCCATCTTGAAATTTGTCATTTTTGACATTTTTCATGGTGACACTTATCATTTTTGACATTTAGCATTGTGACATTTGTCAGTTTTGACATTTGCCATCTTGAAATTTGTCATTTTTGACATTTTTCATGGTGACACTTTTCATTTTTGACATTTAGCATTGTGACATTTGTCATTTGACATCTTGGACATTTGCCATCTTGAAATTTGTCATTTTTGACATTTTTCATGGTGACACTTATCATTTTTGACATTTAGCATTGTGACATTTGTCAGTTTTGACATATGTCAGTTTTGACATTTGCCATCTTGAAATTTGTCATTTTTGACATTTTTCATGGTGACACTTTTCATTTTTGACATTTAGCATTGTGACATTTGTCATTTGACATCTTTGACATTTGCCATCTTGAAATTTGTCATTTTTGACATTTTTCATGGTGACACGTTTAATTTTTGACATTTAGCATTGTGACATTTGTCATTTGACATCTTTGACATTTGCCATCTTGAAATTTGTCATTTTTGACATTTTTCATGGTGACACTTTTCATTTTTGACATTTAGCATTGTGACATTTGTCATTTGACATCTTAGACATCTGCCATCTTGAAATTTGTCATTTTTGACACTTTTCATTTTTGACATTTAGCATTGTGACATTTGTCATTTGACATCTTTGACATTTGCCATCTTGAAATTTGTCATTTTTGAAATTTTTCATGGTGACACTTTTCATTTTTGACATTTAGCATTGTGACATTTGTCATATTCGACATCTTTGACATTTGCCATCTTGAAATTTGTCATTTTTGACATTTTTCATGGTGACACTTTTCATTTTTGACATTTAGCATTGTGACATTTGTCATTTGACATCTTTGACATTTGCCATCTTGAAATTTGTCATTATTGACATTTTTCATGGGGACACTTTTCATTTTTGACATTTAGCATTGTGACATTTGTCATTTGACATCTTTGACATTTGCTATCTTGAAATTTGTTATTTTTGACATGTTTCATGGTGACACTTTTCATTTTTGACATTTAGCATTGTGACATTTGTCAGTTTTGACATTTGCCATCTTGAAATTTGTCATTTTTGACATTTTTCATGGTGACACTTTTCATTTTTGACATTTAGCATTGTGACATTTGTCATTTGACATCTTTGACATTTGCCATCTTGAAATTTGTCATTTTTGACACTTTTCATTTTTGACATTTAGCATTGTGACATTTGTCATTTGACATCTTTGACATTTGCCATCTTGAAATTTGTCATTTTTGACATTTTTCATGGTGACACTTTTCATTTTTGACATTTAGCATTGTGACATTTGTCATTTGACAACTTGGACATTTGCCATTTTGAAATTTATCCTTTTTAACATTTTTCATGGTGACACTTATCATTTTTGACATTTACCATTGTGACATTTGTCAGTTTTGACATTTGCCATCTTGAAATTTGTCATTTTTGACATTTTTCATGGTGACACTTTTCATTTTTGACATTTAGCATTGTGACATTTGTCATTTGACATCTTTGACATTTGCCATCTTGAAATTTGTCATTTTTGACATTTTTCATGGTGACACTTTTCATTTGTGACATTTAGCATTGTGACATTTGTCATTTGACATCTTTGACATTTGCCATCTTAAAATTTGTCATTTTTGACATCATGGTGACACTTTTCATTTTTGACATTTAGCATTGTGACATTTGCCATCTTGAAATTTGTCATTTTTGGCACTTTTAATTTTTGACATTTAGCATTTTTACATTTGTCATTTGACATCTTTGACATTTGCCATCTTGAAATTTGTCATTTTTGACATTTTTCATGGTGACACTTTTCATTTTTGACATTTAGCATTGTGACATTTGTCATATTCGACATCTTTGACATTTGCCATCTTGAAATTTGTCATTTTTGACATTTTTCATGGTGACACTTTTCATTTTTGACATTTAGTATTGTGACATTTGTCATTTGACATCTTTGCATTTGCCATCTTGAAATTTGTCATTATTGACATTTTTCATGGGGACACTTTTCATTTTTGACATTTAGCATTGTGACATTTGTCATTTGACATCTTTGACATTTGCCATATTGAAATTTGTCATTTTTGACATTTTTCATGGTGACACTTTTCATTTTTGACATTTAGCATTGTGACATTTGTCATTTGACATCTTTGACATTTGCCATCTTGAAATTTGTCATTTTTGACATTTTTCACGGTGACACTTTTCATTTTTGACATTTAGCATTGTGACATTTGTCATTTGACATCTTAGACATTTGCCATTTTGAAATTTGTCATTTTTGACACTTTTCATTTTTGACATTTAGCATTGTGACATTTGTCATTTGACATCTTTGACATTTGCCATCTTGAAATTTGTCATTTTTGACATTTTTCATGGTGACACTTTTCATTTTTGACATTTAGCATTGTGACATTTGTCAATTGACATCTTGGACATTTGCCATCTTGAAATTTAACATTTTTGACACTTTTTATTTTTGACATTTAGCATTGTGACATTTGTCATTTGACATCTTTGACATTTGCCATCTTGAAATTTGTCATTTTTGACATTTTTCATGGTGACACTTTTCATTTTTGACATTTAGCATTGTGACATTTGTCATTTGACATCTTTGACATTTGCCATATTGAAATTTGTCATTTTTGACATTTTTAATGGTGACACTTTTCATTATTGACATTTAGCATTGTGACATTTGTCATTTGACATCTTAGACATTTGCCATCTTGAAATTTGTCATTTTTGACATTTTTCATTTTTGACATTTAGCATTGTGACATTTGTCATTTGACATCTTTGACATTTGCCTTCTTGAAATTTGTCATTTTTGACATTTTTCATGGTGACACTTTTCATTTTTGACATTTAGCATTGTGACATTTGTCATTTGACATCTTTGACATTTGCCATCTTGAAATTTGTCATTTTTGACATTTTTCATGGTGACACTTTTCATTTTTGACATTTATCATTGTGACATTTGTCATTTGACATCTTAGACATTTGCCATCTTGAAATTTGTCATTTTTGACACTTTTCATTTTTGACATTTAGCATTGTGACATTTGTCATTTGACATCTTGGACATTTGCCATCTTGAAATTTGTCATTTTTGACATTTTTCATGGTGACACTTATCATTTTTGACATTTAGCATTGTGACATTTGTCAGTTTTGACATTTGCCATCTTGAAATTTGTCATTTTTGACATTTTTCATGGTGACACTTTTTATTTTTGACATCTAGCATTGTGACATTTGTCATTTGACATCTTTGATATTTGCCATCTTGAAATTTGTCATTTTTGACATTTTCCATGGTGACACTTATCATTTTTGACATTTAGCATTGTGACATTTGTCATTTGACATCTTAGACATTTGCCATCTTGAAATTTGTCATTTTTGACACTTTTCATTTTTGACATTTAGCATTGTGACATTTGTCATTTGACATCTTGGACATTTGCCATCTTGAAATTTGTCATTTTTGACATTTTTCATGGTGACACTTATCATTTTTGACATTTAGCATTGTGACATTTGTCAGTTTTGACATTTGCCATCTTGAAATTTGTCATTTTTGACATTTTTCATGGTGACACTTTTTATTTTTGACATCTAGCATTGTGACATTTGTCATTTGACATCTTTGATATTTGCCATCTTGAAATTTGTCATTTTTGACATTTTCCATGGTGACACTTATCATTTTTGACATTTAGCATTGTGACATTTGTCAGTTTTGACATTTGCCATCTTGAAATTTGTCATTTTTGACATTTTTCATGGTGACACTTTTTATTTTTGACATCTAGCATTGTGACATTTGTCATTTGACATCTTTGATATTTGCCATCTTGAAATTTGTCATTTTTGACATTTTCCATGGTGACACTTTTTATTTTTGACATTTAGCATTGTGACGTTTGTCATTTGACATCTTTGACATTTGCCATCTTAAAATTTGTCATTTTTGACATTTTTCATGGTGACACTTTTCATTTTTGACATTTAGCATTGTGACATTTGTCATTTGACATCTTGGAGATTTTCCATCTTGAAATTTGTCATTTTTGACATTTTTTATGGTGACACTTATCATTTTTGACATTTAGCATTGTGACATTTGTCAGTTTTGACATTTGTCAGTTTTGACATTTGCCATCTTGAAATTTGTCATTTTTGACATTTTTCATGGTGACACTTTTCATTTTTGACATTTAGCATTGTGACATTTGTCATTTGACATCTTTGACATTTGCCATCTTGAAATTTGTCATTTTTGACATTTTTCATGGTGACACGTTTAATTTTTGACATTTAGCATTGTGACATTTGTCATTTGACATCTTTGACATTTGCCATCTTAAAATTTGTCATTTTTGACATTTTTCATGGTGACACTTTTCATTTTTGACATTTAGCATTGTGACATTTGTCATTTGACATCTTAGACATTTGCCATCTTGAAATTTGTCATTTTTGACACTTTTCATTTTTGACATTTAGCATTGTGACATTTGTCATTTGACATCTTTGACATCTGCCATCTTGAAATTTGTCATTTTTGAAATTTTTCATGGTGACACTTTTCATTTTTGACATTTAGCATTGTGACATTTGTCATATTCGACATCTTTGACATTTGCCATCTTGAAATTTGTCATTTTTGACATTTTTCATGGTGACACTTTTCATTTTTGACATTTAGCATTGTGACATTTGTCATTTGACATCTTTGACATTTGCCATCTTGAAATTTGTCATTATTGACATTTTTTATGGGGACACTTTTCATTTTTGACATTTAGCATTGTGACATTTGTCATTTGACATCTTTGACATTTGCCATCTTGAAATTTGTCATTTTTGACATTTTTCATGGTGACACTTTTCATTTTTGACATTTAGCATTGTGACATTTGTCAGTTTTGACATTTGCCATCTTGAAATTTGTCATTTTTGACATTTTTTATGGTGACACTTTTCATTTTTGACATTTAGCATTGTGACATTTGTCATTTGACATCTTTGACATTTGCCATCTTGAAATTTGTCATTTTTGACATTTTTCATGGTGCCACTTTTCATTTTTGACATTTAGCATTGTGACATTTGTCATTTGACATCTTTGACATTTGCCATCTTGAAATTTGTCATTTTTGACATTTAGCATTGTGACATTTGTCATTTGACATCTTTGACATTTGCCATCTTGAAATTTGTTATTTTTGACATTTTTCATGGTCACACTTTTCATTTTTGACATTTAGCATTGTGACATTTGTCAGTTTTGACATTTGCCATCTTGCAATTTGTCATTTTTGACATTTTTCATGGTGACACTTTTCATTTTTGACATTTAGCATTGTGACATTTGTCATTTGACATCTTAGACATTTGCCATCTTGAAATTTGTCATTTTTGACACTTTTCATTTGTGACATTTAGCATTGTGACATTTGTCATTTGACATCTTTGACATTTGCCATCTTAAAATTTGTCATTTTTGACATTTTTCATGGTGACACTTTTCATTTTTGATATTTAGCATTGTGACATTTGTCATTTGACATCTTGGACATTTGCCATCTTGAAATTTGTCATTTTTGACATTTTTCATGGTGACACTTATCATTTTTGACATTTAGCATTGTGACATTTGTCAGTTTTGACATTTGCCATCTTGAAATTTGTCATTTTTGACATTTTTCATGGTGACACTTTTCATTTTTGACATTTAGCATTGTGACATTTTACATTTGACATCTTTGACATTTGCCATCTTGAAATTTGTCATTTTTGACATTGTTCATGGTGACACTTTTTATTTTTGACATTTAGCATTGTGACATTAGTCATTTGACATCTTTGACATTTGCCATATTGAAATTTGTCATTTTTGACATTTAGCATTGTGACATTTGTCATTTGACATCTTTGACATTTGCCATCTTAAAATTTGTTATTTTTGACATTTTTCATGGTGACACTTTTCATTTTTGACATTTAGCATTGTGACATTTGTCAGTTTTGACATTTGCCATCTTGAAATTTGTCATTTTTGACATTTTTCATGGTGACACTTTTCATTTTTGACATTTAGCATTGTGACATTTGTCATTTGACATCTTTGACATTTGCCATCTTGAAATTTGTCATTTTTGACACTTTTCATTTTTGACATTTAGCATTGTGACATTTGTCATTTGACATCTTTGACATTTGCCATCTTGAAATTTGTCATTTTTGACATTTTTCATGGTGACACTTTTCATTTTTGACATTTAGCATTGTGACATTTGTCATTTGACATCTTGGACATTTGCCATCTTGAAATTTGTCCTTTTTGACATTTTTCATGGTGACACTTATCATTTTTGACATTTACCATTGTGACATTTGTCAGTTTTGACATTTGCCATCTTGAAATTTGTCATTTTTGACATTTTTCATTTTTGACATTTAGCATTGTGACATCTGTCATTTGACATCTTTGACATTTGCCATCTTGAAATTTGTCATTTTTGACATTTTTCATGGTGACACTTTTCATTTTTGACATTTAGCATTGTGACATTTGTCATATTCGACATCTTTGACATTTGCCATCTTGAAATTTGTCATTTTTGACATTTTTCATGGTGACACTTTTCATTTTTGACATTTAGCATTGTGACATTTGTCATTTGACATCTTTAACATTTGCCATCTTGAAATTTGTCATTATTGACATTTTTCATGGGGACACTTTTCATTTTTGACATTTAGCATTGTGACATTTGTCATTTGACATCTTTGACATTTGCCATCTTGAAATTTGTCATTTTTGACATTTTTCATGGTGACACTTTTCATTTTTGACATTTAGCATTGTGACATTTGTCAGTTTTGACATTTGCCATCTTGAAATTTGTCATTTTTGACATTTTTTATGGTGACACTTTTCATTTTTGACATTTAGCATTGTGACATTTGTCATTTGACATCTTTGACATTTGCCATCTTGAAATTTGTCATTTTTGACATTTTTCATGGTGCCACTTTTCATTTTTGACATTTAGCATTGTGACATTTGTCATTTGACATCTTTGACATTTGCAATCTTGAAATTTGTCATTTTTGACATTTAGCATTGTGACATTTGTCATTTGACATCTTTGACATTTGCCATCTTGAAATTTGTCATTTTTGACATTTTTCATGGTGACACTTTTCATTTTTGACATTTAGCATTGTGACATTTGTCAATTGACATCTTGGACATTTGCCATCTTGAAATTTGTCATTTTTGACACTTTTTATTTTTGACATTTAGCATTGTGACATTTGTTATTTGACATCTTGGACATTTGTCATCTTGAAATTTGTCATTTTTGACATTTTTCATGGTAACACTTTTCATTTTTGACATTTAGCATTGTGACATTTGTCATTTGACATCTTTGACATTTGCCATCTTGAAATTTGTCATTTTTGACATTTTTCATGGTGACACTTTTCATTTGTGACATTTAGCATTGTGACATTTGTCATTTGACATCTTTGACATTTGCCATCTTGAAATTTGTCATTTTTGACATCATGGTGACACTTTTCATTTTTGACATTTAGCATTGTGACATTTGTCATTTGACATCTTGAAATTTGTCATTTTCGGCACTTTTCATTTTTGACATTTAGCATTGTGACATTTGTCATTTGACATCTTTGACATTTGCCATCTTGAAATTTGTCATTTTTGACATTTTTCATGGTGACACTTTTCATTTTTGACATTTAGCATTGTGACATTTGTCATATTCGACATCTTTGACATTTGCCATCTTGAAATTTGTCATTTTTGACATTTTTCATGGTGACACTTTTCATTTTTGACATTTCGCATTGTGATATTTGTCATTTGACATCTTTGCATTTGCCATCTTGAAATTTGTCATTATTGACATTTTTCATGGGGACACTTTGCATTTTTGACATTTAGCATTGTGACATTTGTCATTTGACATCTTTGACATTTGCCATCTTGAAATTTGTCATTTTTGACATTTTTCATGGTGACACTTTTCATTATTGACATTTAGCATTGTGACATTTGTCATTTGACATCTTAGACATTTGCCATCTTGAAATTTGTCATTTTTGACACTTTTCATTTTTGACATTTAGCATTGTGACATTTGTCATTTGACATCTTTGACATTTGCCTTCTTGAAATTTGTCATTTTTGACATTTTTCATGGTGACACTTTTCATTTTTGACATTTAGCATTGTGACATTTGTCATTTGACATCTTTGACATTTCCCATCTTGAAATTTGTCATTTTTGACATTTTTCATGGTGACACTTTTCATTTTTGACATTTATCATTGTGACATTTGTCATTTGACATCCTAGACATTTGCCATCTTGAAATTTGTCATTTTTGACACTTTTCATTTTTGACATTTAGCATTGTGACATTTGTCATTTGACATCTTTAACATTTGCCATCTTGAAATTTGTCATTTTTGACATTTTTCATGGTGACACTTTTCATATTTGACATTTAGCATTGTGACATTTGTCATTTGACATATTAGACATTTGCCATCTTGAAATTTGTCATTTTTGACACTTTTCATTTTTGACATTTAGCATTGTGACATTTGTCATTTGACATCTTTTACATTTGCCATCTTGAAATTTGTCATTTTTGACATTTTTCATAGTGACACTTTTCATTTTTGACATTTAGCATTGTGACATTTGTCATTTGACATCTTGGACATTTGCCATCTTGAAATTTGTCATTTTTGACATTTTTCATGGTGACACTTATCATTTTTGACATTTAGCATTGTGACATTTGTCAGTTTTGACATTTGCCATCTTGAAATTTGTCATTTTTGACATTTTTCATGGTGACACTTTTTATTTTTGACATTTAGCATTGTGACATTTGTCATTTGACATCTTTGACATTTGCCATCTTGAAATTTGTCATTTTTGACATTTTTCATGGTGACACTTTTCATTTTTGACATTTAGCATTGTGACATTTGTCATTTGACATCTTGGACATTTGCCATATTGAAATTTGTCATTTTTGACATTTAGCATTGTGACATTTGTCATTTGACATCTTTGACATTTGCCATCTTAAAATTTGTTATTTTTGACATTTTTCATGGTGACACTTTTCATTTTTGACATTTGTCAGTTTTGACATTTGCCATCTTGAAATTTGTCATTTTTGACATTTTTCATGGTGACACTTTTCATTTTTGACATTTAGCATTGTGACATTTGTCATTTGACATCTTTGACATTTGCCATCTTGAAATTTGTCATTTTTGACACTTTTCATTTTTGACATTTAGCATTGTGACATTTGTCATTTGACATCTTTGACATTTGCCATCTTGAAATTTGTCATTTTTGACATTTTTCATGGTGACACTTTTCATTTTTGACATTTAGCATTGTGACATTTGTCATTTGACATCTTGGACATTTGCCATCTTGAAATTTGTCCTTTTTGACATTTTTCATGGTGACACTTATCATTTTTGACATTTACCATTGTGACATTTGTCAGTTTTGACATTTGCCATCTTGAAATTTGTCATTTTTGACATTTTTCATTTTTGACATTTAGCATTGTGACATTTGTCATTTGACATCTTTGACATTTGCCATCTTGAAATTTGTCATTTTTGACATTTTTCATGGTGACACTTTTCATTTTTGACATTTAGCATTGTGACATTTGTCATATTCGACATCTTTGACATTTGCCATCTTGAAATTTGTCATTTTTGACATTTTTCATGGTGACACTTTTCATTTTTGACATTTAGCATTGTGACATTTGTCATTTGACATCTTTGACATTTGCCATCTTAAAATTTGTCATTATTGACATTTTTCATGGGGACACTTTTCATTTTTGACATTTAGCATTGTGACATTTGTCATTTGACATCTTTGACATTTGCCATCTTGAAATTTGTCATTTTTGACATTTTTCATGGTGACACTTTTCATTTTTGACATTTAGCATTGTGACATTTGTCAGTTTTGACATTTGCCATCTTGAAATTTGTCATTTTTGACATTTTTTATGGTGACACTTTTCATTTTTGACATTTAGCATTGTGACATTTGTCATTTGACATCTTTGACATTTGCCATCTTGAAATTTGTCATTTTTGACATTTTTCATGGTGCCACTTTTCATTTTTGACATTTAGCATTGTGACATTTGTCATTTAACATCTTTGACATTTGCAATCTTGAAATTTGTCATTTTTGACATTTAGCATTGTGACATTTGTCACTTGACATCTTTGACATTTGCCATCTTGAAATTTGTCATTTTTGACATTTTTTATGGTGACACTTTTCATTTTTGACATTTAGCATTGTGACATTTGTCAATTGACATCTTGGACATTTGCCATCTTGAAATTTGTCATTTTTGACACTTTTTATTTTTGACATTTAGCATTGTGACATTTGTCATTTGACATCTTGGACATTTGTCATCTTGAAATTTGTCATTTTTGACATTTTTCATGGTGACACTTTTCATTTTTGACATTTAGCATTGTGACATTTGTCATTTGACATCTTTGACATTTGCCATCTTGAAATTTGTCATTTTTGACATTTTTCATGGTGACACTTTTCATTTGTGACATTTAGCATTGTGACATTTGTCATTTGACATCTTTGACATTTGCCATCTTGAAATTTGTCATTTTTGACATCATGGTGACACTTTTCATTTTTGACATTTAGCATTGTGACATTTGTCATTTGACATCTTAGACATTTGCCATCTTGAAATTTGTCATTTTTGGCACTTTTCATTTTTGACATTTAGCATTGTGACATTTGTCATTTGACATCTTTGACATTTGACATCTTGAAATTTGTCATTTTTGACATTTTTCATGGTGACACTTTTCATTTTTGACATTTAGCATTGTGACATTTGTCATATTCGACATCTTTGACATTTGCCATCTTGAAATTTGTCATTTTTGACATTTTTCATGGTGACACTTTTCATTTTTGACATTTAGCATTGTGACATTTGTCATTTGACATCTTTGCATTTGCCATCTTGAAATTTGTCATTATTGACATTTTTCATGGGGACACTTTTCATTTTTGACATTTAGCATTGTGACATTTGTCATTTGACATCTTTGACATTTGCCATCTTAAAATTTGTCATTTTTGACATTTTTTATGGTGACACTTTTCATTTTTGACATTTAGCATTGTGACATTTGTCATTTGACATCTTTGACATTTGCCATCTTGAAATTTGTCATTTTTGACATTTTTCACGGTGACACTTTTCATTTTTGACATTTAGCATTGTGACATTTGTCATTTGACATCTTAGACATTTGCCATCTTGAAATTTGTCATTTTTGACACTTTTCATTTTTGACATTTAGCATTGTGACATTTGTCATTTGACATCTTTGACATTTGCCATCTTGAAATTTGTCATTTTTGACATTTTTCATGGTGACACTTTTCATTTTTGACATTTAGCATTGTGACATTTGTCATTTGACATCTTGGACATTTGCCATCTTGAAATTTGTCATTTTTGACACTTTTCATTTTTGACATTTAGCATTGTGACATTTGTCATTTGACATCTTTGACATTTGCCATCTTGAAATTTGTCATTTGTGACATTTTTCATGGTGACACTTTTCATTTTTGACATTTAGCATTGTGACATTTGTCATTTGACATCTTTGACATTTGCCATCTTGAAATTTGTCATTTTTGACATTTTTCATGGTGACACTTTTCATTATTGATATTTAGCATTGTGACATTTGTCATTTGACATCTTAGACATTTGCCATCTTGAAATTTGTCATTTTTGACACTTTTCATTTTTGACATTTAGCATTGTGACATTTGTCATTTGACATCTTTGACATTTGCCTTCTTGAAATTTGTCATTTTTGACATTTTTCATGGTGACACTTTTCATTTTTGACATTTAGCATTGTGACATTTGTCATTTGACATCTTTGACATTTGCCATCTTGAAATTTGTCATTTTTGACATTTTTCATGGTGACACTTTTCATTTTTGACATTTATCATTGTGACATTTGTCATTTGACATCTTAGACATTTGCCATCTTGAAATTTGTCATTTTTGACACTTTTTATTTTTGACATTTAGCATTGTGACATTTGTCATTTGACATCTTTGACATTTGCCATCTTGAAATTTGTCATTTTTGACATTTTTCATGGTGACACTTTTCATATTTGACATTTAGCATTGTGACATTTGTCATTTGACATATTAGACATTTGCCATCTTGAAATTTGTCATTTTTGACACTTTTCATTTTTGACATTTAGCATTGTGACATTTGTCATTTGACATCTTTTACATTTGCCATCTTGAAATTTGTCATTTTTGACATTTTTCATAGTGACACTTTTCATTTTTGACATTTAGCATTGTGACATTTGTCATTTGACATCTTGGACATTTGCCATCTTGAAATTTGTCATTTTTGACATTTTTCATGGTGACACTTATCATTTTTGACATTTAGCATTGTGACATTTGTCAGTTTTGACATTTGCCATCTTGAAATTTGTCATTTTTGACATTTTTCATGGTGACACTTTTTATTTTTGACATTTAGCATTGTGACATTTGTCATTTGACATCTTTGACATTTGCCATCTTGAAATTTGTCATTTTTGACATTTTTCATGGTGACACTTTTCATTTTTGACATTTAGCATTGTGACATTTGTCATTTGACATCTTGGACATTTGCCATCTTGAAATTTGTCATTTTTGACATTTTTCATGGTGACACTTATCATTTTTGACATTTAGCATTGTGACATTTGTCAGTTTTGACATTTGCCATCTTGAAATTTGTCATTTTTGACATTTTTCATGGTGACACTTTTCATTTTTGACATTAAGCATTGTGACATTTGTCATTTGACATCTTTGACATTTGCCATCTTGAAATTTGTCATTTTTGACATTTTATGGTGACACTTTTAATTTTTGACATTTAGCATTGTGACATTTGTCATTTGACATCTTTGACATTTGCCATCTTGAAATTTGTCATTTTTGACATTTTTCATGGTGACACTTTTCATTTTTGACATTTAGCATTGTGACATTTGTCATTTGACATCTTTGACATTTGCCATCTTGAAATTTGTCATTTTTGACATTTTTCATGGTGACACTTTTCATTTTTGACATTTAGCATTGTGACATATGTCATTTGCCATCTTGAAATTTGTCATTTTGGACATTTTTCACGGTGACACTTTTCATTTTTGACATTTAGCATTGTGACATTTGTCATTTGACATCTTAGACATTTGCCATCTTGAAATTTGTCATTTTTGCACTTTTTATTTTTGACATTTAGCATTGTCATTTGACATCTTTGACATTTGCCATCTTGAAATTAGTCATTTTTGACATTTTTCATGGTGACACTTTTCATTTTTGACATTTAGCATTGTGACATTTGTCATTTGACATCTTGGACATTTGCCATCTTGAAATTTGTCATTTTTGACTATTTTCATTTTTGACATTTAGCATTGTGACATTTGTCATTTGACATCTTTGACATTTGCCATCTTGAAATTTGTCATTTTTGACATTTTTTATGGTGACACTTTTCATTTTTGACATTTAGCATTGTGACATTTGTCATTTGACATCTTTGACATTTGCCATCTTGAAATTTGTCATTTTTGACATTTTTCATGGTGACACTTTTCATTTTTGACATTTAGCATTGTGACATTTGTCATTTGACATCTTGGACATTTGCCATCTTGAAATTTGTCATTTTTGACATTTTTCATGGTGACACTTATCATTTTTGACATTTAGCATTGTGACATTTGTCAGTTTTGACATTTGCCATCTTGAAATTTGTCATTTTTGACATTTTTCATGGTGACACTTTTCATTTTTGACATTTAGCATTGTGACATTTGTCATTTGACATCTTTGACATTTGCCATCTTGAAATTTGTCATTTTTGACATTGTTCATGGTGACACTTTTTATTTTTGACATTTAGCATTGTGACATTTGTCATTTGACATCTTTGACATTTGCCATATTGAAATTTGTCATTTTTGACATTTAGCATTGTGACATTTGTCATTTGACATCTTTGACATTTGCCATCTTAAAATTTGTTATTTTTGACATTTTTCATGGTGACACTTTTCATTTTTGACATTTAGCATTGTGACATTTGTCAGTTTTAACATTTGCCATCTTGAAATTTGTCATTTTTGACATTTTTCATGGTGACACTTTTCATTTTTGACATTTAGCATTGTGACATTTGTCATTTGACATCTTTGACATTTGCCATCTTGAAATTTGTCATTTTTGACACTTTTCATTTTTGACATTTAGCATTGTGACATTTGTCATTTGACATCTTTGACATTTGCCATCTTGAAATTTGTCATTTTTGACATTTTTCATGGTGACACTTTTCATTTTTGACATTTAGCATTGTGACATTTGTCATTTGACATCTTGGACATTTGCCATCTTGAAATTTGTCCTTTTTGACATTTTTCATGGTGACACTTATCATTTTTGACATTTACCATTGTGACATTTGTCAGTTTTGACATTTGCCATCTTGAAATTTGTCATTTTTGACATTTTTCATGGTGACACTTTTCATTTTTGACATTTAGCATTGTGACATTTGTCATTTGACATCTTTGACATTTGCCATCTTGAAATTTGTCATTTTTGACATTTTTCATGGTGACACTTTTCATTTGTGACATTTAGCATTGTGACATTTGTCATTTGACATCTTTGACATTTGCCATCTTGAAATTTGTCATTTTTGACATCATGGTGACACTTTTCATTTTTGACATTTAGCATTGTGACATTTGTCATTTGACATCTTAGACATTTGCCATCTTGAAATTTGTCATTTTTGGCACTTTTCATTTTTGACATTTAGCATTGTGACATTTGTCATTTGACATCTTTGACATTTGCCATCTTGAAATTTGTCATTTTTGACATTTTTCATGGTGACACTTTTCATTTTTGACATTTAGCATTGTGACATTTGTCATATTCGAAATCTTTGACATTTGCCATCTTGAAATTTGTCATTTTTGACATTTTTCATGGTGACACTTTTCATTTTTGACATTTAGCATTGTGATATTTGTCATTTGACATCTTTGCATTTGCCATCTTGAAATTTGTCATTATTGACATTTTTCATGGGGACACTTTTCATTTTTGACATTTAGCATTGTGACATTTGTCATTTGACATCTTTGACATTTGCCATCTTGAAATTTGTCATTTTTGACATTTTTTATGGTGACACTTTTCATTTTTGACATTTAGCATTGTGACATTTGTCATTTGACATCTTTGACATTTGCCATCTTAAAATTTGTCATTTTTGACATTTTTCACGGTGACACTTTTCATTTTTGACATTTAGCATTGTGACATTTGTCATTTGACATCTTAGACATTTGCCATCTTGAAATTTGTCATTTTTGACACTTTTCATTTTTGGCATTTAGCATTGTGACATTTGTCATTTGACATCTTTGACATTTGCCATCTTGAAATTTGTCATTTTTGACATTTTTCATAGTGACACTTTTCATTTTTGACATTTAGCATTGTGACATTTGTCATTTGACATCTTGGACATTTGCCATCTTGAAATTTGTCATTTTTGACACTTTTCATTTTTGACATTTAGCATTGTGACATTTGTCATTTGACATCTTTGACATTTGCCATTTTGAAATTTGTCATTTTTGACATTTTTCATGGTGACACTTTTCATTTTTGACATTTAGCATTGTGACATTTGTCATTTGACATCTTTGACATTTGCCATCTTGAAATTTGTCATTTTTGACATTTTTCATGGTGACACTTTTCATTATTGACATTTAGCATTGTGACATTTGTCATTTGACATCTTAGACATTTGCCATCTTGAAATTTGTCATTTTTGACACTTTTCATTTTTGACATTTAGCATTGTGACATTTGTCATTTGACATCTTTGACATTTGCCTTCTTGAAATTTGTCATTTTTGACATTTTTCATGGTGACACTTTTCATTTTTGACATTAAGCATTGTGACATTTGTCATTTGACATCTTTGACATTTGCCATCTTGAAATTTGTCATTTTTGACATTTTTCATGGTGACACTTTTCATTTTTGACATTTATCATTGTGACATTTGTCATTTGACATCTTAGACATTTGCCATCTTGAAATTTGTCATTTTTGACACTTTTCATTTTTGACATTTAGCATTTGACATCTTTGACATTTGCCATCTTGAAATTTGTCATTTTTGACATTTTTCATGGTGACACTTTTCATATTTGACATTTAGCATTGTGACATTTGTCATTTGACATATTAGACATTTGCCATCTTGAAATTTGTCATTTTTGACACTTTTCATTTTTGACATTTAGCATTGTGACATTTGTCATTTGACATCTTTGACATTTGCCATCTTGAAATTTGTCATTTTTGACATTTTTCATGGTGACACTTTTCATTTTTGACATTTAGCATTGTGACATTTGTCATTTGACATCTTTGACATTTGCCATCTTGAAATTTGTCATTTTGGACATTTTTCACGGTGACACTTTTCATTTTTGACATTAAGCATTGTGACATTTGTCATTTGACATCTTAGACATTTGCCATCTTGAAATTTGTCATTTTTGCACTTTTCATTTTTGACATTTAGCATTGTCATTTGACATCTTTGACATTTGCCATCTTGAAATTAGTCATTTTTGACATTTTTCATGGTGACACTTTTCATTTTTGACATTTAGCATTGTGACATTTGTCATTTGACATCTTGGACATTTGCCATCTTGAAATTTGTCATTTTTGACACTTTTCATTTTTGACATTTAGCATTGTGACATTTGTCATTTGACATCTTTGACATTTGCCATCTTGAAATTTGTCATTTTTGACATTTTTTATGGTGACACTTTTCATTTTTGACATTTAGCATTGTGACATTTGTCATTTGACATCTTTGACATTTGCCATCTTGAAATTTGTCATTTTTGACATTTTTCATGGTGACACTTTTCATTTTTGACATTTAGCATTGTGACATTTGTCATTTGACATCTTGGACATTTGCCATCTTGAAATTTGTCATTTTTGACATTTTTCATGGTGACACTTATCATTTTTGGCATTTAGCATTGTGACATTTGTCAGTTTTGACATTTGCCATCTTGAAATTTGTCATTTTTGACATTTTTCATGGTGACACTTTTCATTTTTGACATTTAGCATTGTGACATTTGTCATTTGACATCTTTGACATTTGCCATCTTGAAATTTGTCATTTTTGACATTGTTCATGGTGACACTTTTTATTTTTGACATTTAGCATTGTGACATTTGTCATTTGACATCTTTGACATTTGCCATATTGAAATTTGTCATTTTTGACATTAAGCATTGTGACATTTGTCATTTGACATCTTTGACATTTGCCATCTTAAAATTTGTTATTTTTGACATTTTTCATGGTGACACTTTTCATTTTTGACATTTAGCATTGTGACATTTGTCAGTTTTAACATTTGCCATCTTGAAATTTGTCATTTTTGACATTTTTCATGGTGACACTTTTCATTTTTGACATTTAGCATTGTGACATTTGTCATTTGACATTTGCCATCTTGAAATTTGTCATTTTTGACACTTTTCATTTTTGACATTTAGCATTGTGACATTTGTCATTTGACATCTTTGACATTTGCCATCTTGAAATTTGTCATTTTTGACATTTTTCATGGTGACACTTTTCATTTTTGACATTTAGCATTGTGACATTTGTCATTTGACATCTTGGACATTTGCCATCTTGAAAATTGTCCTTTTTGACATTTTTCATGGTGACACTTATCATTTTTGACATTTACCATTGTGACATTTGTCAGTTTTGACATTTGCCATCTTGAAATTTGTCATTTTTGACATTTTTCATGGTGACACTTTTCATTTTTGACATTTAGCATTGTGACATTTGTCATTTGACATCTTTGACATTTGCCATCTTGAAATTTGTCATTTTTGACATTTTTCATGGTGACACTTTTCATTTTTGACATTTAGCATTGTGACATTTGTCATTTGACATCTTTGACATTTGCCATCTTGAAATTTGTCATTTTTGACATTTTTCATGGTGACACTTTTCATTATTGACATTTAGCATTGTGACATTTGTCATTTGACATCTTAGACATTTGCCATCTTGAAATTTGTCATTTTTGACACTTTTCATTTTTGACATTTAGCATTGTGACATTTGTCATTTGACATCTTTGACATTTGCCTTCTTGAAATTTGTCATTTTTGACATTTTTCATGGTGACACTTTTCATTTTTGACATTAAGCATTGTGACATTTGTCATTTGACATCTTTGACATTTGCCATCTTGAAATTTGTCATTTTTGACATTTTTCATGGTGACACTTTTCATTTTTGACATTTATCATTGTGACATTTGTCATTTGACATCTTAGACATTTGCCATCTTGAAATTTGTCATTTTTGACACTTTTCATTTTTGACATTTAGCATTTGACATCTTTGACATTTGCCATCTTGAAATTTGTCATTTTTGACATTTTTCATGGTGACACTTTTCATATTTGACATTTAGCATTGTGACATTTGTCATTTGACATATTAGACATTTGCCATCTTGAAATTTGTCATTTTTGACACTTTTCATTTTTTACATTTAGCATTGTGACATTTGTCATTTGACATCTTTGACATTTGCCATCTTGAAATTTGTCATTTTTGACATTTTTCATGGTGACACTTTTCATTTTTGACATTTAGCATTGTGACATTTGTCATTTGACATCTTTGACATTTGCCATCTTGAAATTTGTCATTTTGGACATTTTTCACGGTGACACTTTTCATTTTTGACATTAAGCATTGTGACATTTGTCATTTGACATCTTAGACATTTGCCATCTTGAAATTTGTCATTTTTGCACTTTTCATTTTTGACATTTAGCATTGTCATTTGACATCTTTGACATTTGCCATCTTGAAATTAGTCATTTTTGACATTTTTTATGGTGACACTTTTCATTTTTGACATTTAGCATTGTGACATTTGTCATTTGACATCTTGGACATTTGCCATCTTGAAATTTGTCATTTTTGACACTTTTCATTTTTGACATTTAGCATTGTGACATTTGTCATTTGACATCTTTGACATTTGCCATCTTGAAATTTGTCATTTTTGACATTTTTTATGGTGACACTTTTCATTTTTGACATTTAGCATTGTGACATTTGTCATTTGACATCTTTGACATTTGCCATCTTGAAATTTGTCATTTTTGACATTTTTCATGGTGACACTTTTTATTTTTGACATTTAGCATTGTGACATTTGTCATTTGACATCTTGGACATTTGCCATCTTGAAATTTGTCATTTTTGACATTTTTCATGGTGACACTTATCATTTTTGACATTTAGCATTGTGACATTTGCCATCTTGAAATTTGTCATTTTTGACATTTTTCATGGTGACACTTTTCATTTTTGACATTTATCATTGTGACATTTGTCATTTGACATCTTTGACATTTGCCATCTTGAAATTTGTCATTTTTGACATTGTTCATGGTGACACTTTTTATTTTTGACATTTAGCATTGTGACATTTGTCATTTGACATCTTTGACATTTGCCATATTGAAATTTGTCATTTTTGACATTAAGCATTGTGACATTTGTCATTTGACATCTTTGACATTTGCCATCTTAAAATTTGTCATTTTTGACATTTTTCATGGTGACACTTTTCATTTTTGACATTTAGCATTGTGACATTTGTCATTTGACATTTGCCATCTTGAAATTTGTCATTTTTGACACTTTTCATTTTTGACATTTAGCATTGTGACATTTGTCATTTGACATCTTTGATATTTGCCATCTTGAAATTTGTCATTTTTGACATTTTTCATGGTGACACTTTTCATTTTTGACATTTAGCATTGTGACATTTGTCATTTGACATCTTGGACATTTGCCATCTTGAAATTTGTCCTTTTTGACATTTTTCATGGTGACACTTATCATTTTTGACATTTACCATTGTGACATTTGTCAGTTTTGACATTTGCCATCTTGAAATTTGTCATTTTTGACATTTTTCATGGTGACACTTTTCATTTTTGACATTTAGCATTGTGACATTTGTCATTTGACATCTTTGACATTTGCCATCTTGAAATTTGTCATTTTTGACATTTTTCATGGTGACACTTTTCATTTTTGACATTTAGCATTGTGACATTTGTCATTTGACATCTTGGACATTTGCCATCTTGAAATTTGTCATTTTTGACATTTTTCATGGTGACACTTATCATTTTTGACATTTAGCATTGTGACATTTGTCAGTTTTGACATTTGCCATCTTGAAATTTGTCATTTTTGACATTTTTCATGGTGACACTTTTCATTTTTGACATTTAGCATTGTGACATTTGTCATTTGACATCTTTGACATTTGCCATCTTGAAATTTGTCATTTTTGACATTGTTCATGGTGACACTTTTTATTTTTGACATTTAGCATTGTGACATTTGTCATTTGACATCTTTGACATTTGCCATATTGAAATTTGTCATTTTTGACATTTAGCATTGTGACATTTGTCATTTGACATCTTTGACATTTGCCATCTTAAAATTTGTTATTTTTGACATTTTTCATGGTGACACTTTTCATTTTTGACATTTAGCATTGTGACATTTGTCAGTTTTAACATTTGCCATCTTGAAATTTGTCATTTTTGACATTTTTCATGGTGACACTTTTCATTTTTGACATTTAGCATTGTGACATTTGTCATTTGACATCTTAGACATTTGCCATCTTGAAATTTGTCATTTTTGGCACTTTTCATTTTTGACATTTAGCATTGTGACATTTGTCATTTGACATCTTTGACATTTGCCATCTTGAAATTTGTCATTTTTGACATTTTTCATGGTGACACTTTTCATTTTTGACATTTAGCATTGTGACATTTGTCATATTCGACATCTTTGACATTTGCCATCTTGAAATTTGTTATTTTTGACATTTTTCATGGTGACACTTTTCATTTTTGACATTTAGCATTGTGATATTTGTCATTTGACATCTTTGCATTTGCCATCTTGAAATTTGTCATTATTGACATTTTTCATGGGGACACTTCTCATTTTTGACATTTAGCATTGTGACATTTGTCATTTGACATCTTTGACATTTGCCATCTTAAAATTTGTCATTTTTGACATTTTTTATGGTGACACTTTTCATTTTTGACATTTAGCATTGTGACATTTGTCATTTGACATCTTTGACATTTGCCATCTTGAAATTTGTCATTTTTGACATTTTTCACGGTGACACTTTTCATTTTTGACATTTAGCATTGTGACATTTGTCATTTGACATCTTAGACATTTGCCATCTTGAAATTTGTCATTTTTGACACTTTTCATTTTTGACATTTAGCATTGTGACATTTGTCATTTGACATCTTTGACATTTGCCATCTTGAAATTTGTCATTTTTGACATTTTTCATGGTGACACTTTTCATTTTTGACATTTAGCATTGTGACATTTGTCATTTGACATCTTGGACATTTGCCATCTTGAAATTTGTCATTTTTGACACTTTTCATTTTTGACATTTAGCATTGTGACATTTGTCATTTGACATCTTTGACATTTGCCATCTTGAAATTTGTCATTTTTGACATTTTTCATGGTGACACTTTTCATTTTTGACATTTAGCATTGTGACATTTGTCATTTGACATCTTTGACATTTGCCATCTTGAAATTTGTCATTTTTGACATTTTTCATGGTGACACTTTTCATTATTGACATTTAGCATTGTGACATTTGTCATTTGACATCTTAGACATTTGCCATCTTGAAATTTGTCATTTTTGACACTTTTCATTTTTGACATTTAGCATTGTGACATTTGTCATTTGACATCTTTGACATTTGCCTTCTTGAAATTTGTCATTTTTGACATTTTTCATGGTGACACTTTTCATTTTTGACATTTAGCATTGTGACATTTGTCATTTGACATCTTTGACATTTGCCATCTTGAAATTTGTCATTTTTGACATTTTTCATGGTGACACTTTTCATTTTTGACATTTATCATTGTGACATTTGTCATTTGACATCTTAGACATTTGCCATCTTGAAATTTGTCATTTTTGACACTTTTTATTTTTGACATTTAGCATTTGACATCTTTGACATTTGCCATCTTGAAATTTGTCATTTTTGACATTTTTCATGGTGACACTTTTCATATTTGACATTTAGCATTGTGACATTTGTCATTTGACATATTAGACATTTGCCATCTTGAAATTTGTCATTTTTGACACTTTTCATTTTTGACATTTAGCATTGTGACATTTGTCATTTGACATCTTTGACATTTGCCATCTTGAAATTTGTCATTTTTGACATTTTTCATGGTGACACTTTTCATTTTTGACATTTAGCATTGTGACATTTGTCATTTGACATCTTTGACATTTGCCATCTTGAAATTTGTCATTTTGGACATTTTTCACGGTGACACTTTTCATTTTTGACATTTAGCATTGTGACATTTGTCATTTGACATCTTAGACATTTGCCATCTTGAAATTTGTCATTTTTGCACTTTTCATTTTTGACATTTAGCATTGTCATTTGACATCTTTGACATTTGCCATCTTGAAATTAGTCATTTTTGACATTTTTCATGGTGACACTTTTCATTTTTGACATTTAGCATTGTGACATTTGTCATTTGACATCTTGGACATTTGCCATCTTGAAATTTGTCATTTTTGACACTTTTCATTTTTGACATTTAGCATTGTGACATTTGTCATTTGACATCTTTGACATTTGCCATCTTGAAATTTGTCATTTTTGACATTTTTTATGGTGACACTTTTAATTTTTGACATTTAGCATTGTGACATTTGTCATTTGACATCTTTGACATTTGCCATCTTGAAATTTGTCATTTTTGACATTTTTCATGGTGACACTTTTCATTTTTGACATTTAGCATTGTGACATTTGTCATTTGACATCTTGGACATTTGCCATCTTGAAATTTGTCATTTTTGACATTTTTCATAGTGACACTTATCATTTTTGACATTTAGCATTGTGACATTTGTCAGTTTTGACATTTGCCATCTTGAAATTTGTCATTTTTGACATTTTTCATGGTGACACTTTTCATTTTTGACATTTAGCATTGTGACATTTGTCATTTGACATCTTTGACATTTGCCATCTTGAAATTTGTTATTTTTGACATTGTTCATGGTGACACTTTTTATTTTTGACATTTAGCATTGTGACATTTGTCATTTGACATCTTTGACATTTGCCATATTGAAATTTGTCATTTTTGACATTTAGCATTGTGACATTTGTCATTTGACATCTTTGACATTTGCCATCTTAAAATTTGTTATTTTTGACATTTTTCATGGTGACACTTTTCATTTTTGACATTTAGCATTGTGACATTTGTCAGTTTTAACATTTGCCATCTTGAAATTTGTCATTTTTGACATTTTTCATGGTGACACTTTTCATTTTTGACATTTAGCATTGTGACATTTGTCATTTGACATCTTTGACATTTGCCATCTTGAAATTTGTCATTTTTGACACTTTTCATTTTTGACATTTAGCATTGTGACATTTGTCATTTGACATCTTTGACATTTGCCATCTTGAAATTTGTCATTTTTGACATTTTTCATGGTGACACTTTTCATTTTTGACATTTAGCATTGTGACATTTGTCATTTGACATCTTGGACATTTGCCATCTTAAAATTTGTCCTTTTTGACATTTTTCATGGTGACACTTATCATTTTTGACATTTACCATTGTGACATTTGTCAGTTTTGACATTTGCCATCTTGAAATTTGTCATTTGTGACATTTTTCATGGTGACACTTTTCATTTTTGACATTTAGCATTGTGACATTTGTCATTTGACATCTTTGACATTTGCCATCTTGAAATTTGTCATTTTTGACATTTTTCATGGTGACACTTTTCATTTGTGACATTTAGCATTGTGACATTTGTCATTTGACATCTTTGACATTTGCCATCTTGAAATTTGTCATTTTTGACATCATGGTGACACTTTTCATTTTTGACATTTAGCATTGTGACATTTGTCATTTGACATCTTAGACATTTGCCATCTTGAAATTTGTCATTTTTGGCACTTTTCATTTTTGACATTTAGCATTGTGACATTTGTCATTTGACATCTTTGACATTTGCCATCTTGAAATTTGTCATTTTTGACATTTTTCATGGTGACACTTTTCATTTTTGACATTTAGCATTGTGACATTTGTCATATTCGACATCTTTGACATTTGCCATCTTAAAATTTGTCATTTTTGACATTTTTCATGGTGACACTTTTCATTTTTGACATTTAGCATTGTGATATTTGTCATTTGACATCTTTGCATTTGCCATCTTGAAATTTGTCATTATTGACATTTTTCATGGGGACACTTTTCATTTTTGACATTTAGCATTGTGACATTTGTCATTTGACATCTTTGACATTTGCCATCTTGAAATTTGTCATTTTTGACATTTTTTATGGTGACACTTTTCATTTTTGACATTTAGCATTGTGACATTTGTCATTTGACATCTTTGACATTTGCCATCTTGAAATTTGTCATTTTTGACATTTTTCACGGTGACACTTTTCATTTTTGACATTTAGCATTGTGACATTTGTCATTTGACATCTTAGACATTTGCCATCTTGAAATTTGTCATTTTTGACACTTTTCATTTTTGACATTTAGCATTGTGACATTTGTCATTTGACATCTTTGACATTTGCCATCTTGAAATTTGTCATTTTTGACATTTTTCATGGTGACACTTTTCATTTTTGACATTTAGCATTGTGACATTTGTCATTTGACATCTTTGACATTTGCCATCTTGAAATTTGTCATTTTTGACATTTTTCATGGTGACACTTTTCATTATTGACATTTAGCATTGTGACATTTGTCATTTGACATCTTAGACATTTGCCATCTTGAAATTTGTCATTTTTGACACTTTTCATTTTTGACATTTAGCATTGTGACATTTGTCATTTGACATCTTTGACATTTGCCTTCTTGAAATTTGTCATTTTTGACATTTTTCATGGTGACACTTTTCATTTTTGACATTTAGCATTGTGACATTTGTCATTTGACATCTTTGACATTTGCCATCTTGAAATTTGTCATTTTTGACATTTTTCATGGTGACACTTTTCATTTTTGACATTTATCATTGTGACATTTGTCATTTGACATCTAAGACATTTGCCATCTTGAAATTTGTCATTTTTGACACTTTTCATTTTTGACATTTAGCATTTGACATCTTTGACATTTGCTATCTTGAAATTTGTCATTTTTGACATTTTTCATGGTGACACTTTTCATATTTGACATTTAGCATTGTGACATTTGTCATTTGACATATTAGACATTTGCCATCTTGAAATTTGTCATTTTTGACACTTTTTATTTTTGACATTTAGCATTGTGACATTTGTCATTTGACATCTTTTACATTTGCCATCTTGAAATTTGTCATTTTTGACATTTTTCATGGTGACACTTTTCATTTTTGACATTTAGCATTGTGACATTTGTCATTTGACATCTTGGACATTTGCCATCTTGAAATTTGTCATTTTTGACATTTTTCATGGTGACACTTATCATTTTTAAAATTTAGCATTGTGACATTTGTCAGTTTTGACATTTGCCATCTTGAAATTTGTCATTTTTGACATTTTTCATGGTGACACTTTTTATTTTTGACATTTAGCATTGTGACATTTGTCATTTGACATCTTTGATATTTGCCATCTTGAAATTTGTCATTTTTGACATTTTCCATGGTGACACTTTTTATTTTTGACATTTAGCATTGTGACATTTATCATTTGACATCTTTGACATTTGCCATCTTGAAATTTGTCATTTTTGACATTTTTCATGGTGACACTTTTCATTTTTGACATTTAGCATTGTGACATTTGTCATTTGACATCTTGGACATTTGCCATCTTGAAATTTGTCATTTTTGACATTTTTTATGGTGACACTTTTCATTTTTGACATTTAGCATTGTGACATTTGTCATTTGACATCTTTGACATTTGCCATCTTGAAATTTGTCATTTTTGACATTTTTCATGGTGACACTTTTCATTTTTGACATTTAGCATTGTGACATTTGTCATTTGACATCTTGGACATTTGCCATCTTGAAATTTGTCATTTTTGACATTTTTCATGGTGACACTTTTCATTTTTGACATTTTTCATGGTGACACTTTTCATTTTTGACATTTAGCATTGTGACATTTGTCATTTGACATCTTGGACATTTGCCATCTTGAAATTTGTCATTTTTGACATTTTTCATGGTGACACTTTTTATTTTTGACATTTAGCATTGTGACATTTGTCATTTGACATCTTTGATATTTGCCATCTTGAAATTTGTCATTTTTGACATTTTCCATGGTGACACTTTTTATTTTTGACATTTAGCATTGTGACATTTATCATTTGACATCTTTGACATTTGCCATCTTGAAATTTGTCATTTTTGACATTTTTCATGGTGACACTTTTCATTTTTGACATTTAGCATTGTGACATTTGTCATTTGACATCTTGGACATTTGCCATCTTGAAATTTGTCATTTTTGACATTTTTTATGGTGACACTTTTCATTTTTGACATTTAGCATTGTGACATTTGTCATTTGACATCTTTGACATTTGCCATCTTGAAATTTGTCATTTTTGACATTTTTCATGGTGACACTTTTCATTTTTGACATTTAGCATTGTGACATTTGTCATTTGACATCTTGGACATTTGCCATCTTGAAATTTGTCATTTTTGACATTTTTCATGGTGACACTTTTCATTTTTGACATTTAGCATTGTGACATTTGTCATTTGACATCTTGGACATTTGCCATCTTGAAATTTGTCATTTTTGACATTTTTCATGGTGACACTTATCATTTTTAAAATTTAGCATTGTGACATTTGTCAGTTTTGACATTTGCCATCTTGAAATTTGTCATTTTTGACATTTTTCATGGTGACACTTTTTATTTTTGACATTTAGCATTGTGACATTTGTCATTTGACATCTTTGATATTTGCCATCTTGAAATTTGTCATTTTTGACATTTTCCACGGTGACACTTTTTATTTTTGACATTTAGCATTGTGACATTTATCATTTGACATCTTTGACATTTGCCATCTTGAAATTTGTCATTTTTGACATTTTTCATGGTGACACTTTTCATTTTTGACATTTAGCATTGTGACATTTGTCATTTGACATCTTGGACATTTGCCATCTTGAAATTTGTCATTTTTGACATTTTTTATGGTGACACTTTTCATTTTTGACATTTAGCATTGTGACATTTGTCATTTGACATCTTTGACATTTGCCATCTTGAAATTTGTCATTTTTGACATTTTTCATGGTGACACTTTTCATTTTTGACATTTAGCATTGTGACATTTGTCATTTGACATCTTGGACATTTGCCATCTTGAAATTTGTCATTTTTGACATTTTTCATGGTGACACTTTTCATTTTTGACATTTAGCATTGTGACATTTGTCATTTGACATCTTGGACATTTGCCATCTTGAAATTTGTCATTTTTGACATTTTTCATGGTGACACTTATCATTTTTGACATTTAGCATTGTGACATTTGTCAGTTTTGACATTTGCCATCTTGAAATTTGTCATTTTTGACATTTTTCATGGTGACACTTTTCATTTTTGACATTTAGCATTGTGACATTTGTCATTTGACATCTTTGACATTTGCCATCTTGAAATTTGTCATTTTTGACATTGTTCATGGTGACACTTTTTATTTTTGACATTTAGCATTGTGACATTTGTCATTTGACATCTTTGACATTTGCCATATTGAAATTTGTCATTTTTGACATTAAGCATTGTGACATTTGTCATTTGACATCTTTGACATTTGCCATCTTAAAATTTGTTATTTTTGACATTTTTCATGGTGACACTTTTCATTTTTGACATTTAGCATTGTGACATTTGTCAGTTTTAACATTTGCCATCTTGAAATTTGTCATTTTTGACATTTTTCATGGTGACACTTTTCATTTTTGACATTTAGCATTGTGACATTTGTCATTTGACATTTGCCATCTTGAAATTTGTCATTTTTGACACTTTTCATTTTTGACATTTAGCATTGTGACATTTGTCATTTGACATCTTGGACATTTGCCATCTTGAAATTTGTCCTTTTTGACATTTTTCATGGTGACACTTATCATTTTTGACATTTACCATTGTGACATTTGTCAGTTTTGACATTTGCCATCTTGAAATTTGTCATTTTTGACATTTTTCATGGTGACACTTTTCATTTTTGACATTTAGCATTGTGACATTTGTCATTTGACATCTTTGACATTTGCCATCTTAAAATTTGTTATTTTTGACATTTTTCATGGTGACACTTTTCATTTTTGACATTTAGCATTGTGACATTTGTCAGTTTTAACATTTGCCATCTTGAAATTTGTCATTTTTGACATTTTTCATGGTGACACTTTTCATTTTTGACATTTAGCATTGTGACATTTGTCATTTGACATCTTTGACATTTGCCATCTTGAAATTTGTCATTTTTGACACTTTTCATTTTTGACATTTAGCATTGTGACATTTGTCAGTTTTAACATTTGCCATCTTGAAATTTGTCATTTTTGACATTTTTCATGGTGACACTTTTCATTTTTGACATTTAGCATTGTGACATTTGTCATTTGACATCTTTGACATTTGCCATCTTGAAATTTGTCATTTTTGACACTTTTCATTTTTGACATTTAGCATTGTGACATTTGTCATTTGACATCTTTGACATTTGCCATCTTGAAATTTGTCATTTTTGACATTTTTCATGGTGACACTTTTCATTTTTGACATTTAGCATTGTGACATTTGTCATTTGACATCTTGGACATTTGCCATCTTGAAATTTGTCCTTTTTGACATTTTTCATGGTGACACTTATCATTTTTGACATTTACCATTGTGACATTTGTCAGTTTTGACATTTGCCATCTTGAAATTTGTCATTTTTGACATTTTTCATGGTGACACTTTTCATTTTTGACATTTAGCATTGTGACATTTGTCATTTGACATCTTTGACATTTGCCATCTTGAAATTTGTCATTTTTGACATTTTTCATGGTGACACTTTTCATTTGTGACATTTAGCATTGTGACATTTGTCATTTGACATCTTTGACATTTGCCATCTTGAAATTTGTCATTTTTGACATCATGGTGACACTTTTCATTTTTGACATTTAGCATTGTGACATTTGTCATTTGACATCTTAGACATTTGCCATCTTGAAATTTGTCATTTTTGGCACTTTTCATTTTTGACATTTAGCATTGTGACATTTGTCATTTGACATCTTTGACATTTGCCATCTTGAAATTTGTCATTTTTGACATTTTTCATGGTGACACTTTTCATTTTTGACATTTAGCATTGTGACATTTGTCATATTCGACATCTTTGACATTTGCCATCTTAAAATTTGTCATTTTTGACATTTTTCATGGTGACACTTTTCATTTTTGACATTTAGCATTGTGATATTTGTCATTTGACATCTTTGCATTTGCCATCTTGAAATTTGTCATTATTGACATTTTTCATGGGGACACTTTTCATTTTTGACATTTAGCATTGTGACATTTGTCATTTGACATCTTTGACATTTGCCATCTTGAAATTTGTCATTTTTGACATTTTTTATGGTGACACTTTTCATTTTTGACATTTAGCATTGTGACATTTGTCATTTGACATCTTTGACATTTGCCATCTTGAAATTTGTCATTTTTGACATTTTTCACGGTGACACTTTTCATTTTTGACATTTAGCATTGTGACATTTGTCATTTGACATCTTAGACATTTGCCATCTTGAAATTTGTCATTTTTGACACTTTTCATTTTTGACATTTAGCATTGTGACATTTGTCATTTGACATCTTTGACATTTGCCATCTTGAAATTTGTCATTTTTGACATTTTTCATGGTGACACTTTTCATTTTTGACATTTAGCATTGTGACATTTGTCATTTGACATCTTTGACATTTGCCATCTTGAAATTTGTCATTTTTGACATTTTTCATGGTGACACTTTTCATTATTGACATTTAGCATTGTGACATTTGTCATTTGACATCTTAGACATTTGCCATCTTGAAATTTGTCATTTTTGACATCATGGTGACACTTTTCATTTTTGACATTTAGCATTGTGACATTTGTCATTTGACATCTTAGACATTTGCCATCTTGAAATTTGTCATTTTTGACACTTTTCATTTTTGACATTTAGCATTGTGACATTTGTCATTTGACATCTTTGACATTTGCCTTCTTGAAATTTGTCATTTTTGACATTTTTCATGGTGACACTTTTCATTTTTGACATTTAGCATTGTGACATTTGTCATTTGACATCTTTGACATTTGCCATCTTGAAATTTGTCATTTTTGACATTTTTCATGGTGACACTTTTCATTTTTGACATTTATCATTGTGACATTTGTCATTTGACATCTAAGACATTTGCCATCTTGAAATTTGTCATTTTTGACACTTTTCATTTTTGACATTTAGCATTTGACATCTTTGACATTTGCTATCTTGAAATTTGTCATTTTTGACATTTTTCATGGTGACACTTTTCATATTTGACATTTAGCATTGTGACATTTGTCATTTGACATATTAGACATTTGCCATCTTGAAATTTGTCATTTTTGACACTTTTTATTTTTGACATTTAGCATTGTGACATTTGTCATTTGACATCTTTTACATTTGCCATCTTGAAATTTGTCATTTTTGACATTTTTCATGGTGACACTTTTCATTTTTGACATTTAGCATTGTGACATTTGTCATTTGACATCTTGGACATTTGCCATCTTGAAATTTGTCATTTTTGACATTTTTCATGGTGACACTTATCATTTTTAAAATTTAGCATTGTGACATTTGTCAGTTTTGACATTTGCCATCTTGAAATTTGTCATTTTTGACATTTTTCATGGTGACACTTTTTATTTTTGACATTTAGCATTGTGACATTTGTCATTTGACATCTTTGATATTTGCCATCTTGAAATTTGTCATTTTTGACATTTTCCATGGTGACACTTTTTATTTTTGACATTTAGCATTGTGACATTTATCATTTGACATCTTTGACATTTGCCATCTTGAAATTTGTCATTTTTGACATTTTTCATGGTGACACTTTTCATTTTTGACATTTAGCATTGTGACATTTGTCATTTGACATCTTGGACATTTGCCATCTTGAAATTTGTCATTTTTGACATTTTTTATGGTGACACTTTTCATTTTTGACATTTAGCATTGTGACATTTGTCATTTGACATCTTTGACATTTGCCATCTTGAAATTTGTCATTTTTGACATTTTTCATGGTGACACTTTTCATTTTTGACATTTAGCATTGTGACATTTGTCATTTGACATCTTGGACATTTGC
Organism: Altica lythri; assembly: GCA_964028335.1. Classification (NCBI taxonomy): domain Eukaryota; kingdom Metazoa; phylum Arthropoda; class Insecta; order Coleoptera; family Chrysomelidae; genus Altica; species Altica lythri. Next base: position 19,840,192 of record OZ034800.1, on the reverse strand, counting down.
CATCTTGAAATTTGTCATTTTTGACATTTTTCATGGTGACACTTTTCATTTTTGACATTTAGCATTGTGACATTTGTCATTTGACATCTTGGACATTTGCCATCTTGAAATTTGTCATTTTTGACATTTTTCATGGTGACACTTTTTATTTTTGACATTTAGCATTGTGACATTTGTCATTTGACATCTTTGATATTTGCCATCTTGAAATTTGTCATTTTTGACATTTTCCATGGTGACACTTTTTATTTTTGACATTTAGCATTGTGACATTTATCATTTGACATCTTTGACATTTGCCATCTTGAAATTTGTCATTTTTGACATTTTTCATGGTGACACTTTTCATTTTTGACATTTAGCATTGTGACATTTGTCATTTGACATCTTGGACATTTGCCATCTTGAAATTTGTCATTTTTGACATTTTTTATGGTGACACTTTTCATTTTTGACATTTAGCATTGTGACATTTGTCATTTGACATCTTTGACATTTGCCATCTTGAAATTTGTCATTTTTGACATTTTTCATGGTGACACTTTTCATTTTTGACATTTAGCATTGTGACATTTGTCATTTGACATCTTGGACATTTGCCATCTTGAAATTTGTCATTTTTGACATTTTTCATGGTGACACTTTTCATTTTTGACATTTAGCATTGTGACATTTGTCATTTGACATCTTGGACATTTGCCATCTTGAAATTTGTCATTTTTGACATTTTTCATGGTGACACTTATCATTTTTAAAATTTAGCATTGTGACATTTGTCAGTTTTGACATTTGCCATCTTGAAATTTGTCATTTTTGACATTTTTCATGGTGACACTTTTTATTTTTGACATTTAGCATTGTGACATTTGTCATTTGACATCTTTGATATTTGCCATCTTGAAATTTGTCATTTTTGACATTTTCCACGGTGACACTTTTTATTTTTGACATTTAGCATTGTGACATTTATCATTTGACATCTTTGACATTTGCCATCTTGAAATTTGTCATTTTTGACATTTTTCATGGTGACACTTTTCATTTTTGACATTTAGCATTGTGACATTTGTCATTTGACATCTTGGACATTTGCCATCTTGAAATTTGTCATTTTTGACATTTTTTATGGTGACACTTTTCATTTTTGACATTTAGCATTGTGACATTTGTCATTTGACATCTTTGACATTTGCCATCTTGAAATTTGTCATTTTTGACATTTTTCATGGTGTTACTTTTCATTTTTGACATTTAGCATTGTGACATTTGTCATTTGACATCTTGGACATTTGCCATCTTGAAATTTGTCATTTTTGACATTTTTCATGGTGACACTTTTCATTTTTGACATTTAGCATTGTGACATTTGTCATTTGACATCTTGGACATTTGCCATCTTGAAATTTGTCATTTTTGACATTTTTCATGGTGACACTTATCATTTTTGACATTTAGCATTGTGACATTTGTCAGTTTTGACATTTGCCATCTTGAAATTTGTCATTTTTGACATTTTTCATGGTGACACTTTTCATTTTTGACATTTAGCATTGTGACATTTGTCATTTGACATCTTTGACATTTGCCATCTTGAAATTTGTCATTTTTGACATTGTTCATGGTGACACTTTTTATTTTTGACATTTAGCATTGTGACATTTGTCATTTGACATCTTTGACATTTGCCATATTGAAATTTGTCATTTTTGACATTAAGCATTGTGACATTTGTCATTTGACATCTTTGACATTTGCCATCTTAAAATTTGTTATTTTTGACATTTTTCATGGTGACACTTTTCATTTTTGACATTTAGCATTGTGACATTTGTCAGTTTTAACATTTGCCATCTTGAAATTTGTCATTTTTGACATTTTTCATGGTGACACTTTTCATTTTTGACATTTAGCATTGTGACATTTGTCATTTGACATTTGCCATCTTGAAATTTGTCATTTTTGACACTTTTCATTTTTGACATTTAGCATTGTGACATTTGTCATTTGACATCTTGGACATTTGCCATCTTGAAATTTGTCCTTTTTGACATTTTTCATGGTGACACTTATCATTTTTGACATTTACCATTGTGACATTTGTCAGTTTTGACATTTGCCATCTTGAAATTTGTCATTTTTGACATTTTTCATGGTGACACTTTTCATTTTTGACATTTAGCATTGTGACATTTGTCATTTGACATCTTTGACATTTGCCATCTTGAAATTTGTCATTTTTGACATTTTTCATGGTGACACTTTTCATTTTTGACATTTAGCATTGTGACATTTGTCATTTGACATCTTTGACATTTGCCATCTTGAAATTTGTCATTTTTGACATTTTTCATGGTGACACTTTTCATTATTGACATTTAGCATTGTGACATTTGTCATTTGACATCTTAGACATTTGCCATCTTGAAATTTGTCATTTTTGACACTTTTCATTTTTGACATTTAGCATTGTGACATTTGTCATTTGACATCTTTGACATTTGCCTTCTTGAAATTTGTCATTTTTGACATTTTTCATGGTGACACTTTTCATTTTTGACATTAAGCATTGTGACATTTGTCATTTGACATCTTTGACATTTGCCATCTTGAAATTTGTCATTTTTGACATTTTTCATGGTGACACTTTTCATTTTTGACATTTATCATTGTGACATTTGTCATTTGACATCTTAGACATTTGCCATCTTGAAATTTGTCATTTTTGACACTTTTCATTTTTGACATTTAGCATTTGACATCTTTGACATTTGCCATCTTGAAATTTGTCATTTTTGACATTTTTCATGGTGACACTTTTCATATTTGACATTTAGCATTGTGACATTTGTCATTTGACATATTAGACATTTGCCATCTTGAAATTTGTCATTTTTGACACTTTTCATTTTTGACATTTAGCATTGTGACATTTGTCATTTGACATCTTTGACATTTGCCATCTTGAAATTTGTCATTTTTGACATTTTTCATGGTGACACTTTTCATTTTTGACATTTAGCATTGTGACATTTGTCATTTGACATCTTTGACATTTGCCATCTTGAAATTTGTCATTTTGGACATTTTTCACGGTGACACTTTTCATTTTTGACATTAAGCATTGTGACATTTGTCATTTGACATCTTAGACATTTGCCATCTTGAAATTTGTCATTTTTGCACTTTTCATTTTTGACATTTAGCATTGTCATTTGACATCTTTGACATTTGCCATCTTGAAATTAGTCATTTTTGACATTTTTCATGGTGACACTTTTCATTTTTGACATTTAGCATTGTGACATTTGTCATTTGACATCTTGGACATTTACCATCTTGAAATTTGTCATTTTTGACATTTTTCATGGTGACACTTTTCATTTTTGACATTTAGCATTGTGACATTTGTCATTTGACATCTTTGACATTTGCCATCTTGAAATTTGTCATTTTTGAAATTGTTCATGGTGACACTTTTTATTTTTGACATTTAGCATTGTGACATTTGTCATTTGACATCTTTGACATTTGCCATATTGAAATTTGTCATTTTTGACATTAAGCATTGTGACATTTGTCATTTGACATCTTTGACATTTGCCATCTTAAAATTTGTCATTTTTGACATTTTTCATGGTGACACTTTTCATTTTTGACATTTAGCATTGTGACATTTGTCATTTGACATTTGCCATCTTGAAATTTGTCATTTTTGACACTTTTCATTTTTGACATTTAGCATTGTGACATTTGTCATTTGACATCTTTGACATTTGCCATCTTGAAATTTGTCATTTTTGACATTTTTCATGGTGACACTTTTCATTTTTGACATTTAGCATTGTGACATTTGTCATTTGACATCTTGGACATTGGCCATCTTGAAATTTGTCCTTTTTGACATTTTTCATGGTGACACTTATCATTTTTGACATTTACCATTGTGACATTTGTCAGTTTTGACATTTGCCATCTTGAAATTTGTCATTTTTGACATTTTTCATGGTGACACTTTTCATTTTTGACATTTAGCATTGTGACATTTGTCATTTGACATCTTTGACATTTGCCATCTTGAAATTTGTCATTTTTGACATTTTTCATGGTGACACTTTTCATTTTTGACATTTAGCATTGTGACATTTGTCATTTGACATCTTGGACATTTGCCATCTTGAAATTTGTCATTTTTGACATTTTTCATGGTGACACTTTTCATATTTGACATTTAGCATTGTGACATTTGTCATTTGACATCTTTGACATTTGCCTTCTTGAAATTTGTCATTTTTCATGGTGACACTTTTCATTTTTGACATTAAGCATTGTGACATTTGTCATTTGACATCTTGGACATTTGCCATCTTGAAATTTGTCATTTTTGACATTTTTCATGGTGACACTTTTCATTTTTGACATTTATCATTGTGACATTTGTCATTTGACATCTTAGACATTTGCCATCTTGAAATTTGTCATTTTTGACACTTTTCATTTTTGACATTTAGCATTTGACATCTTTGACATTTGCCATCTTGAAATTTGTCATTTTTGACATTTTTCATGGTGACACTTTTCATATTTGACATTTAGCATTGTGACATTTGTCATTTGACATATTAGACATTTGCCATCTTGAAATTTGTCATTTTTGACACTTTTCATTTTTGACATTTAGCATTGTGACATTTGTCATTTGACATCTTTGACATTTGCCATCTTGAAATTTGTCATTTTTGACATTTTTCATGGTGACACTTTTCATTTTTGACATTTAGCATTGTGACATTTGTCATTTGACATCTTTGACATTTGCCATCTTGAAATTTGTCATTTTGGACATTTTTCACGGTGACTTTTTTCATTTTTGACATTAAGCATTGTGACATTTGTCATTTGACATCTTAGACATTTGCCATCTTGAAATTTGTCATTTTTGCACTTTTCATTTTTGACATTTAGCATTGTCATTTGACATCTTTGACATTTGCCATCTTGAAATTAGTCATTTTTGACATTTTTCATGGTGACACTTTTCATTTTTGACATTTAGCATTGTGACATTTGTCATTTGACATCTTGGACATTTGCCATCTTGAAATTTGTCATTTTTGACACTTTTCATTTTTGACATTTAGCATTGTGACATTTGTCATTTGACATCTTTGACATTTGCCATCTTGAAATTTGTCATTTTTGACATTTTTTATGGTGACACTTTTCATTTTTGACATTTAGCATTGTGACATTTGTCATTTGACATCTTTGACATTTGCCATCTTGAAATTTGTCATTTTTGACATTTTTCATGGTGACACTTTTCATTTTTGACATTTAGCATTGTGACATTTGTCATTTGACATCTTGGACATTTGCCATCTTGAAATTTGTCATTTTTGACATTTTTCATGGTGACACTTATCATTTTTGACATTTAGCATTGTGACATTTGTCAGTTTTGACATTTGCAATCTTGAAATTTGTCATTTTTGACATTTTTCATGGTGACACTTTTTATTTTTGACATTTAGCATTGTGACATTTGTCATTTGACATCTTTGACATTTGCCATCTTGAAATTTGTCATTTTTGACATTGTTCATGGTGACACTTTTTATTTTTGACATTTAGCATTGTGACATTTGTCATTTGACATCTTTGACATTTGCCATATTGAAATTTGTCATTTTTGACATTAAGCATTGTGACATTTGTCATTTGACATCTTTGACATTTGCCATCTTAAAATTTGTCATTTTTGACATTTTTCATGGTGACACTTTTCATTTTTGACATTTAGCATTGTGACATTTGTCATTTGACATTTGCCATCTTGAAATTTGTCATTTTTGACACTTTTCATTTTTGACATTTAGCATTGTGACATTTGTCATTTGACATCTTTGACATTTGCCATCTTGAAATTTGTCATTTTTGACATTTTTCATGGTGACACTTTTCATTTTTGACATTTAGCATTGTGACATTTGTCATTTGACATCTTGGACATTTGCCATCTTGAAATTTGTCCTTTTTGACATTTTTCATGGTGACACTTATCATTTTTGACATTTACCATTGTGACATTTGTCAGTTTTGACATTTGCCATCTTGAAATTTGTCATTTTTGACATTTTTTATGGTGACACTTTTCATTTTTGACATTTAGCATTGTGACATTTGTCATTTGACATCTTTGACATTTGCCATCTTGAAATTTGTCATTTTTGACATTTTTCATGGTGACACTTTTCATTTTTGACATTTAGCATTGTGACATTTGTCATTTGACATCTTGGACATTTGCCATCTTGAAATTTGTCATTTTTGACATTTTTCATGGTGACACTTATCATTTTTGACATTTAGCATTGTGACATTTGTCAGTTTTGACATTTGCCATCTTGAAATTTGTCATTTTTGACATTTTTCATGGTGACACTTTTCATTTTTGACATTTAGCATTGTGACATTTGTCATTTGACATCTTTGACATTTGCCATCTTGAAATTTGTCATTTTTGACATTGTTCATGGTGACACTTTTTATTTTTGACATTTAGCATTGTGACATTTGTCATTTGACATCTTTGACATTTGCCATATTGAAATTTGTCATTTTTGACATTTAGCATTGTGACATTTGTCATTTGACATCTTTGACATTTGCCATCTTAAAATTTGTTATTTTTGACATTTTTCATGGTGACACTTTTCATTTTTGACATTTAGCATTGTGACATTTGTCAGTTTTAACATTTGCCATCTTGAAATTTGTCATTTTTGACATTTTTCATGGTGACACTTTTCATTTTTGACATTTAGCATTGTGACATTTGTCATTTGACATCTTAGACATTTGCCATCTTGAAATTTGTCATTTTTGGCACTTTTCATTTTTGACATTTAGCATTGTGACATTTGTCATTTGACATCTTTGACATTTGCCATCTTGAAATTTGTCATTTTTGACATTTTTCATGGTGACACTTTTCATTTTTGACATTTAGCATTGTGACGTTTGTCATATTCGACATCTTTGACATTTGCCATCTTGAAATTTGTCATTTTTGACATTTTTCATGGTGACACTTTTCATTTTTGACATTTAGCATTGTGATATTTGTCATTTGACATCTTTGCATTTGCCATCTTGAAATTTGTCATTATTGACATTTTTCATGGGGACACTTTTCATTTTTGACATTTAGCATTGTGACATTTGTCATTTGACATCTTTGACATTTGCCATCTTAAAATTTGTCATTTTTGACATTTTTTATGGTGACACTTTTCATTTTTGACATTTAGCATTGTGACATTTGTCATTTGACATCTTTGACATTTGCCATCTTGAAATTTGTCATTTTTGACATTTTTCACGGTGACACTTTTCATTTTTGACATTTAGCATTGTGACATTTGTCATTTGACATCTTAGACATTTGCCATCTTGAAATTTGTCATTTTTGACACTTTTCATTTTTGACATTTAGCATTGTGACATTTGTCATTTGACATCTTTGACATTTGCCATCTTGAAATTTGTCATTTTTGACATTTTTCATGGTGACACTTTTCATTTTTGACATTTAGCATTGTGACATTTGTCATTTGACATCTTGGACATTTGCCATCTTGAAATTTGTCATTTTTGACATTTTTCATGGTGACACTTTTCATTTTTGACATTTAGCATTGTGACATTTGTCATTTGACATCTTTGACATTTGCCATCTTGAAATTTGTCATTTTTGACATTTTTCATGGTGACACTTTTCATTATTGACATTTAGCATTGTAACATTTGTCATTTGACATCTTAGACATTTGCCATCTTGAAATTTGTCATTTTTGACACTTTTCATTTTTGACATTTAGCATTGTGACATTTGTCATTTGACATCTTTGATATTTTCCTTCTTGAAATTTGTCATTTTTGACATTTTTCATGGTGACACTTTTCATTTTTGACATTTAGCATTGTGACATTTGTCATTTGACATCTTTGACATTTGCCATCTTGAAATTTGTCATTTTTGACATTTTTCATGGTGACACTTTTCATTTTTGACATTTATCATTGTGACATTTGTCATTTGACATCTTAGACATTTGCCATCTTGAAATTTGTCATTTTTGACACTTTTCATTTTTGACATTTAGCATTTGACATCTTTGACATTTGCCATCTTGAAATTTGTCATTTTTGACATTTTTCATGGTGACACTTTTCATATTTGACATTTAGCATTGTGACATTTGTCATTTGACATATTAGACATTTGCCATCTTGAAATTTGTCATTTTTGACACTTTTCATTTTTGACATTTAGCATTGTGACATTTGTCATTTGACATCTTTGACATTTGCCATCTTGAAATTTGTCATTTTTGACATTTTTCATGGTGACACTTTGCATTTTTGACATTTAGCATTGTGACATTTGTCATTTGACATCTTTGACATTTGCCATCTTGAAATTTGTCATTTTGGACATTTTTTACGGTGACACTTTTCATTTTTGACATTTAGCATTGTGACATTTGTCATTTGACATCTTAGACATTTGCCATCTTGAAATTTGTCATTTTTGCACTTTTCATTTTTGACATTTAGCATTGTCATTTGACATCTTTGACATTTGCCATCTTGAAATTAGTCATTTTTGACATTTTTCATGGTGACACTTTTCATTTTTGACATTTAGCATTGTGACATTTGTCATTTGACATCTTGGACATTTGCCATCTTGAAATTTGTCATTTTTGACACTTTTCATTTTTGACATTTAGCATTGTGACATTTGTCATTTGACATCTTTGACATTTGCCATCTTGAAATTTGTCATTTTTGACATTTTTTATGGTGACACTTTTCATTTTTGACATTTAGCATTGTGACATTTGTCATTTGACATCTTTGACATTTGCCATCTTGAAATTTGTCATTTTTGACATTTTTCATGGTGACACTTTTCATTTTTGACATTTAGCATTGTGACATTTGTCATTTGACATCTTGGACATTTGCCATCTTGAAATTTGTCATTTTTGACATTTTTCATGGTGACACTTATCATTTTTGACATTTAGCATTGTGACATTTGTCAGTTTTGACATTTGCCATCTTGAAATTTGTCATTTTTGACATTTTTCATGGTGACACTTTTCATTTTTGACATTTAGCATTGTGACATTTGTCATTTGACATCTTTGACATTTGCCATCTTAAAATTTGTCATTTTTGACATTGTTCATGGTGACACTTTTTATTTTTGACATTTAGCATTGGGACATTTGTCATTTGACATCTTTGACATTTGCCATATTGAAATTTGTCATTTTTGACATTTAGCATTGTGACATTTGTCATTTGACATCTTTGACATTTGCCATCTTAAAATTTGTTATTTTTGACATTTTTCATGGTGACACTTTTCATTTTTGACATTTAGCATTGTGACATTTGTCAGTTTTAACATTTGCCATCTTGAAATTTGTCATTTTTGACATTTTTCATGGTGACACTTTTCATTTTTGACATTTAGCATTGTGACATTTGTCATTTGACATCTTTGACATTTGCCATCTTGAAATTTGTCATTTTTGACACTTTTCATTTTTGACATTTAGCATTGTGACATTTGTCATTTGACATCTTTGACATTTGCCATCTTGAAATTTGTCATTTTTGACATTTTTTATGGTGACACTTTTCATTTTTGACATTTAGCATTGTGACATTTGTCATTTGACATCTTGGACATTTGCCATCTTGAAATTTGTCATTTTTGACACTTTTCATTTTTGACATTTAGCATTGTGACATTTGTCATTTGACATCTTTGACATTTGCCATCTTGAAATTTGTCATTTTTGACATTTTTCATGGTGACACTTTTCATTTTTGACATTTAGCATTGTGACATTTGTCATTTGACATCTTTGACATTTGCCATCTTAAAATTTGTCATTTTTGACATTGTTCATGGTGACACTTTTTATTTTTGACATTTAGCATTGTGACATTTGTCATTTGACATCTTTGACATTTGCCATATTGAAATTTGTCATTTTTGACATTTAGCATTGTGACATTTGTCATTTGACATCTTTGACATTTGCCATCTTAAAATTTGTTATTTTTGACATTTTTCATGGTGACACTTTTCATTTTTGACATTTAGCATTGTGACATTTGTCAGTTTTAACATTTGCCATCTTGAAATTTGTCATTTTTGACATTTTTCATGGTGACACTTTTCATTTTTGACATTTAGCATTGTGACATTTGTCATTTGACATCTTTGACATTTGCCATCTTGAAATTTGTCATTTTTGACACTTTTCATTTTTGACATTTAGCATTGTGACATTTGTCATTTGACATCTTTGACATTTGCCATCTTGAAATTTGTCATTTTTGACATTTTTTATGGTGACACTTTTCATTTTTGACATTTAGCATTGTGACATTTGTCATTTGACATCTTGGACATTTGCCATCTTGAAATTTGTCCTTTTTGACATTTTTCATGGTGACACTTATCATTTTTGACATTTACCATTGTGACATTTGTCAGTTTTGACATTTGCCATCTTGAAATTTGTCATTTTTGACATTTTTCATGGTGACACTTTTCATTTGTGACATTTAGCATTGTGACATTTGTCATTTGACATCTTTGACATTTGCCATCTTGAAATTTGTCATTTTTGACATCATGGTGACACTTTTCATTTTTGACATTTAGCATTGTGACATTTGTCATTTGACATCTTAGACATTTGCCATCTTGAAATTTGTCATTTTTGGCAATTTTCATTTTTGACATTTAGCATTGTGACATTTGTCATTTGACATCTTTGACATTTGCCATCTTGAAATTTGTCATTTTTGACATTTTTCATGGTGACACTTTTCATTTTTGACATTTAGCATTGTGACATTTGTCATATTCGACATCTTTGACATTTGCCATCTTAAAATTTGTCATTTTTGACATTTTTCATGGTGACACTTTTCATTTTTGACATTTAGCATTGTGATATTTGTCATTTGACATCTTTGCATTTGCCATCTTGAAATTTGTCATTATTGACATTTTTCATGGGGACACTTTTCATTTTTGACATTTAGCATTGTGACATTTGTCATTTGACATCTTTGACATTTGCCATCTTGAAATTTGTCATTTTTGACATTTTTTATGGTGACACTTTTCATTTTTGACATTTAGCATTGTGACATTTGTCATTTGACATCTTTGACATTTGCCATCTTGAAATTTGTCATTTTTGACATTTTTCACGGTGACACTTTTCATTTTTGACATTTAGCATTGTGACATTTGTCATTTGACATCTTAGACATTTGCCATCTTGAAATTTGTCATTTTTGACACTTTTCATTTTTGACATTTAGCATTGTGACATTTGTCATTTGACATCTTTGACATTTGCCATCTTGAAATTTGTCATTTTTGACATTTTTCATGGTGACACTTTTCATTTTTGACATTTAGCATTGTGACATTTGTCATTTGACATCTTTGACATTTGCCATCTTGAAATTTGTCATTTTTGACATTTTTCATGGTGACACTTTTCATTATTGACATTTAGCATTGTGACATTTGTCATTTGACATCTTAGACATTTGCCATCTTGAAATTTGTCATTTTTGACACTTTTCATTTTTGACATTTAGCATTGTGACATTTGTCATTTGACATCTTTGACATTTGCCTTCTTGAAATTTGTCATTTTTGACATTTTTCATGGTGACACTTTTCATTTTTGACATTTAGCATTGTGACATTTGTCATTTGACATCTTTGACATTTGCCATCTTGAAATTTGTCATTTTTGACATTTTTCATGGTGACACTTTTCATTTTTGACATTTATCATTGTGACATTTGTCATTTGACATCTAAGACATTTGCCATCTTGAAATTTGTCATTTTTGACACTTTTCATTTTTGACATTTAGCATTTGACATCTTTGACATTTGCTATCTTGAAATTTGTCATTTTTGACATTTTTCATGGTGACACTTTTCATATTTGACATTTAGCATTGTGACATTTGTCATTTGACATATTAGACATTTGCCATCTTGAAATTTGTCATTTTTGACACTTTTTATTTTTGACATTTAGCATTGTGACATTTGTCATTTGACATCTTTTACATTTGCCATCTTGAAATTTGTCATTTTTGACATTTTTCATGGTGACACTTTTCATTTTTGACATTTAGCATTGTGACATTTGTCATTTGACATCTTGGACATTTGCCATCTTGAAATTTGTCATTTTTGACATTTTTCATGGTGACACTTATCATTTTTAAAATTTAGCATTGTGACATTTGTCAGTTTTGACATTTGCCATCTTGAAATTTGTCATTTTTGACATTTTTCATGGTGACACTTTTTATTTTTGACATTTAGCATTGTGACATTTGTCATTTGACATCTTTGATATTTGCCATCTTGAAATTTGTCATTTTTGACATTTTCCATGGTGACACTTTTTATTTTTGACATTTAGCATTGTGACATTTATCATTTGACATCTTTGACATTTGCCATCTTGAAATTTGTCATTTTTGACATTTTTCATGGTGACACTTTTCATTTTTGACATTTAGCATTGTGACATTTGTCATTTGACATCTTGGACATTTGCCATCTTGAAATTTGTCATTTTTGACATTTTTCATGGTGACACTTATCATTTTTGACATTTAGCATTGTGACATTTGTCAGTTTTGACATTTGCCATCTTGAAATTTGTCATTTTTGACATTTTTCATGGTGACACTTTTCATTTTTGACATTTAGCATTGTGACATTTGTCATTTGACATCTTTGACATTTGCCATCTTGAAATTTGTCATTTTTGACATTTTTCATGGTGACACTTTTAATTTTTGACATTTAGCATTGTGACATTTGTCATTTGACATCTTTGACATTTGCCATCTTGAAATTGGTCATTTTTGACATTTTTCATGGTGACACTTTTCATTTTTGACATTTAGCATTGTGACATTTGTCATTTGACATCTTTGACATTTGTCATCTTGAAATTTGTCATTTTTGACATTTTTCATGGTGACACTTTTCATTTTTGACATTTAGCATTGTGACATTTGTCATTTGACATCTTTGACATTTGCCATCTTGAAATTTGTCATTTTGGACATTTTTCACGGTGACACTTTACATTTTTGACATTTAGCATTGTGACATTTGTCATTTGACATCTTAGACATTTGCCATCTTGAAATTTGTCATTTTTGCACTTTTCATTTTTGACATTTAGCATTGTGACATTTGTCATTTGACATCTTTGACATTTGCCATCTTGAAATTTGTCATTTTTGACATTTTTCATGGTGACACTTTTCATTTTTGACATTTAGCATTGTGACATTTGTCATTTGACATCTTTGACATTTGCCATCTTGAAATTTGTCATTTTGGACATTTTTCACGGTGACACTTTTCATTTTTGACATTAAGCATTGTGACATTTGTCATTTGACATCTTAGACATTTGCCATCTTGAAATTTGTCATTTTTGCACTTTTCATTTTTGACATTTAGCATTGTCATTTGACATCTTTGACATTTGCCATCTTGAAATTAGTCATTTTTGACATTTTTCATGGTGACACTTTTCATTTTTGACATTTAGCATTGTGACATTTGTCATTTGACATCTTGGACATTTGCCATCTTGAAATTTGTCATTTTTGACACTTTTCATTTTTGACATTTAGCATTGTGACATTTGTCATTTGACATCTTTGACATTTGCCATCTTGAAATTTGTCATTTTTGACATTTTTTATGGTGACACTTTTCATTTTTGACATTTAGCATTGTGACATTTGTCATTTGACATCTTTGACATTTGCCATCTTGAAATTTGTCATTTTTGACATTTTTCATGGTGACACTTTTCATTTTTGACATTTAGCATTGTGACATTTGTCATTTGACATCTTGGACATTTGCCATCTTGAAATTTGTCATTTTTGACATTTTTCATGGTGACACTTATCATTTTTGACATTTAGCATTGTGACATTTGTCAGTTTTGACATTTGCCATCTTGAAATTTGTCATTTTTGACATTTTTCATGGTGACACTTTTCATTTTTGACATTTAGCATTGTGACATTTGTCATTTGACTTCTTTGACATTTGCCATCTTGAAATTTGTCATTTTTGACATTGTTCATGGTGACACTTTTTATTTTTGACATTTAGCATTGTGACATTTGTCATTTGACATCTTTGACATTTGCCATATTGAAATTTGTCATTTTTGACATTAAGCATTGTGACATTTGTCATTTGACATCTTTGACATTTGCCATCTTAAAATTTGTTATTTTTGACATTTTTCATGGTGACACTTTTCATTTTTGACATTTAGCATTGTGACATTTGTCAGTTTTAACATTTGCCATCTTGAAATTTGTCATTTTTGACATTTTTCATGGTGACACTTTTCATTTTTGACATTTAGCATTGTGACATTTGTCATTTGACATTTGCCATCTTGAAATTTGTCATTTTTGACACTTTTCATTTTTGACATTTAGCATTGTGACATTTGTCATTTGACATCTTTGACATTTGCCATCTTGAAATTTGTTATTTTTGACATTTTTCATGGTGACACTTTTCATTTTTGACATTTAGCATTGTGACATTTGTCATTTGACATCTTGGACATTTGCCATCTTGAAATTTGTCCTTTTTGACATTTTTCATGGTGACACTTATCATTTTTGACATTTACCATTGTGAAATTTGTCAGTTTTGACATTTGCCATCTTGAAATTTGTCATTTTTGACATTTTTCATGGTGACACTTTTCATTTTTGACATTTAGCATTGTGACATTTGTCATTTGACATCTTTGACATTTGCCATCTTGAAATTTGTCATTTTTGACATTTTTCATGGTGACACTTTTCATTTTTGACATTTAGCATTGTGACATTTGACATCTTGGACATTTGCCATCTTGAAATTTGTCATTTTTGACATTTTTTATGGTGACACTTATCATTTTTGACATTTAGCATTGTGACATTTGTCAGTTTTGACATTTGCCATCTTGAAATTTGTCATTTTTGACATTTTTCATGGTGACACTTTTCATTTTTGACATTTAGCATTGTGACATTTGTCATTTGACATCTTTGACATTTGCCATCTTGAAATTTGTCATTTTTGACATTGTTCATGGTGACACTTTTTATTTTTGACATTTAGCATTGTGACATTTGTCATTTGACATCTTTGACATTTGTCATATTGAAATTTGTCATTTTTGACATTTAGCATTGTGACATTTGTCATTTGACATCTTTGACATTTGCCATCTTAAAATTTGTTATTTTTGACATTTTTCATGGTGACACTTTTCATTTTTGACATTTAGCATTGTGACATTTGTCAGTTTTAACATTTGCCATCTTGAAATTTGTCATTTTTGACATTTTTCATGGTGACACTTTTCATTTTTGACATTTAGCATTGTGACATTTGTCATTTGACATCTTAGACATTTGCCATCTTGAAATTTGTCATTTTTGGCACTTTTCATTTTTGACATTTAGCATTGTGACATCTTTGACATTTGCCATCTTGAAATTTGTCATTTTGGACATTTTTCACGGTGACACTTTTCATTTTTGACATTAAGCATTGTGACATTTGTCATTTGACATCTTAGACATTTGCCATCTTGAAATTTGTCATTTTTGCACTTTTCATTTTTGACATTTAGCATTGTCATTTGACATCTTTGACATTTGCCATCTTGAAATTAGTCATTTTTGACATTTTTCATGGTGACACTTTTCATTTTTGACATTTAGCATTGTGACATTTGTCATTTGACATCTTGGACATTTGCCATCTTGAAATTTGTCATTTTTGACACTTTTCATTTTTGACATTTAGCATTGTGACATTTGTCATTTGACATCTTTGACATTTGCCATCTTGAAATTTGTCATTTTTGACATTTTTTATGGTGACACTTTTCATTTTTGACATTTAGCATTGTGACATTTGTCATTTGACATCTTTGACATTTGCCATCTTGAAATTTGTCATTTTTGACATTTTTCATGGTGACACTTTTCATTTTTGACATTTAGCATTGTGACATTTGTCATTTGACATCTTGGACATTTGCCATCTTGAAATTTGTCATTTTTGACATTTTTCATGGTGACACTTATCATTTTTGACATTTAGCATTGTGACATTTGTCAGTTTTGACATTTGCCATCTTGAAATTTGTCATTTTTGACATTTTTCATGGTGACACTTTTCATTTTTGACATTTAGCATTGTGACATTTGTCATTTGACTTCTTTGACATTTGCCATCTTGAAATTTGTCATTTTTGACATTGTTCATGGTGACACTTTTTATTTTTGACATTTAGCATTGTGACATTTGTCATTTGACATCTTTGACATTTGCCATATTGAAATTTGTCATTTTTGACATTAAGCATTGTGACATTTGTCATTTGACATCTTTGACATTTGCCATCTTAAAATTTGTTATTTTTGACATTTTTCATGGTGACACTTTTCATTTTTGACATTTAGCATTGTGACATTTGTCATTTGACATTTGCCATCTTGAAATTTGTCATTTTTGACACTTTTCATTTTTAACATTTGCCATCTTGAAATTTGTCATTTTTGACATTTTTCATGGTGACACTTTTCATTTTTGACATTTAGCATTGTGACATTTGTCATTTGACATTTGCCATCTTGAAATTTGTCATTTTTGACACTTTTCATTTTTGACATTTAGCATTGTGACATTTGTCATTTGACATCTTTGACATTTGCCATCTTGAAATTTGTTATTTTTGACATTTTTCATGGTGACACTTTTCATTTTTGACATTTAGCATTGTGACATTTGTCATTTGACATCTTGGACATTTGCCATCTTGAAATTTGTCCTTTTTGACATTTTTCATGGTGACACTTATCATTTTTGACATTTACCATTGTGACATTTGTCAGTTTTGACATTTGCCATCTTGAAATTTGTCATTTTTGACATTTTTCATGGTGACACTTTTCATTTTTGACATTTAGCATTGTGACATTTGTCATTTGACATCTTTGACATTTGCCATCTTGAAATTTGTCATTTTTGACATTTTTCATGGTGACACTTTTCATTTTTGACATTTAGCATTGTGACATTTGACATCTTGGACATTTGCCATCTTGAAATTTGTCATTTTTGACATTTTTTATGGTGACACTTATCATTTTTGACATTTAGCATTGTGACATTTGTCAGTTTTGACATTTGCCATCTTGAAATTTGTCATTTTTGACATTTTTCATGGTGACACTTTTCATTTTTGACATTTAGCATTGTGACATTTGTCATTTGACATCTTTGACATTTGCCATCTTGAAATTTGTCATTTTTGACATTGTTCATGGTGACACTTTTTATTTTTGACATTTAGCATTGTGACATTTGTCATTTGACATCTTTGACATTTGTCATATTGAAATTTGTCATTTTTGACATTTAGCATTGTGACATTTGTCATTTGACATCTTTGACATTTGCCATCTTAAAATTTGTTATTTTTGACATTTTTCATGGTGACACTTTTCATTTTTGACATTTAGCATTGTGACATTTGTCAGTTTTAACATTTGCCATCTTGAAATTTGTCATTTTTGACATTTTTCATGGTGACACTTTTCATTTTTGACATTTAGCATTGTGACATTTGTCATTTGACATCTTAGACATTTGCCATCTTGAAATTTGTCATTTTTGGCACTTTTCATTTTTGACATTTAGCATTGTGACATTTGTCATTTGACATCTTTGACATTTGCCATCTTGAAATTTGTCATTTTTGACATTTTTCATGGTGACATTTGTCATATTCGACATCTTTGACATTTGCCATCTTGAAATTTGTCATTTTTGACATTTTTCATGGTGACACTTTTCATTTTTGACATTTAGCATTGTGATATTTGTCATTTGACATCTTTGCATTTGCCATCTTGAAATTTGTCATTATTGACATTTTTCATGGGGACACTTTTCATTTTTGACATTTAGCATTGTGACATTTGTCATTTGACATCTTTGACATTTGCCATCTTGAAATTTGTCATTTTTGACATTTTTTATGGTGACACTTTTCATTTTTGACATTTAGCATTGTGACATTTGTCATTTGACATCTTTGACATTTGCCATCTTGAAATTTGTCATTTTTGACATTTTTCACGGTGACACTTTTCATTTTTGACATTTAGCATTGTGACATTTGTCATTTGACATCTTAGACATTTGCCATCTTGAAATTTGTCATTTTTGACACTTTTCATTTTTGACATTTAGCATTGTGACATTTGTCATTTGACATCTTTGACATTTGCCATCTTGAAATTTGTCATTTTTGACATTTTTCATGGTGACACTTTTCATTTTTGACATTTAGCATTGTGACATTTGTCATTTGACATCTTGGACATTTGCCATCTTGAAATTTGTCATTTTTGACACTTTTCATTTTTGACATTTAGCATTGTGACATTTGTCATTTGACATCTTTGACATTTGCCATCTTGAAATTTGTCATTTTTGACATTTTTCATGGTGACACTTTTCATTTTTGACATTTAGCATTGTGACATTTGTCATTTGACATCTTTGACATTTGCCATCTTGAAATTTGTCATTTTTGACATTTTTCATGGTGACACTTTTCATTATTGACATTTAGCATTGTGACATTTGTCATTTGACATCTTAGACATTTGCCATCTTGAAATTTGTCATTTTTGACACTTTTCATTTTTGACATTTAGCATTGTGACATTTGTCATTTGACATCTTTGACATTTGCCTTCTTGAAATTTGTCATTTTTGACATTTTTCATGGTGACACTTTTCATTTTTGACATTTAGCATTGTGACATTTGTCATTTGACATCTTTGACATTTGCCATCTTGAAATTTGTCATTTTTGACATTTTTCATGGTGACACTTTTCATTTTTGACATTTATCATTGTGACATTTGTCATTTGACATCTTAGACATTTGCCATCTTGAAATTTGTCATTTTTGACACTTTTCATTTTTGACATTTAGCATTGTGACATTTGTCATTTGACATCTTTGACATTTGCCATCTTGAAATTTGTCATTTTTGACATTTTTCATGGTGACACTTTTCATTTTTGACATTTAGCATTGTGACATTTGTCATTTGACATCTTTGACATTTGCCATCTTGAAATTTGTCATTTTGGACATTTTTCACGGTGACACTTTTCATTTTTGACATTTAGCATTGTGACATTTGTCATTTGACATCTTAGACATTTGCCATCTTGA
This sequence comes from Altica lythri, assembly GCA_964028335.1. Taxonomy (NCBI): domain Eukaryota; kingdom Metazoa; phylum Arthropoda; class Insecta; order Coleoptera; family Chrysomelidae; genus Altica; species Altica lythri. Next base: position 19,820,734 of record OZ034800.1, on the reverse strand, counting down.
AATTTGTCATTTTTGCACTTTTCATTTTTGACATTTAGCATTGTCATTTGACATCTTTGACATTTGCCATCTTGAAATTAGTCATTTTTGACATTTTTCATGGTGACACTTTTCATTTTTGACATTTAGCATTGTGACATTTGTCATTTGACATCTTGGACATTTGCCATCTTGAAATTTGTCATTTTTGACACTTTTCATTTTTGACATTTAGTATTGTGACATTTGTCATTTGACATCTTTGACATTTGCCATCTTGAAATTTGTCATTTTTGACATTTTTTATGGTGACACTTTTCATTTTTGACATTTAGCATTGTGACATTTGTCATTTGACATCTTTGACATTTGCCATCTTGAAATTTGTCATTTTTGACATTTTTCATGGTGACACTTTTCATTTTTGACATTTAGCATTGTGACATTTGTCATTTGACATCTTGGACATTTGCCATCTTGAAATTTGTCATTTTTGACATTTTTCATGGTGACACTTATCATTTTTGACATTTAGCATTGTGACATTTGTCAGTTTTGACATTTGCCATCTTGAAATTTGTCATTTTTGACATTTTTCATGGTGACACTTTTCATTTTTGACATTTAGCATTGTGACATTTGTCATTTGACATCTTTAACATTTGCCATCTTGAAATTTGTCATTTTTGACATTGTTCATGGTGACACTTTTTATTTTTGACATTTAGCATTGTGACATTTGTCATTTGACATCTTTGACATTTGCCATATTGAAATTTGTCATTTTTGACATTTAGCATTGTGACATTTGTCATTTGACATCTTTGACATTTGCCATCTTAAAATTTGTTATTTTTGACATTTTTCATGGTGACACTTTTCATTTTTGACATTTAGCATTGTGACATTTGTCAGTTTTAACATTTGCCATCTTGAAATTTGTCATTTTTGACATTTTTCATGGTGACACTTTTCATTTTTGACATTTAGCATTGTGACATTTGTCATTTGACATCTTTGACATTTGCCATCTTGAAATTTGTCATTTTTGACACTTTTCATTTTTGACATTTAGCATTGTGACATTTGTCATTTGACATCTTTGACATTTGCCATCTTGAAATTTGTCATTTTTGACATTTTTCATAGTGACACTTTTCATTTTTGACATTTAGCATTGTGACATTTGTCATTTGACATCTTGGACATTTGCCATCTTGAAATTTGTCCTTTTTGACATTTTTCATGGTGACACTTATCATTTTTGACATTTACCATTGTGACATTTGTCAGTTTTGACGTTTGCCATCTTGAAATTTGTCATTTTTGACATTTTTCATGGTGACACTTTTCATTTTTGACATTTAGCATTGTGACATTTGTCATTTGACATCTTTGACATTTGCCATCTTGAAATTTGTCATTTTTGACATTTTTCATGGTGACACTTTTCATTTGTGACATTTAGCATTGTGACATTTGTCATTTGACATCTTTGACATTTGCCATCTTGAAATTTGTCATTTTTGACATCATGGTGACACTTTTCATTTTTGACATTTAGCATTGTGACATTTGTCATTTGACATCTTAGACATTTGCCATCTTGAAATTTGTCATTTTTGGCACTTTTCATTTTTGACATTTAGCATTGTGACATTTGTCATTTGACATCTTTGACATTTGCCATCTTGAAATTTGTCATTTTTGACATTTTTCATGGTGACACTTTTCATTTTTGACATTTAGCATTGTGAAATTTGTCATATTCGACATCTTTGACATTTGCCATCTTAAAATTTGTCATTTTTGACATTTTTCATGGTGACACTTTTCATTTTTGACATTTAGCATTGTGATATTTGTCATTTGACATCTTTGCATTTGCCATCTTGAAATTTGTCATTATTGACATTTTTCATGGGGACACTTTTCATTTTTGACATTTAGCATTGTGACATTTGTCATTTGACATCTTTGACATTTGCCATCTTGAAATTTGTCATTTTTGACATTTTTTATGGTGACACTTTTCATTTTTGACATTTAGCATTGTGACATTTGTCATTTGACATCTTTGACATTTGCCATCTTGAAATTTGTCATTTTTGACATTTTTCACGGTGACACTTTTCATTTTTGACATTTAGCATTGTGACATTTGTCATTTGACATCTTAGACATTTGCCATCTTGAAATTTGTCATTTTTGACACTTTTCATTTTTGACATTTAGCATTGTGACATTTGTCATTTGACATCTTTGACATTTGCCATCTTGAAATTTGTCATTTTTGACATTTTTCATGGTGACACTTTTCATTTTTGACATTTAGCATTGTGACATTTGTCATTTGACATCTTTGACATTTGCCATCTTGAAATTTGTCATTTTTGACATTTTTCATGGTGACACTTTTCATTTTTGACATTTATCATTGTGACATTTGTCATTTGACATCTAAGACATTTGCCATCTTGAAATTTGTCATTTTTGACACTTTTCATTTTTGACATTTAGCATTTGACATCTTTGACATTTGCTATCTTGAAATTTGTCATTTTTGACATTTTTCATGGTGACACTTTTCATATTTGACATTTAGCATTGTGACATTTGTCATTTGACATATTAGACATTTGCCATCTTGAAATTTGTCATTTTTGACACTTTTTATTTTTGACATTTAGCATTGTGACATTTGTCATTTGACATCTTTTACATTTGCCATCTTGAAATTTGTCATTTTTGACATTTTTCATGGTGACACTTTTCATTTTTGACATTTAGCATTGTGACATTTGTCATTTGACATCTTGGACATTTGCCATCTTGAAATTTGTCATTTTTGACATTTTTCATGGTGACACTTATCATTTTTAAAATTTAGCATTGTGACATTTGTCAGTTTTGACATTTGCCATCTTGAAATTTGTCATTTTTGACATTTTTCATGGTGACACTTTTTATTTTTGACATTTAGCATTGTGACATTTGTCATTTGACATCTTTGATATTTGCCATCTTGAAATTTGTCATTTTTGACATTTTCCATGGTGACACTTTTTATTTTTGACATTTAGCATTGTGACATTTATCATTTGACATCTTTGACATTTGCCATCTTGAAATTTGTCATTTTTGACATTTTTCATGGTGACACTTTTCATTTTTGACATTTAGCATTGTGACATTTGTCATTTGACATCTTGGACATTTGCCATCTTGAAATTTGTCATTTTTGACATTTTTCATGGTGACACTTATCATTTTTGACATTTAGCATTGTGACATTTGTCAGTTTTGACATTTGCCATCTTGAAATTTGTCATTTTTGACATTTTTCATGGTGACACTTTTCATTTTTGACATTTAGCATTGTGACATTTGTCATTTGACATCTTTGACATTTGCCATCTTGAAATTTGTCATTTTTGACATTGTTCATGGTGACACTTTTTATTTTTGACATTTAGCATTGTGACATTTGTCATTTGACATCTTTGACATTTGCCATATTGAAATTTGTCATTTTTGACATTAAGCATTGTGACATTTGTCATTTGACATCTTTGACATTTGCCATCTTAAAATTTGTTATTTTTGACATTTTTCATGGTGACACTTTTCATTTTTGACATTTAGCATTGTGACATTTGTCAGTTTTAACATTTGCCATCTTGAAATTTGTCATTTTTGACATTTTTCATGGTGACACTTTTCATTTTTGACATTTAGCATTGTGACATTTGTCATTTGACATTTGCCATCTTGAAATTTGTCATTTTTGACACTTTTCATTTTTGACATTTAGCATTGTGACATTTGTCATTTGACATCTTTGACATTTGCCATCTTGAAATTTGTTATTTTTGACATTTTTCATGGTGACACTTTTCATTTTTGACATTTAGCATTGTGACATTTGTCATTTGACATCTTGGACATTTGCCATCTTGAAATTTGTCCTTTTTGACATTTTTCATGGTGACACTTATCATTTTTGACATTTACCATTGTGACATTTGTCAGTTTTGACATTTGCCATCTTGAAATTTGTCATTTTTGACATTTTTCATGGTGACACTTTTCATTTTTGACATTTAGCATTGTGACATTTGTCATTTGACATCTTTGACATTTGCCATCTTGAAATTTGTCATTTTTGACATTTTTCATGGTGACACTTTTCATTTTTGACATTTAGCATTGTGACATTTGACATCTTGGACATTTGCCATCTTGAAATTTGTCATTTTTGACATTTTTTATGGTGACACTTATCATTTTTGACATTTAGCATTGTGACATTTGTCAGTTTTGACATTTGCCATCTTGAAATTTGTCATTTTTGACATTTTTCATGGTGACACTTTTCATTTTTGACATTTAGCATTGTGACATTTGTCATTTGACATCTTTGACATTTGCCATCTTGAAATTTGTCATTTTTGACATTGTTCATGGTGACACTTTTTATTTTTGACATTTAGCATTGTGACATTTGTCATTTGACATCTTTGACATTTGCCATATTGAAATTTGTCATTTTTGACATTTAGCATTGTGACATTTGTCATTTGACATCTTTGACATTTGCCATCTTAAAATTTGTTATTTTTGACATTTTTCATGGTGACACTTTTCATTTTTGACATTTAGCATTGTGACATTTGTCAGTTTTAACATTTGCCATCTTGAAATTTGTCATTTTTGACATTTTTCATGGTGACACTTTTCATTTTTGACATTTAGCATTGTGACATTTGTCATTTGACATCTTAGACATTTGCCATCTTGAAATTTGTCATTTTTGGCACTTTTCATTTTTGACATTTAGCATTGTGACATTTGTCATTTGACATCTTTGACATTTGCCATCTTGAAATTTGTCATTTTTGACATTTTTCATGGTGACACTTTTCATTTTTGACATTTAGCATTGTGACATTTGTCATATTCGACATCTTTGACATTTGCCATCTTGAAATTTGTCATTTTTGACATTTTTCATGGTGACACTTTTCATTTTTGACATTTAGCATTGTGATATTTGTCATTTGACATCTTTGCATTTGCCATCTTGAAATTTGTCATTATTGACATTTTTCATGGGGACACTTTTCATTTTTGACATTTAGCATTGTGACATTTGTCATTTGACATCTTTGACATTTGCCATCTTGAAATTTGTCATTTTTGACATTTTTTATGGTGACACTTTTCATTTTTGACATTTAGCATTGTGACATTTGTCATTTGACATCTTTGACATTTGCCATCTTGAAATTTGTCATTTTTGACATTTTTCACGGTGACACTTTTCATTTTTGACATTTAGCATTGTGACATTTGTCATTTGACATCTTAGACATTTGCCATCTTGAAATTTGTCATTTTTGACACTTTTCATTTTTGACATTTAGCATTGTGACATTTGTCATTTGACATCTTTGACATTTGCCATCTTGAAATTTGTCATTTTTGACATTTTTCATGGTGACACTTTTCATTTTTGACATTTAGCATTGTGACATTTGTCATTTGACATCTTGGACATTTGCCATCTTGAAATTTGTCATTTTTGACACTTTTCATTTTTGACATTTAGCATTGTGACATTTGTCATTTGACATCTTTGACATTTGCCATCTTGAAATTTGTCATTTTTGACATTTTTCATGGTGACACTTTTCATTTTTGACATTTAGCATTGTGACATTTGTCATTTGACATCTTTGACATTTGCCATCTTGAAATTTGTCATTTTTGACATTTTTCATGGTGACACTTTTCATTATTGACATTTAGCATTGTGACATTTGTCATTTGACATCTTAGACATTTGCCATCTTGAAATTTGTCATTTTTGACACTTTTCATTTTTGACATTTAGCATTGTGACATTTGTCATTTGACATCTTTGACATTTGCCTTCTTGAAATTTGTCATTTTTGACATTTTTCATGGTGACACTTTTCATTTTTGACATTTAGCATTGTGACATTTGTCATTTGACATCTTTGACATTTGCCATCTTGAAATTTGTCATTTTTGACATTTTTCATGGTGACACTTTTCATTTTTGACATTTAGCATTGTGACACTTGTCATTTGACATCTTAGACATTTGCCATCTTGAAATTTGTCATTTTTGACACTTTTCATTTTTGACATTTAGCATTGTGACATTTGTCATTTGACATCTTTGACATTTGCCATCTTGAAATTTGTCATTTTTGACATTTTTCATGGTGACACTTTTCATTTTTGACATTTAGCATTGTGACATTTGTCATTTGACATCTTTGACATTTGCCATCTTGAAATTTGTCATTTTGGACATTTTTCACGGTGACACTTTTCATTTTTGACATTTAGCATTGTGACATTTGTCATTTGACATCTTAGACATTTGCCATCTTGAAATTTGTCATTTTTGCACTTTTCATTTTTGACATTTAGCATTGTCATTTGACATCTTTGACATTTGCCATCTTGAAATTAGTCATTTTTGACATTTTTCATGGTGACACTTTTCATTTTTGACATTTAGCATTGTGACATTTGTCATTTGACATCTTGGACATTTGCCATCTTGAAATTTGTCATTTTTGACACTTTTCATTTTTGACATTTAGTATTGTGACATTTGTCATTTGACATCTTTGACATTTGCCATCTTGAAATTTGTCATTTTTGACATTTTTTATGGTGACACTTTTCATTTTTGACATTTAGCATTGTGACATTTGTCATTTGACATCTTTGACATTTGCCATCTTGAAATTTGTCATTTTTGACATTTCTCATGGTGACACTTTTCATTTTTGACATTTAGCATTGTGACATTTGTCATTTGACATCTTGGACATTTGCCATCTTGAAATTTGTCATTTTTGACATTTTTCATGGTGACACTTATCATTTTTGACATTTAGCATTGTGACATTTGTCAGTTTTGACATTTGCCATCTTGAAATTTGTCATTTTTGACATTTTTCATGGTGACACTTTTCATTTTTGACATTTAGCATTGTGACATTTGTCATTTGACATCTTTAACATTTGCCATCTTGAAATTTGTCATTTTTGACATTGTTCATGGTGACACTTTTTATTTTTGACATTTAGCATTGTGACATTTGTCATTTGACATCTTTGACATTTGCCATATTGAAATTTGTCATTTTTGACATTTAGCATTGTGACATTTGTCATTTGACATCTTTGACATTTGCCATCTTAAAATTTGTTATTTTTGACATTTTTCATGGTGACACTTTTCATTTTTGACATTTAGCATTGTGACATTTGTCAGTTTTAACATTTGCCATCTTGAAATTTGTCATTTTTGACATTTTTCATGGTGACACTTTTCATTTTTGACATTTAGCATTGTGACATTTGTCATTTGACATCTTTGACATTTGCCATCTTGAAATTTGTCATTTTTGACACTTTTCATTTTTGACATTTAGCATTGTGACATTTGTCATTTGACATCTTTGACATTTGCCATCTTGAAATTTGTCATTTTTGACATTTTTCATAGTGACACTTTTCATTTTTGACATTTAGCATTGTGACATTTGTCATTTGACATCTTGGACATTTGCCATCTTGAAATTTGTCCTTTTTGACATTTTTCATGGTGACACTTATCATTTTTGACATTTACCATTGTGACATTTGTCAGTTTTGACGTTTGCCATCTTGAAATTTGTCATTTTTGACATTTTTCATGGTGACACTTTTCATTTTTGACATTTAGCATTGTGACATTTGTCATTTGACATCTTTGACATTTGCCATCTTGAAATTTGTCATTTTTGACATTTTTCATGGTGACACTTTTCATTTGTGACATTTAGCATTGTGACATTTGTCATTTGACATCTTTGACATTTGCCATCTTGAAATTTGTCATTTTTGACATCATGGTGACACTTTTCATTTTTGACATTTAGCATTGTGACATTTGTCATTTGACATCTTAAACATTTGCCATCTTGAAATTTGTCATTTTTGGCACTTTTCATTTTTGACATTTAGCATTGTGACATTTGTCATTTGACATCTTTGACATTTGCCATCTTGAAATTTGTCATTTTTGACATTTTTCATGGTGACACTTTTCATTTTTGACATTTAGCATTGTGACATTTGTCATATTCGACATCTTTGACATTTGCCATCTTAAAATTTGTCATTTTTGACATTTTTCATGGTGACACTTTTCATTTTTGACATTTAGCATTGTGATATTTGTCATTTGACATCTTTGCATTTGCCATCTTGAAATTTGTCATTATTGACATTTTTCATGGGGACACTTTTCATTTTTGACATTTAGCATTGTGACATTTGTCATTTGACATCTTTGACATTTGCCATCTTGAAATTTGTCATTTTTGACATTTTTTATGGTGACACTTTTCATTTTTGACATTTAGCATTGTGACATTTGTCATTTGACATCTTTGACATTTGCCATCTTGAAATTTGTCATTTTTGACATTTTTCACGGTGACACTTTTCATTTTTGACATTTAGCATTGTGACATTTGTCATTTGACATCTTAGACATTTGCCATCTTGAAATTTGTCATTTTTGACACTTTTCATTTTTGACATTTAGCATTGTGACATTTGTCATTTGACATCTTTGACATTTGCCATCTTGAAATTTGTCATTTTTGACATTTTTCATGGTGACACTTTTCATTTTTGACATTTAGCATTGTGACATTTGTCATTTGACATCTTTGACATTTGCCATCTTGAAATTTGTCATTTTTGACATTTTTCATGGTGACACTTTTCATTTTTGACATTTATCATTGTGACATTTGTCATTTGACATCTAAGACATTTGCCATCTTGAAATTTGTCATTTTTGACACTTTTCATTTTTGACATTTAGCATTTGACATCTTTGACATTTGCTATCTTGAAATTTGTCATTTTTGACATTTTTCATGGTGACACTTTTCATATTTGACATTTAGCATTGTGACATTTGTCATTTGACATATTAGACATTTGCCATCTTGAAATTTGTCATTTTTGACACTTTTTATTTTTGACATTTAGCATTGTGACATTTGTCATTTGACATCTTTTACATTTGCCATCTTGAAATTTGTCATTTTTGACATTTTTCATGGTGACACTTTTCATTTTTGACATTTAGCATTGTGACATTTGTCATTTGACATCTTGGACATTTGCCATCTTGAAATTTGTCATTTTTGACATTTTTCATGGTGACACTTATCATTTTTAAAATTTAGCATTGTGACATTTGTCAGTTTTGACATTTGCCATCTTGAAATTTGTCATTTTTGACATTTTTCATGGTGACACTTTTTATTTTTGACATTTAGCATTGTGACATTTGTCATTTGACATCTTTGATATTTGCCATCTTGAAATTTGTCATTTTTGACATTTTCCATGGTGACACTTTTTATTTTTGACATTTAGCATTGTGACATTTATCATTTGACATCTTTGACATTTGCCATCTTGAAATTTGTCATTTTTGACATTTTTCATGGTGACACTTTTCATTTTTGACATTTAGCATTGTGACATTTGTCATTTGACATCTTGGACATTTGCCATCTTGAAATTTGTCATTTTTGACATTTTTCATGGTGACACTTATCATTTTTGACATTTAGCATTGTGACATTTGTCAGTTTTGACATTTGCCATCTTGAAATTTGTCATTTTTGACATTTTTCATGGTGACACTTTTCATTTTTGACATTTAGCATTGTGACATTTGTCATTTGACATCTTTGACATTTGCCATCTTGAAATTTGTCATTTTTGACATTTTTCATGGTGACACTTTTAATTTTTGACATTTAGCATTGTGACATTTGTCATTTGTCAGTTTTAACATTTGCCATCTTGAAATTTGTCATTTTTGACATTTTTCATGGTGACACTTTTCATTTTTGACATTTAGCATTGTGACATTTGTCATTTGACATCTTTGACATTTGCCATCTTGAAATTTGTCATTTTTGACACTTTTCATTTTTGACATTTAGCATTGTGACATTTGTCATTTGACATCTTTGACATTTGCCATCTTGAAATTTGTCATTTTTGACATTTTCCATGGTGACACTTTTCATTTTTGACATTTAGCATTGTGACATTTGTCATTTGACATCTTGGACATTTGCCATCTTGAAATTTGTCCTTTTTGACATTTTTCATGGTGACACTTATCATTTTTGACATTTACCATTGTGACATTTGTCAGTTTTGACGTTTGCCATCTTGAAATTTGTCATTTTTGACATTTTTCATGGTGACACTTTTCATTTTTGACATTTAGCATTGTGACATTTGTCATTTGACATCTTTGACATTTGCCATCTTGAAATTTGTCATTTTTGACATTTTTCATGGTGACACTTTTCATTTGTGACATTTAGCATTGTGACATTTGTCATTTGATATCTTTGACATTTGCCATCTTGAAATTTGTCATTTTTGACATCATGGTGACACTTTTCATTTTTGACATTTAGCATTGTGACATTTGTCATTTGACATCTTAGACATTTGCCATCTTGAAATTTGTCATTTTTGGCACTTTTCATTTTTGACATTTAGCATTGTGACATTTGTCATTTGACATCTTTGACATTTGCCATCTTGAAATTTGTCATTTTTGACATTTTTCATGGTGACACTTTTCATTTTTGACATTTAGCATTGTGACATTTGTCATATTCGACATCTTTGACATTTGCCATCTTGAAATTTGTCATTTTTGACATTTTTCATGGTGACACTTTTCATTTTTGACATTTAGCATTGTGACATTTGTCATTTGACATCTTGGACATTTGCCATCTTGAAATTTGTCATTTTTGACATTTTTCATGGTGACACTTATCATTTTTAAAATTTAGCATTGTGACATTTGTCAGTTTTGACATTTGCCATCTTGAAATTTGTCATTTTTGACATTTTTCATGGTGACACTTTTTATTTTTGACATTTAGCATTGTGACATTTGTCATTTGACATCTTTGATATTTGCCATCTTGAAATTTGTCATTTTTGACATTTTCCATGGTGACACTTTTTATTTTTGACATTAAGCATTGTGACATTTATCATTTGACATCTTTGACATTTGCCATCTTGAAATTTGTCATTTTTGACATTTTTCATGGTGACACTTTTCATTTTTGACATTTAGCATTGTGACATTTGTCATTTGACATCTTGGACATTTGCCATCTTGAAATTTGTCATTTTTGACATTTTTCATGGTGACACTTATCATTTTTGACATTTAGCATTGTGACATTTGTCAGTTTTGACATTTGCCATCTTGAAATTTGTCATTTTTGACATTTTTCATGGTGACACTTTTCATTTTTGACATTTAGCATTGTGACATTTGTCATTTGACATCTTTGACATTTGCCATCTTGAAATTTGTCATTTTTGACATTTTTCATGGTGACACTTTTAATTTTTGACATTTAGCATTGTGACATTTGTCATTTGACATCTTTGACATTTGCCATCTTGAAATTGGTCATTTTTGACATTTTTCATGGTGACACTTTTCATTTTTGACATTTAGCATTGTGACATTTGTCATTTGACATCTTGGACATTTGCCATCTTGAAATTTGTCATTTTTGACATTTTTCATGGTGACACTTATCATTTTTGACATTTAGCATTGTGACATTTGTCAGTTTTGACATTTGCCATCTTGAAATTTGTCATTTTTGACATTTTTCATGGTGACACTTTTTATTTTTGACATTTAGCATTGTGACATTTGTCATTTGACATCTTTGATATTTGCCATCTTGAAATTTGTCATTTTTGACATTTTCCATGGTGACACTTTTCATTTTTGACATTTAGCATTGTGACATTTGTCATTTGACATCTTTGACATTTGCCATCTTGAAATTTGTCATTTTTGACATTTTTCATGGTGACACTTTTCATTTTTGACATTTAGCATTGTGACATTTGTCATTTGACATCTTGGACATTTGCCATCTTGAAATTTGTCATTTTTGACATTTTTCATGGTGACACTTATCATTTTTGACATTTAGCATTGTGACATTTGTCAGTTTTGACATTTGCCATCTTGAAATTTGTCATTTTTGACATTTTTCATGGTGACACTTTTCATTTTTGACATTTAGCATTGTGACATTTGTCATTTGACATCTTTGACATTTGCCATCTTGAAATTTGTCATTTTTGACATTTTTCATGGTGACACTTTTCATTTTTGACATTTAGCATTGTGACATTTGTCATTTGACATCTTGGACATTTGCCATCTTGAAATTTGTCATTTTTGACATTTTTCATGGTGACACTTATCATTTTTGACATTTAGCATTGTGACATTTGTCAGTTTTGACATTTGCCATCTTGAAATTTGTCATTTTTGACATTTTTCATGGTGACACTTTTCATTTTTGACATTTAGCATTGTGACATTTGTCATTTGACATCTTTGACATTTGCCATCTTGAAATTTGTCATTTTTGACATTGTTCATGGTGACACTTTTTATTTTTGACATTTAGCATTGTGACATTTGTCATTTGACATCTTTGACATTTGCCATATTGAAATTTGTCATTTTTGACATTTAGCATTGTGACATTTGTCATTTGACATCTTTGACATTTGCCATCTTAAAATTTGTTATTTTTGACATTTTTCATGGTGACACTTTTCATTTTTGACATTTAGCATTGTGACATTTGTCAGTTTTAACATTTGCCATCTTGAAATTTGTCATTTTTGACATTTTTCATGGTGACACTTTTCATTTTTGACATTTAGCATTGTGACATTTGTCATTTGACATCTTTGACATTTGCCATCTTGAAATTTGTAATTTTTGACACTTTTCATTTTTGACATTTAGCATTGTGACATTTGTCATTTGACATCTTTGACATTTGCCATCTTGAAATTTGTCATTTTTGACATTTTTCATGGTGACACTTTTCATTTTTGACATTTAGCATTGTGACATTTGTCATTTGACATCTTTGACATTTGCCATCTTGAAATTTGTCATTTTTGACATTTTTCATGGTGACACTTTTCATTTTTGACATTTAGCATTGTGACATTTGTCATTTGACATCTTGGACATTTGCCATCTTGAAATTTGTCATTTTTGACATTTTTCATGGTGACACTTATCATTTTTGACATTTAGCATTGTGACATTTGTCAGTTTTGACATTTGCCATCTTGAAATTTGTCATTTTTGACATTTTTCATGGTGACACTTTTCATTTTTGACATTTAGCATTGTGACATTTGTCATTTGACATCTTTGACATTTGCCATCTTGAAATTTGTCATTTTTGACATTGTTCATGGTGACACTTTTTATTTTTGACATTTAGCATTGTGACATTTGTCATTTGACATCTTTGACATTTGCCATATTGAAATTTGTCATTTTTGACATTTAGCATTGTGACATTTGTCATTTGACATCTTTGACATTTGCCATCTTAAAATTTGTTATTTTTGACATTTTTCATGGTGACACTTTTCATTTTTGACATTTAGCATTGTGACATTTGTCAGTTTTAACATTTGCCATCTTGAAATTTGTCATTTTTGACATTTTTCATGGTGACACTTTTCATTTTTGACATTTAGCATTGTGACATTTGTCATTTGACATCTTTGACATTTGCCATCTTGAAATTTGTCATTTTTGACACTTTTCATTTTTGACATTTAGCATTGTGACATTTGTCATTTGACATCTTTGACATTTGCCATCTTGAAATTTGTCATTTTTGACATTTTTCATGGTGACACTTTTCATTTTTGACATTTAGCATTGTGACATTTGTCATTTGACATCTTGGACATTTGCCATCTTGAAATTTGTCATTTTTGACATTTTTCATGGTGACACTTATCATTTTTGACATTTACCATTGTGACATTTGTCAGTTTTGACGTTTGCCATCTTGAAATTTGTCATTTTTGACATTTTTCATGGTGACACTTTTCATTTTTGACATTTAGCATTGTGACATTTGTCATTTGACATCTTTGACATTTGCCATCTTGAAATTTGTCATTTTTGACATTTTTCATGGTGACACTTTTCATTTGTGACATTTAGCATTGTGACATTTGTCATTTGACATCTTTGACATTTGCCATCTTGAAATTTGTCATTTTTGACATCATGGTGACACTTTTCATTTTTGACATTTAGCATTGTGACATTTGTCATTTGACATCTTAGACATTTGCCATCTTGAAATTTGTCATTTTTGGCACTTTTCATTTTTGACATTTAGCATTGTGACATTTGTCATTTGACATCTTTGACATTTGCCATCTTGAAATTTGTCATTTTTGACATTTTTCATGGTGACACTTTTCATTTTTGACATTTAGCATTGTGACATTTGTCATATTCGACATCTTTGACATTTGCCATCTTAAAATTTGTCATTTTTGACATTTTTCATGGTGACACTTTTCATTTTTGACATTTAGCATTGTGATATTTGTCATTTGACATCTTTGCATTTGCCATCTTGAAATTTGTCATTATTGACATTTTTCATGGGGACACTTTTCATTTTTGACATTTAGCATTGTGACATTTGTCATTTGACATCTTTGACATTTGCCATCTTGAAATTTGTCATTTTTGACATTTTTTATGGTGACACTTTTCATTTTTGACATTTAGCATTGTGACATTTGTCATTTGACATCTTTGACATTTGCCATCTTGAAATTTGTCATTTTTGACATTTTTCACGGTGACACTTTTCATTTTTGACATTTAGCATTGTGACATTTGTCATTTGACATCTTAGACATTTGCCATCTTGAAATTTGTCATTTTTGACACTTTTCATTTTTGACATTTAGCATTGTGACATTTGTCATTTGACATCTTTGACATTTGCCATCTTGAAATTTGTCATTTTTGACATTTTTCATGGTGACACTTTTCATTTTTGACATTTAGCATTGTGACATTTGTCATTTGACATCTTTGACATTTGCCATCTTGAAATTTGTCATTTTTGACATTTTTCATGGTGACACTTTTCATTATTGACATTTAGCATTGTGACATTTGTCATTTGACATCTTAGACATTTGCCATCTTGAAATTTGTCATTTTTGACACTTTTCATTTTTGACATTTAGCATTGTGACATTTGTCATTTGACATCTTTGACATTTGCCTTCTTGAAATTTGTCATTTTTGACATTTTTCATGGTGACACTTTTCATTTTTGACATTTAGCATTGTGACATTTGTCATTTGACATCTTTGACATTTGCCATCTTGAAATTTGTCATTTTTGACATTTTTCATGGTGACACTTTTTATTTTTGACATTTATCATTGTGACATTTGTCATTTGACATCTAAGACATTTGCCATCTTGAAATTTGTCATTTTTGACACTTTTCATTTTTGACATTTAGCATTTGACATCTTTGACATTTGCTATCTTGAAATTTGTCATTTTTGACATTTTTCATGGTGACACTTTTCATATTTGACATTTAGCATTGTGACATTTGTCATTTGACATCTTAGACATTTGCCATCTTGAAATTTGTCATTTTTGACACTTTTCATTTTTGACATTTAGCATTGTGACATTTGTCATTTGACATCTTTGACATTTGCCATCTTGAAATTTGTCATTTTTGACATTTTTCATGGTGACACTTTTCATTTTTGACATTTAGCATTGTGACATTTGTCATTTGACATCTTTGACATTTGCCATCTTGAAATTTGTCATTTTTGACATTTTTCATGGTGACACTTTTCATTATTGACATTTAGCATTGTGACATTTGTCATTTGACATCTTAGACATTTGCCATCTTGAAATTTGTCATTTTTGACACTTTTCATTTTTGACATTTAGCATTGTGACATTTGTCATTTGACATCTTTGACATTTGCCTTCTTGAAATTTGTCATTTTTGACATTTTTCATGGTGACACTTTTCATTTTTGACATTTAGCATTGTGACATTTGTCATTTGACATCTTTGACATTTGCCATCTTGAAATTTGTCATTTTTGACATTTTTCATGGTGACACTTTTTATTTTTGACATTTATCATTGTGACATTTGTCATTTGACATCTAAGACATTTGCCATCTTGAAATTTGTCATTTTTGACACTTTTCATTTTTGACATTTAGCATTTGACATCTTTGACATTTGCTATCTTGAAATTTGTCATTTTTGACATTTTTCATGGTGACACTTTTCATATTTGACATTTAGCATTGTGACATTTGTCATTTGACATATTAGACATTTGCCATCTTGAAATTTGTCATTTTTGACACTTTTTATTTTTGACATTTAGCATTGTGACATTTGTCATTTGACATCTTTTACATTTGCCATCTTGAAATTTGTCATTTTTGACATTTTTCATGGTGACACTTTTCATTTTTGACATTTAGCATTGTGACATTTGTCATTTGACATCTTGGACATTTGCCATCTTGAAATTTGTCATTTTTGACATTTTTCATGGTGACACTTATCATTTTTAAAATTTAGCATTGTGACATTTGTCAGTTTTGACATTTGCCATCTTGAAATTTGTCATTTTTGACATTTTTCATGGTGACACTTTTTATTTTTGACATTTAGCATTGTGACATTTGTCATTTGACATCTTTGATATTTGCCATCTTGAAATTTGTCATTTTTGACATTTTCCATGGTGACACTTTTTATTTTTGACATTTATCATTGTGACATTTGTCATTTGACATCTTAGACATTTGCCATCTTGAAATTTGTCATTTTTGACACTTTTCATTTTTGACATTTAGCATTTGACATCTTTGACATTTGCCATCTTGAAATTTGTCATTTTTGACATTTTTCATGGTGACACTTTTCATATTTGACATTTAGCATTGTGACATTTGTCATTTGACATATTAGACATTTGCCATCTTGAAATTTGTCATTTTTGACACTTTTCATTTTTGACATTTAGCATTGTGACATTTGTCATTTGACATCTTTGACATTTGCCATCTTGAAATTTGTCATTTTTGACATTTTTCATGGTGACACTTTTCATTTTTGACATTTAGCATTGTGACATTTGTCATTTGACATCTTTGACATTTGCCATCTTGAAATTTGTCATTTTGGACATTTTTCACGGTGACACTTTTCATTTTTGACATTTAGCATTGTGACATTTGTCATTTGACATCTTAGACATTTGCCATCTTGAAATTTGTCATTTTCGCACTTTTCATTTTTGACATTTAGCATTGTCATTTGACATCTTTGACATTTGCCATCTTGAAATTAGTCATTTTTGACATTTTTCATGGTGACACTTTTCATTTTTGACATTTAGCATTGTGACATTTGTCATTTGACATCTTGGACATTTGCCATCTTGAAATTTGTCATTTTTGACACTTTTCATTTTTGACATTTAGCATTGTGACATTTGTCATTTGACATCTTTGACATTTGCCATCTTCAAATTTGTCATTTTTGACATTTTTTATGGTGACACTTTTCATTTTTGACATTTAGCATTGTGACATTTGTCATTTGACATCTTTGACATTTGCCATCTTGAAATTTGTCATTTTTGACATTTTTCATGGTGACACTTTTCATTTTTGACATTTAGCATTGTGACATTTGTCATTTGACATCTTTGACATTTGCCATCTTGAAATTTGTCATTTTTGACATTGTTCATGGTGACACTTTTTATTTTTGACATTTAGCATTGTGACATTTGTCATTTGACATCTTTGACATTTGCCATATTGAAATTTGTCATTTTTGACATTTAGCATTGTGACATTTGTCATTTGACATCTTTGACATTTGCCATCTTAAAATTTGTTATTTTTGACATTTTTCATGGTGACACTTTTCATTTTTGACATTTAGCATTGTGACATTTGTCAGTTTTAACATTTGCCATCTTGAAATTTGTCATTTTTGACATTTTTCATGGTGACACTTTTCATTTTTGACATTTAGCATTGTGACATTTGTCATTTGACATCTTTGACATTTGCCATCTTGAAATTTGTCATTTTTGACACTTTTCATTTTTGACATTTAGCATTGTGACATTTGTCATTTGACATCTTTGACATTTGCCATCTTGAAATTTGTCATTTTTGACATTTTTCATGGTGACACTTTTCATTTTTGACATTTAGCATTGTGACATTTGTCATTTGACATCTTGGACATTTGCCATCTTGAAATTTGTCCTTTTTGACATTTTTCATGGTGACACTTATCATTTTTGACATTTACCATTGTGACATTTGTCAGTTTTGACGTTTGCCATCTTGAAATTTGTCATTTTTGACATTTTTCATGGTGACACTTTTCATTTTTGACATTTAGCATTGTGACATTTGTCATTTGACATCTTTGACATTTGCCATCTTGAAATTTGTCATTTTTGACATTTTTCATGGTGACACTTTTCATTTGTGACATTTAGCATTGTGACATTTGTCATTTGACATCTTTGACATTTGCAATCTTGAAATTTGTCATTTTTGACATCATGGTGACACTTTTCATTTTTGACATTTAGCATTGTGACATTTGTCATTTGACATCTTAGACATTTGCCATCTTGAAATTTGTCATTTTTGGCACTTTTTATTTTTGACATTTAGCATTGTGACATTTGTCATTTGACATCTTTGACATTTGCCATCTTGAAATTTGTCATTTTTGACATTTTTCATGGTGACACTTTTCATTTTTGACATTTAGCATTGTGACATTTGTCATATTCGACATCTTTGACATTTGCCATCTTAAAATTTGTCATTTTTGACATTTTTCATGGTGACACTTTTCATTTTTGACATTTAGCATTGTGATATTTGTCATTTGACATCTTTGCATTTGCCATCTTGAAATTTGTCATTATTGACATTTTTCATGGGGACACTTTTCATTTTTGACATTTAGCATTGTGACATTTGTCATTTGACATCTTTGACATTTGCCATCTTGAAATTTGTCATTTTTGACATTTTTTATGGTGACACTTTTCATTTTTGACATTTAGCATTGTGACATTTGTCATTTGACATCTTTGACATTTGCCATCTTGAAATTTGTCATTTTTGACATTTTTCACGGTGACACTTTTCATTTTTGACATTTAGCATTGTGACATTTGTCATTTGACATCTTAGACATTTGCCATCTTGAAATTTGTCATTTTTGACACTTTTCATTTTTGACATTTAGCATTGTGACATTTGTCATTTGACATCTTTGACATTTGCCATCTTGAAATTTGTCATTTTTGACATTTTTCATGGTGACACTTTTCATTTTTGACATTTAGCATTGTGACATTTGTCATTTGACATCTTTGACATTTGACATCTTGAAATTTGTCATTTTTGACATTTTTCATGGTGACACTTTTCATTTTTGACATTTATCATTGTGACATTTGTCATTTGACATCTAAGACATTTGCCATCCTGAAATTTGTCATTTTTGACACTTTTCATTTTTGACATTTAGCATTTGACATCTTTGACATTTGCTATCTTGAAATTTGTCATTTTTGACATTTTTCATGGTGACACTTTTCATATTTGACATTTAGCATTATGACATTTGTCATTTGACATATTAGACATTTGCCATCTTGAAATTTGTCATTTTTGACACTTTTTATTTTTGACATTTAGCATTGTGACATTTGTCATTTGACATCTTTTACATTTGCCATCTTGAAATTTGTCATTTTTGACATTTTTCATGGTGACACTTTTCATTTTTGACATTTAGCATTGTGACATTTGTCATTTGACATCTTGGACATTTGCCATCTTGAAATTTGTCATTTTTGACATTTTTCATGGTGACACTTATCATTTTTAAAATTTAGCATTGTGACATTTGTCAGTTTTGACATTTGCCATCTTGAAATTTGTCATTTTTGACATTTTTCATGGTGACACTTTTTATTTTTGACATTTAGCATTGTGACATTTGTCATTTGACATCTTTGATATTTGCCATCTTGAAATTTGTCATTTTTGACATTTTCCATGGTGACACTTTTTATTTTTGACATTTAGCATTGTGACATATATCATTTGACATCTTTGACATTTGCCATCTTGAAATTTGTCATTTTTGACATTTTTCATGGTGACACTTTTCATTTTTGACATTTAGCATTGTGACATTTGTCATTTGACATCTTGGACATTTGCCATCTTGAAATTTGTCATTTTTGACATTTTTCATGGTGACACTTATCATTTTTGACATTTAGCATTGTGACATTTGTCATTTGACATCTTTGACATTTGCCATCTTGAAATTTGTCATTTTTGACATTGTTCATGGTGACACTTTTTATTTTTGACATTTAGCATTGTGACATTTGTCATTTGACATCTTTGACATTTGCCATATTGAAATTTGTCATTTTTGACATTTAGCATTGTGACATTTGTCATTTGACATCTTTGACATTTGCCATCTTAAAATTTGTTATTTTTGACATTTTTCATGGTGACACTTTTCATTTTTGACATTTAGCATTGTGACATTTGTCAGTTTTAACATTTGCCATCTTGAAATTTGTCATTTTTGACATTTTTCATGGTGACACTTTTCATTTTTGACATTTAGCATTGTGACATTTGTCATTTGACATCTTTGACATTTGCCATCTTGAAATTTGTCATTTTTGACACTTTTCATGGTGACACTTATCATTTTTGACATTTACCATTGTGACATTTGTCAGTTTTGACGTTTGCCATCTTGAAATTTGTCATTTTTGACATTTTTCATGGTGACACTTTTCATTTTTGACATTTAGCATTGTGACATTTGTCATTTGACATCTTTGACATTTGCCATCTTGAAATTTGTCATTTTTGACATTTTTCATGGTGACACTTTTCATTTGTGACATTTAGCATTGTGACATTTGTCATTTGACATCTTTGACATTTGCAATCTTGAAATTTGTCATTTTTGACATCATGGTGACACTTTTCATTTTTGACATTTAGCATTGTGACATTTGTCATTTGACATCTTAGACATTTGCCATCTTGAAATTTGTCATTTTTGGCACTTTTTATTTTTGACATTTAGCATTGTGACATTTGTCATTTGACATCTTTGACATTTGCCATCTTGAAATTTGTCATTTTTGACATTTTTCATGGTGACACTTTTCATTTTTGACATTTAGCATTGTGACATTTGTCATATTCGACATCTTTGACATTTGCCATCTTAAAATTTGTCATTTTTGACATTTTTCATGGTGACACTTTTCATTTTTGACATTTAGCATTGTGATATTTGTCATTTGACATCTTTGCATTTGCCATCTTGAAATTTGTCATTATTGACATTTTTCATGGGGACACTTTTCATTTTTGACATTTAGCATTGTGACATTTGTCATTTGACATCTTTGACATTTGCCATCTTGAAATTTGTCATTTTTGACATTTTTTATGGTGACACTTTTCATTTTTGACATTTAGCATTGTGACATTTGTCATTTGACATCTTTGACATTTGCCATCTTGAAATTTGTCATTTTTGACATTTTTCACGGTGACACTTTTCATTTTTGACATTTAGCATTGTGACATTTGTCATTTGACATCTTAGACATTTGCCATCTTGAAATTTGTCATTTTTGACACTTTTCATTTTTGACATTTAGCATTGTGACATTTGTCATTTGACATCTTTGACATTTGCCATCTTGAAATTTGTCATTTTTGACATTTTTCATGGTGACACTTTTCATTTTTGACATTTAGCATTGTGACATTTGTCATTTGACATCTTTGACATTTGCCATCTTGAAATTTGTCATTTTTGACATTTTTCATGGTGACACTTTTCATTTTTGACATTTATCATTGTGACATTTGTCATTTGACATCTAAGACATTTGCCATCCTGAAATTTGTCATTTTTGACACTTTTCATTTTTGACATTTAGCATTTGACATCTTTGACATTTGCTATCTTGAAATTTGTCATTTTTGACATTTTTCATGGTGACACTTTTCATATTTGACATTTAGCATTATGACATTTGTCATTTGACATATTAGACATTTGCCATCTTGAAATTTGTCATTTTTGACACTTTTTATTTTTGACATTTAGCATTGTGACATTTGTCATTTGACATCTTTTACATTTGCCATCTTGAAATTTGTCATTTTTGACATTTTTCATGGTGACACTTTTCATTTTTGACATTTAGCATTGTGACATTTGTCATTTGACATCTTGGACATTTGCCATCTTGAAATTTGTCATTTTTGACATTTTTCATGGTGACACTTATCATTTTTAAAATTTAGCATTGTGACATTTGTCAGTTTTGACATTTGCCATCTTGAAATTTGTCATTTTTGACATTTTTCATGGTGACACTTTTTATTTTTGACATTTAGCATTGTGACATTTGTCATTTGACATCTTTGATATTTGCCATCTTGAAATTTGTCATTTTTGACATTTTCCATGGTGACACTTTTTATTTTTGACATTTAGCATTGTGACATATATCATTTGACATCTTTGACATTTGCCATCTTGAAATTTGTCATTTTTGACATTTTTCATGGTGACACTTTTCATTTTTGACATTTAGCATTGTGACATTTGTCATTTGACATCTTGGACATTTGCCATCTTGAAATTTGTCATTTTTGACATTTTTCATGGTGACACTTATCATTTTTGACATTTAGCATTGTGACATTTGTCAGTTTTGACATTTGCCATCTTGAAATTTGTCATTTTTGACATTTTTCATGGTGACACTTTTCATTTTTGACATTTAGCATTGTGACATTTGTCATTTGACATCTTTGACATTTGCCATCTTGAAATTTGTCATTTTTGACATTTGTCATGGTGACACTTTTAATTTTTGACATTTAGCATTGTGACATTTGTCATTTGACATCTTTGACATTTGCCATCTTGAAATTGGTCATTTTTGACATTTTTCATGGTGACACTTTTCATTTTTGACATTTAGCATTGTGACATTTGTCATTTGACATCTTGGACATTTGTCATCTTGAAATTTGTCATTTTTGACATTTTTCATGGTGACACTTATCATTTTTGACATTTAGCATTGTGACATTTGTCAGTTTTGACATTTGCCATCTTGAAATTTGTCATTTTTGACATTTTTCATGGTGACACTTTTTATTTTTGACATTTAGCATTGTGACATTTGTCATTTGACATCTTTGATATTTGCCATCTTGAAATTTGTCATTTTTGACATTTTCCATGGTGACACTTTTTATTTTTGACATTTAGCATTGTGACATTTATCATTTGACATCTTTGACATTTGCCATCTTGAAATTTGTCATTTTTGACATTTTTCATGGTGACACTTTTCATTTTTGACATTTAGCATTGTGACATTTGTCATTTGACATCTTTGACATTTGCCATCTTGAAATTTGTCATTTTTGACACTTTTCATTTTTGACATTTAGCATTGTGACATTTGTCATTTGACATCTTTGACATTTGCCATCTTGAAATTTGTCATTTTTGACATTTTCCATGGTGACACTTTTCATTTTTGACATTTAGCATTGTGACATTTGTCATTTGACATCTTGGACATTTGCCATCTTGAAATTTGTCCTTTTTGACATTTTTCATGGTGACACTTATCATTTTTGACATTTACCATTGTGACATTTGTCAGTTTTGACGTTTGCCATCTTGAAATTTGTCATTTTTGACATTTTTCATGGTGACACTTTTCATTTTTGACATTTAGCATTGTGACATTTGTCATTTGACATCTTTGACATTTGCCATCTTGAAATTTGTCATTTTTGACATTTTTCATGGTGACACTTTTCAATTGTGACATTTAGCATTGTGACATTTGTCATTTGACATCTTTGACATTTGCCATCTTGAAATTTGTCATTTTTGACATCATGGTGACACTTTTCATTTTTGACATTTAGCATTGTGACATTTGTCATTTGACATCTTAGACATTTGCCATCTTGAAATTTGTCATTTTTGGCACTTTTCATTTTTGACATTTAGCATTGTGACATTTGTCATTTGACATCTTTGACATTTGCCATCTTGAAATTTGTCATTTTTGACATTTTTCATGGTGACACTTTTCATTTTTGACATTTAGCATTGTGACATTTGTCATATTCGACATCTTTGACATTTGCCATCTTGAAATTTGTCATTTTTGACATTTTTCATGGTGACACTTTTCATTTTTGACATTTAGCATTGTGACATTTGTCATTTGACATCTTGGACATTTGCCATCTTGAAATTTGTCATTTTTGACATTTTTCATGGTGACACTTATCATTTTTAAAATTTAGCATTGTGACATTTGTCAGTTTTGACATTTGCCATCTTGAAATTTGTCATTTTTGACATTTTTCATGGTGACACTTTTTATTTTTGACATTTAGCATTGTGACATTTGTCATTTGACATCTTTGATATTTGCCATCTTGAAATTTGTCATTTTTGACATTTTCCATGGTGACACTTTTTATTTTTGACATTTAGCATTGTGACATTTATCATTTGACATCTTTGACATTTGCCATCTTGAAATTTGTCATTTTTGACATTTTTCATGGTGACACTTTTCATTTTTGACATTTAGCATTGTGACATTTGTCATTTGACATCTTGGACATTTGCCATCTTGAAATTTGTCATTTTTGACATTTTTCATGGTGACACTTATCATTTTTGACATTTAGCATTGTGACATTTGTCAGTTTTGACATTTGCCATCTTGAAATTTGTCATTTTTGACATTTTTCATGGTGACACTTTTCATTTTTGACATTTAGCATTGTGACATTTGTCATTTGACATCTTTGACATTTGCCATCTTGAAATTTGTCATTTTTGACATTTTTCATGGTGACACTTTTAATTTTTGACATTTAGCATTGTGACATTTGTCATTTGACATCTTTGACATTTGCCATCTTGAAATTGGTCATTTTTGACATTTTTCATGGTGACACTTTTCATTTTTGACATTTAGCATTGTGACATTTGTCATTTGACATCTTGGACATTTGCCATCTTGAAATTTGTCATTTTTGACATTTTTCATGGTGACACTTATCATTTTTGACATTTAGCATTGTGACATTTGTCAGTTTTGACATTTGCCATCTTGAAATTTGTCATTTTTGACATTTTTCATGGTGACACTTTTTATTTTTGACATTTAGCATTGTGACATTTGTCATTTGACATCTTTGATATTTGCCATCTTGAAATTTGTCATTTTTGACATTTTCCATGGTGACACTTTTCATTTTTGACATTTAGCATTGTGACATTTGTCATTTGACATCTTTGACATTTGCCATCTTGAAATTTGTCATTTTTGACATTTTTCATGGTGACACTTTTCATTTTTGACATTTAGCATTGTGACATTTGTCATTTGACATCTTGGACATTTGCCATCTTGAAATTTGACATTTTTGACATTTTTCATGGTGACACTTATCATTTTTGACATTTAGCATTGTGACATTTGTCAGTTTTGACATTTGCCATCTTGAAATTTGTCATTTTTGACATTTTTCATGGTGACACTTTTCATTTTTGACATTTAGCATTGTGACATTTGTCATTTGACATCTTTGACATTTGCCATCTTGAAATTTGTCATTTTTGACATTTTTCATGGTGACACTTTTCATTTTTGACATTTAGCATTGTGACATTTGTCATTTGACATCTTGGACATTTGCCATCTTGAAATTTGTCATTTTTGACATTTTTCATGGTGACACTTATCATTTTTGACATTTAACATTGTGACATTTGTCAGTTTTGACATTTGCCATCTTGAAATTTGTCATTTTTGACATTTTTCATGGTGACACTTTTCATTTTTGACATTTAGCATTGTGACATTTGTCATTTGACATCTTTGACATTTGCCATCTTGAAATTTGTCATTTTTGACATTGTTCATGGTGACACTTTTTATTTTTGACATTTAGCATTGTGACATTTGTCATTTGACATCTTTGACATTTGCCATATTGAAATTTGTCATTTTTGACATTTAGCATTGTGACATTTGTCATTTGACATCTTTGACATTTGCCATCTTAAAATTTGTTATTTTTGACATTTTTCATGGTGACACTTTTCATTTTTGACATTTAGCATTGTGACATTTGTCAGTTTTAACATTTGCCATCTTGAAATTTGTCATTTTTGACATTTTTCATGGTGACACTTTTCATTTTTGACATTTAGCATTGTGACATTTGTCATTTGACATCTTTGACATTTGCCATCTTGAAATTTGTCATTTTTGACACTTTTCATTTTTGACATTTAGCATTGTGACATTTGTCATTTGACATCTTTGACATTTGCCATCTTGAAATTTGTCATTTTTGACATTTTTCATGGTGACACTTTTCATTTTTGACATTTAGCATTGTGACATTTGTCATTTGACATCTTTGACATTTGCCATCTTGAAATTTGTCATTTTTGACATTTTTCATGGTGACACTTTTCATTTTTGACATTTAGCATTGTGACATTTGTCATTTGACATCTTGGACATTTGCCATCTTGAAATTTGTCATTTTTGACATTTTTCATGGTGACACTTATCATTTTTGACATTTAGCATTGTGACATTTGTCAGTTTTGACATTTGCCATCTTGAAATTTGTCATTTTTGACATTTTTCATGGTGACACTTATCATTTTTGACATTTAACATTGTGACATTTGTCAGTTTTGACATTTGCCATCTTGAAATTTGTCATTTTTGACATTTTTCATGGTGACACTTTTCATTTTTGACATTTAGCATTGTGACATTTGTCATTTGACATCTTTGACATTTGCCATCTTGAAATTTGTCATTTTTGACATTGTTCATGGTGACACTTTTTATTTTTGACATTTAGCATTGTGACATTTGTCATTTGACATCTTTGACATTTGCCATATTGAAATTTGTCATTTTTGACATTTAGCATTGTGACATTTGTCATTTGACATCTTTGACATTTGCCATCTTAAAATTTGTTATTTTTGACATTTTTCATGGTGACACTTTTCATTTTTGACATTTAGCATTGTGACATTTGTCAGTTTTAACATTTGCCATCTTGAAATTTGTCATTTTTGACATTTTTCATGGTGACACTTTTCATTTTTGACATTTAGCATTGTGACATTTGTCATTTGACATCTTTGACATTTGCCATCTTGAAATTTGTCATTTTTGACACTTTTCATTTTTGACATTTAGCATTGTGACATTTGTCATTTGACATCTTTGACATTTGCCATCTTGAAATTTGTCATTTTTGACATTTTTCATGGTGACACTTTTCATTTTTGACATTTAGCATTGTGACATTTGTCATTTGACATCTTTGACATTTGCCATCTTGAAATTTGTCATTTTTGACATTTTTCATGGTGACACTTTTCATTTTTGACATTTAGCATTGTGACATTTGTCATTTGACATCTTGGACATTTGCCATCTTGAAATTTGTCATTTTTGACATTTTTCATGGTGACACTTATCATTTTTGACATTTAGCATTGTGACATTTGTCAGTTTTGACATTTGCCATCTTGAAATTTGTCATTTTTGACATTTTTCATGGTGACACTTTTCATTTTTGACATTTAGCATTGTGACATTTGTCATTTGACATCTTTGACATTTGCCATCTTGAAATTTGTCATTTTTGACATTGTTCATGGTGACACTTTTTATTTTTGACATTTAGCATTGTGACATTTGTCATTTGACATCTTTGACATTTGCCATATTGAAATTTGTCATTTTTGACATTTAGCATTGTGACATTTGTCATTTGACATCTTTGACATTTGCCATCTTAAAATTTGTTATTTTTGACATTTTTCATGGTGACACTTTTCATTTTTGACATTTAGCATTGTGACATTTGTCAGTTTTAACATTTGCCATCTTGAAATTTGTCATTTTTGACATTTTTCATGGTGACACTTTTCATTTTTGACATTTAGCATTGTGACATTTGCCATTTGACATCTTTGACATTTGCCATCTTGAAATTTGTCATTTTTGACACTTTTTATTTTTGACATTTAGCATTGTGACATTTGTCATTTGACATCTTTGACATTTGCCATCTTGAAATTTGTCATTTTTGACATTTTTCATGGTGACACTTTTCATTTTTGACATTTAGCATTGTGACATTTGTCATTTGACATCTTGGACATTTGCCATCTTGAAATTTGTCCTTTTTGACATTTTTCATGGTGACACTTATCATTTTTGACATTTACCATTGTGACATTTGTCAGTTTTGACGTTTGCCATCTTGAAATTTGTCATTTTTGACATTTTTCATGGTGACACTTTTCATTTTTGACATTTAGCATTGTGACATTTGTCATTTGACATCTTTGACATTTGCCATCTTGAAATTTGTCATTTTTGACATTTTTCATGGTGACACTTTTCATTTGTGACATTTAGCATTGTGACATTTGTCATTTGACATCTTTGACATTTGCCATCTTGAAATTTGTCATTTTTGACATCATGGTGACACTTTTCATTTTTGACATTTAGCATTGTGACATTTGTCATTTGACATCTTAGACATTTGCCATCTTGAAATTTGTCATTTTTGGCACTTTTCATTTTTGACATTTAGCATTGTGACATTTGTCATTTGACATCTTTGACATTTGCCATCTTGAAATTTGTCATTTTTGACATTTTTCATGGTGACACTTTTCATTTTTGACATTTAGCATTGTGACATTTGTCATATTCGACATCTTTGACATTTGCCATCTTAAAATTTGTCATTTTTGACATTTTTCATGGTGACACTTTTCATTTTTGACATTTAGCATTGTGATATTTGTCATTTGACATCTTTGCATTTGCCATCTTGAAATTTGTCATTATTGACATTTTTCATGGGGACACTTTTCATTTTTGACATTTAGCATTGTGACATTTGTCATTTGACATCTTTGACATTTGCCATCTTGAAATTTGTCATTTTTGACATTTTTTATGGTGACACTTTTCATTTTTGACATTTAGCATTGTGACATTTGTCATTTGACATCTTTGACATTTGCCATCTTGAAATTTGTCATTTTTGACATTTTTCATGGTGACACTTTTCATTTTTGACATTTAGCATTGTGACATTTGTCATTTGACATCTTGGACATTTGCCATCTTGAAATTTGTCATTTTTGACATTTTTCATGGTGACACTTATCATTTTTGACATTTAGCATTGTGACATTTGTCAGTTTTGACATTTGCCATCTTGAAATTTGTCATTTTTGACATTTTTCATGGTGACACTTTTCATTTTTGACATTTAGCATTGTGACATTTGTCATTTGACATCTTTGACATTTGCCATCTTGAAATTTGTCATTTTTGACATTGTTCATGGTGACACTTTTTATTTTTGACATTTAGCATTGTGACATTTGTCATTTGACATCTTTGACATTTGCCATATTGAAATTTGTCATTTTTGACATTTAGCATTGTGACATTTGTCATTTGACATCTTTGACATTTGCCATCTTAAAATTTGTTATTTTTGACATTTTTCATGGTGACACTTTTCATTTTTGACATTTAGCATTGTGACATTTGTCAGTTTTAACATTTGCCATCTTGAAATTTGTCATTTTTGACATTTTTCATGGTGACACTTTTCATTTTTGACATTTAGCATTGTGACATTTGCCATTTGACATCTTTGACATTTGCCATCTTGAAATTTGTCATTTTTGACACTTTTTATTTTTGACATTTAGCATTGTGACATTTGTCATTTGACATCTTTGACATTTGCCATCTTGAAATTTGTCATTTTTGACATTTTTCATGGTGACACTTTTCATTTTTGACATTTAGCATTGTGACATTTGTCATTTGACATCTTGGACATTTGCCATCTTGAAATTTGTCCTTTTTGACATTTTTCATGGTGACACTTTTCATTTGTGACATTTAGCATTGTGACATTTGTCATTTGACATCTTTGACATTTGCCATCTTGAAATTTGTCATTTTTGACATCATGGTGACACTTTTCATTTTTGACATTTAGCATTGTGACATTTGTCATTTGACATCTTAGACATTTGCCATCTTGAAATTTGTCATTTTTGGCACTTTTCATTTTTGACATTTAGCATTGTGACATTTGTCATTTGACATCTTTGACATTTGCCATCTTGAAATTTGTCATTTTTGACATTTTTCATGGTGACACTTTTCATTTTTGACATTTAGCATTGTGACATTTGTCATATTCGACATCTTTGACATTTGCCATCTTAAAATTTGTCATTTTTGACATTTTTCATGGTGACACTTTTCATTTTTGACATTTAGCATTGTGATATTTGTCATTTGACATCTTTGCATTTGCCATCTTGAAATTTGTCATTATTGACATTTTTCATGGGGACACTTTTCATTTTTGACATTTAGCATTGTGACATTTGTCATTTGACATCTTTGACATTTGCCATCTTGAAATTTGTCATTTTTGACATTTTTTATGGTGACACTTTTCATTTTTGACATTTAGCATTGTGACATTTGTCATTTGACATCTTTGACATTTGCCATCTTGAAATTTGTCATTTTTGACATTTTTCACGGTGACACTTTTCATTTTTGACATTTAGCATTGTGACATTTGTCATTTGACATCTTAGACATTTGCCATCTTGAAATTTGTCATTTTTGACACTTTTCATTTTTGACATTTAGCATTGTGACATTTGTCATTTGACATCTTTGACATTTGCCATCTTGAAATTTGTCATTTTTGACATTTTTCATGGTGACACTTTTCATTTTTGACATTTAGCATTGTGACATTTGTCATTTGACATCTTTGACATTTGCCATCTTGAAATTTGTCATTTTTGACATTTTTCATGGTGACACTTTTCATTATTGACATTTAGCATTGTGACATTTGTCATTTGACATCTTAGACATTTGCCATCTTGAAATTTGTCATTTTTGACACTTTTCATTTTTGACATTTAGCATTGTGACATTTGTCATTTGACATCTTTGACATTTGCCTTCTTGAAATTTGTCATTTTTGACATTTTTCATGGTGACACTTTTCATTTTTGACATTTAGCATTGTGACATTTGTCATTTGACATCTTTGACATTTGCCATCTTGAAATTTGTCATTTTTGACATTTTTCATGGTGACACTTTTTATTTTTGACATTTATCATTGTGACATTTGTCATTTGACATCTAAGACATTTGCCATCTTGAAATTTGTCATTTTTGACACTTTTCATTTTTGACATTTAGCATTTGACATCTTTGACATTTGCTATCTTGAAATTTGTCATTTTTGACATTTTTCATGGTGACACTTTTCATATTTGACATTTAGCATTGTGACATTTGTCATTTGACATATTAGACATTTGCCATCTTGAAATTTGTCATTTTTGACACTTTTTATTTTTGACATTTAGCATTGTGACATTTGTCATTTGACATCTTTTACATTTGCCATCTTGAAATTTGTCATTTTTGACATTTTTCATGGTGACACTTTTCATTTTTGACATTTAGCATTGTGACATTTGTCATTTGACATCTTGGACATTTGCCATCTTGAAATTTGTCATTTTTGACATTTTTCATGGTGACACTTATCATTTTTAAAATTTAGCATTGTGACATTTGTCAGTTTTGACATTTGCCATCTTGAAATTTGTCATTTTTGACATTTTTCATGGTGACACTTTTTATTTTTGACATTTAGCATTGTGACATTTGTCATTTGACATCTTTGATATTTGCCATCTTGAAATTTGTCATTTTTGACATTTTCCATGGTGACAGCTTTGACATTTGCCATCTTGAAATTTGTCATTTTTGACATTTTTCATGGTGACACTTTTCATTTTTGACATTTAGCATTGTGACATTTGTCATTTGACATCTTTGACATTTGCCATCTTGAAATTTGTCATTTTTGACATTTTTCATGGTGACACTTTTCATTTTTGACATTTAGCATTGTGACATTTGTCATTTGACATCTTTGACATTTGCCATCATGAAATTTGTTATTTTTGACATTTTTCATGGTGACACTTTTCATTTTTGACATTTAGCATTGTGACATTTGTCATTTGACATCTTTGACATTTGCTATCTTGAAATTTGTCATTTTTGACATTTTTCATGGTGACACTTTTCATTATTGACATTTAGCATTGTGACATTTGTCATTTGACATCTTTGACATTTGCCATCTTGAAATTTGTCATTTTTGACATTTAGCATTGTAACATCTGTCATTTGACATCTTGGACATTTGCCATCTTGAAATTTGTCATTTTTGACATTTTTCATGGTGACACTTATCATTTTTGACATTTAGCATTGTGACATTTGTCATTTGACATCTTTGACATTTTTCATCTTGAAATTTGTCATTTTTGACATTTAGCATTGTGACATTTGTCATTTGACATCTTGGACATTTGCCATCTTGAAATTTGTCATTTTTGACATTTTTCATGGTGACACTTATCATTTTTGACATTTAGCATTGTGACATTTGTCAGTTTTGACATTTGCCATCTTAAAATTTGTCATTTTTGACATCTTTCATGGTGATACTTTTCATTTTTGACATTTAGCAATGTGACATTTGTCATTTGACATCTTTGACATTTGCCATCTTGAAATTTGTTATTTTTGACATTTTTCATGGTGACACTTTTCATTTTTGACATTTAGCATTGTGACATTTGTCATTTGACATCTTTGACATTTGCCATCTTGAAATTTGTCATTTTTGACATTTTTCATGGTGACACTTTTCATTTTTGACATTTAGCATTGTGACATTTGTCATTTGACATCTTTGACATTTGCCATCTTGAAATTTGTTATTTTTGACATTTTTCATGGTGACACTTTTCATTTTTGACATTTAGCATTGTGACATTTGTCATTTGACATCTTTGACATTTGCCATCTTGAAATTTGTCATTTTTGACATTTTTCATGGTGACACTTTTCATTTTTGACATTTAGCATTGTGACATTTGTCAGTTTGGACATTTGCCATCTTGAAATTTGTCATTTTTGACATTTTTCATGGTGACACTTTTCATTTTTGACATTTAGCATTGTGACATTTGTCATTTGACATCTTTGACATTTGCCATCTTGAAATTTGTTATTTTTGACATTTTTCATGGTGACACTTTTCATTTTTGACATTTTGCATTGTGACATTTGTCATTTGACATCTTTGATATTTGCCATCTTGAAATTTGTCATTTTTGACATTTTTCATGGTGACACTTTTCATTTTTGACATTTAGAATTGTGACATTTGTCATTTGACATCTTTGACATTTGCCATCTTGAAATTTGTTATTTTTGACATTTTTCATGGTGACACTTTTCATTTTTGACATTTAGCATTGTGACATTTGTCATTTGACATCTTTGACATTTGCCATCTTAAA
Organism: Altica lythri; assembly: GCA_964028335.1. NCBI lineage: Eukaryota > Metazoa > Arthropoda > Insecta > Coleoptera > Chrysomelidae > Altica > Altica lythri. The sequence continues at coordinate 19,787,014 of OZ034800.1, read as the reverse complement.
ATTTGTCATTTTTGACATTTTTCATGGTGACACTTTTCCTTTTTGACATTTAGCATTAAGACATTTGTCATTTGACATCTTTGACATTTGCCGTCTTGAAATTTGTCATTTTTGACATTTAGCATTGTGACATTTGTCATTTGACATCTTGGACATTTGCCATCTTGAAATTTGTCATTTTTGAAATTTTTCATGGTGACACTTATCATTTTTGACATTTAGCATTGTGACATTTGTCAGTTTTGACATTTGCCATCTTGAAATTTGTCATTTTTGACATTTTTCATGGAGACACTTTTCATTTTAGACTTTTAGCATTGTGACATTTGTCATTTGACATCTTTGACATTTGCCATCTTGAAATTTGTTATTTTTGACATTTTTCATGGTGACACTTTTCATTTTTGACATTTAGCATTGTGACATTTGTCATTTGACATCTTTGACATTTGCCATCTTGAAATTTGTCATTTTTGACATTTTTCATGGTGACACTTTTCATTTTTGACATTTAGCATTGTGACATTTGTCATTTGACATCTTAGACATTTGCCATCTTTAAATTGGTCATTATTGACATTTTTCATGGGGACACTTTTCATTTTTGACATTTAGCATTGTGACATTTGTCATTTGACATCTTTGACATTTGCCATCTTGAAATTTGTCATTTTTGACATTTTTCATGGTGACACTTTTCATTTTTGACATTTAGCATTGTGACATTTGTCATCTTTGACATTTGCCATCTTGAAATTTGTCATTTTTGACATTTTTCACGGTGACACTTTTCATTTTTGAGATTTAGCATTGTGACATTTGTCATTTGACATCTTAGACATTTGCCATCTTGAAATTTGTCATTTCTGACACTTTTAATTTTTGACATTTAGCATTGTGACATTTGTCATTTTACATCTTTGACATTTGCCATCTTGAAATTTGTCAATTTTGACATTTTTCATGGTTACACTTTTCATTTTTGACATTTAGAATTGTGACATTTGTCATTTGACATCTTGGACATTTGCCATCTTGAAATTTGTCATTTTTGACATTTTTTATGGTGACACTTTTCATTTTTGACATTTAGCATTGGGATATTTGTCATTTGACATCTTAGATATTTGCCATCTTGAAATTTGTCATTTTTGACATTTAGCATTGTGACATTTGTCATTTGACATCTTTGACATTTGCCATCTTGAAATTTGTCATTTTTGACATTTTTCATGGTGACACTTATTATTTTTGACATTTAGCATTGTGACATTTGTCAGTTTTGACATTTGCCATCTTGAAATTTGTCATTTGCCATCTTGAAATTTGTCATTTTTGACAATTTTTATGGTGACACTTTTCATTTTTGACATTTAGCATTGTGACATTTGTCATTTGACATCTTTGACATTTGCCATCTTGAAATTTGTCATTTTTGACATTTTTCATGGTGACACTTTTCATTTTTGACATTTAGCATTGTGACGTTTGTCCTTTGACATCTTTGACATTTGCCATCTTGAAATTTGTCATTTTTGACATTTAGCATTGTGACATTTGTCATTTGACATCTTTGACATTTGCCATCTTGAAATTTGTTATTTTTGACATTTTTCATGGTGACACTTTTCATTTTTGACATTTAGCATTGTGACATTTGTCAGTTTTGACATTTGCCATCTTGAAATTTGTCATTTTTGACATTTTTCATGGTGACACTTTTCATTTTTGACATTTAGCATTGTGACATTTGTCATTTGACTTCTGAGACATTTGCCATCTTGAAATTTGTCATTTTTGACACTTTTCATTTTTGACATTTAGCATTGTGACATTTGTCATTTGACATCTTTGACATTTGCCATCTTGAAATTTGTCATTTTTGACATTTTTCATGGTGACACTTATCATTTTTGACATTTAGCATTGTGACATTTGTCAGTTTTGACATTTGCCATCTTGAAATTTGTCATTTTTGACATTTTTCATGGTGACACTTTTCATTTTTGACATTTAGCATTGTGACATTTGTCATTTGACATCTTGGACATTTGCCATCTTGAAATTTGTCATTTTTGACATTTTTCATGGTGACACTTATCATTTTTGACATTTAGCATTGTGACATTTGTCAGTTTTGACATTTGCCATCTTGAAATTTGTCATTTTTGACATTTTTCATGGTGACACTTTTCATTTTTGACATTTAGCATTGTGACATTTGTCATTTGACATCTTTGACATTTGCCATCTTGAAATTTGTCATTTTTGACATTTTTCATGGTGACACTTTTTATTTTTGACATTTAGCATTGTGACATTTGTTATTTGACATCTTTAACATTTGCCATCTTAAAATTTGTCATTTTTGACATTTTTCATGGTGACACTTTTCATTTTTGACATTTAGCATTGTGACATTTGTCATTTGACATCTTTGACATTTGCCATCTTGAAATTTGTCATTTTTGACATTTTTCATGGTGACACTTTTCATTTTTGACATTTAGCATTGTGACATTTGTCATTTGACATCTTTGACATTTGCCATCTTGAAGTTTGTTATTTTTGACATTTTTCATGGTGACACTTTTCATTTTTGACATTTAGCATTGTGACATTTGTCATTTGACATCTTTGACATTTGCCATCTTGAAATTTGTCATTTTTGACATTTTTCATGGTGACACTTTTCATTTTTGACATTTAGCATTGTGACATTTGTCATTTGACATCTTTGACATTTGCCATCTTGAAATTTGTCATTTTTGACATTTAGCATTGTGACATTTGTCATTTGACATCTTGGACATTTGCCATCTTAAAATTTGTCATTTTTGACATTTTTCATGGTGACACTTATCATTTTTGACATTTAGCATTGTGACATTTGTCAGTTTTGACATTTGCCATCTTGAAATTTGTCATTTTTGACATTTTTCATGGTGACACTTTTCATTTTTGACATTTAGCATTGTGACATTTGTCATTTGACATCTTTGACATTTGCCATCTTGAAATTTGGTATTTTTGACATTTTTCATGGTGACACTTTTCATTTTTGACATTTAGCATTGTGACATTTGTCATTTGACAGCTTTGACATTTGCCATCTTGAAATATGTCATTTTTGACATTTTTCATGGTGACACTTTTTATTTTTGACATTTAGCATTGTGACATTTGTCATTTGACAGCTTTGACATTTGCCATCTTGAAATTTGTCATTTTTGACATTTTTCATGGTGACACTTTTCATTTTTGACATTTAGCATTGTGACATTTGTCATTTGAAATCTTTGACATTTGCCATCTTGAAATTTGTCATTTTTGACATTTTTCATGGTGACACTTTTCATTTTTGACATTTAGCATTGTGACATTTGTCATTTGACATCTTTGACATTTGCCATCTTGAAATATGTCATTTTTGACATTTTTCATGGTGACACTTTTCATTTTTGACATTTAGCATTGTGACATTTGTCATTTGACAGCTTTGACATTTGCCATCTTGAAATTTGTCATTTTTGACATTTTTCATGGTGACACTTTTCATTTTTGACATTTAGCATTGTGACATTTGTCATTTGACATCTTGGACATTTGCCATCTTGAAATTTGTCATTTTTGACATTTTTCATGGTGACACTTATCATTTTTGACATTTAGCATTGTGACATTTGTCAGTTTTGACATTTGCCATCTTGAAATTTGTCATTTTTGACATTTTTCATGGTGACACTTTTCATTTTTGACATTTAGCATTGTGACATTTGTCATTTGACATCTTTGACATTTGCCATCTTGAAATTTGTCATTTTTGACATTTTTCATGGTGACACTTTTTATTTTTGACATTTAGCATTGTGACATTTGTTATTTGACATCTTTAACATTTGCCATCTTAAAATTGGTCATTTTTGACATTTTTCATGGTGACACTTTTCATTTTTGACATTTAGCATTGTGACATTTGTCATTTGACATCTTTGACATTTGCCATCTTGAAATTTGTCATTTTTGACATTTTTCATGGTGACACTTTTCATTTTTGACATTTAGCATTGTGACATTTGTCATTTGACATCTTTGACATTTGCCATCTTGAAGTTTGTTATTTTTGACATTTTTCATGGTGACACTTTTCATTTTTGACATTTAGCATTGTGACATTTGTCATTTGACATCTTTGACATTTGCCATCTTGAAATTTGTCATTTTTGACATTTTTCATGGTGACACTTTTCATTTTTGACATTTAGCATTGTGACATTTGTCATTTGACATCTTTGACATTTGCCATCTTGAAATTTGTCATTTTTGACATTTAGCATTGTGACATTTGTCATTTGACATCTTGGACATTTGCCATCTTAAAATTTGTCATTTTTGACATTTTTCATGGTGACACTTATCATTTTTGACATTTAGCATTGTGACATTTGTCAGTTTTGACATTTGCCATCTTGAAATTTGTCATTTTTGACATTTTTCATGGTGACACTTTTCATTTTTGACATTTAGCATTGTGACATTTGTCATTTGACATCTTTGACATTTGCCATCTTGAAATTTGGTATTTTTGACATTTTTCATGGTGACACTTTTCATTTTTGACATTTAGCATTGTGACATTTGTCATTTGACAGCTTTGACATTTGCCATCTTGAAATATGTCATTTTTGACATTTTTCATGGTGACACTTTTTATTTTTGACATTTAGCATTGTGACATTTGTCATTTGACAGCTTTGACATTTGCCATCTTGAAATTTGTCATTTTTGACATTTTTCATGGTGACACTTTTCATTTTTGACATTTAGCATTGTGACATTTGTCATTTGAAATCTTTGACATTTGCCATCTTGAAATTTGTCATTTTTGACATTTTTCATGGTGACACTTTTCATTTTTGACATTTAGCATTGTGACATTTGTCATTTGACATCTTTGACATTTGCCATCTTGAAATATGTCATTTTTGACATTTTTCATGGTGACACTTTTCATTTTTGACATTTAGCATTGTGACATTTGTCATTTGACAGCTTTGATATTTGCCATCTTGAAATTTGTCATTTTTGACATTTTTCATGGTGACACTGTTCATTTTTGACATTTAGCATTGTGACATTTGTCATTTGACATCTTTGACATTTGCCATCTTGAAATTTGTCATTTTTGACATTTTTCATGGTGACACTTTTTATTTTTGACATTTAGCATTGTGACATTTGTCAGTTTTGACATTTGCCATCTTGAAATTTGTTATTTTTGACATTTTTCATGGTGACACTTTTCATTTTTGACATTTAGCATTGTGACATTTGTCATTTGACATCTTTGACATTTGCCATCTTGAAATTTGTCATTTTTGACATTTTTCATGGTGACACTTTTTATTTTTGACATTTAGCATTGTGACATTTGTCATTTGACATCTTTGACATTTGCCATCTTGAAATTTGTCATTTTTGACATTTAGCATTGTGACATTTGTCATTTGACATCTTGGACATTTGCCATCTTGAAATTTGTCATTTTTGACATTTTTCATGGTGACACTTATCATTTTTGACATTTAGCATTGTGACATTTGTCAGTTTTGACATTTGCCATCTTGAAATTTGTTATTTTTGACATTTTTCATGGTGACACTTTTCATTTTTGACATGTAGCATTGTGACATTTGTCATTTGACATCTTTGACATTTGCCATCTTGAAATTTGTCATTTTTGACATTTTTCATGGTGACACTTTTTATTTTTGACATTTAGCATTGTGACATTTGTCATTTGACATCTTTGACATTTGCCATCTTGAAATTTGTTATTTTTGACATTTTTCATGGTGACACTTTTCATTTTTGACATTTAGCATTGTGACATTTGTCATTTGACATCTTTGACATTTGCCATCTTGAAATTTGTCATTTTTGACATTTAGCATTGTGACATTTGTCATTTGACATCTTGGACATTTGCCATCTTGAAATTTGTCATTTTTGACATTTTTCATGGTGACACTTATCATTTTTGACATTTAGCATTGTGACATTTGTCAGTTTTGACATTTGCCATCTTGAAATTTGTCATTTTTGACATTTTTTATGGTGACACTTTTCATTTTTGACATTTAGCATTGTGACATTTGTCATTTGACATCTTTGACATTTGCCATCTTGAAATTTGTTGTTTTTGACATTTTTTATGGTGACACTTTTCATTTTTGACATTTAGCATTGTGACATTTGTCATTTGACATCTTTGACATTTGCCATCTTGAAATTTGTTATTTTTGACATTTTTCATGGTGACACGTTTCATTTTTGACATTTAGCATTGTGACATTTGTCATTTGACATCTTTGACATTTGCCATCTTGAAATTTGTCATTTTTGACATTTTTCATGGTGACACTTTTCATTTTTGACATTTAGCATTGTGACATTTGTCATTTGACATCTTTGACATTTGCCATCTTGAAATTTGTCATTTAGCATTGTGACATTTGTCATTTGACATCTTTGATATTTGCCATCTTGAAATTTGTCATTTTTGACATTTTTCATGGTGACACTATTCATTTTTGACATTTAGCATTGTGACATTTGTCATTTGACATCTTTGACATTTGCCATCTTGAAATTTGTCATTTTTGACATTTTTCATGGTGACACTTTTCATTTTTGACATTTAGCATTGTGACATTTGTCATTTGACATCTTTGACATTTGCCATCTTGAAATTTGTCATTTTTGACATTTTTCACGGTGACACTTTTCATTTTTGACATTTAGCATTGTGACATTTGTCATTTGACATCTTAGACATTTGCCATCTTGAAATTTGTCATTTTTGACACTTTTCATTTTTGACATTTAGCATTGTGACATTTGTCATTTGACATCTTTGACATTTGCCATCTTGAAATTTGTCATTTTTGACATTTTTTATGGTGACACTTTTCATTTTTAACATTTAGCATTGTGACATTTGTCATTTGACATCTTGGACATTTGCCATCTTGAAATTTGTCATTTTTGACATTTTTCATGGTGACACTTATCATTTTTGACATTTAGCATTGTGACATTTGTCAGTTTTGACATTTGTTATCTTGAAATTTGTCATTTTTGACATTTTTCATGGTGACACTTTTCATTTTTGACATTTAGCATTGTGACATTTGTCATTTGACATCTTTGACATTTGCCATCTTGAAATTTGTCATTTTTGACACTTTTCATTTTTGACATTTAGCATTGTGACATTTGTCGTTTGACATCTTTGACATTTGCCATCTTGAAATTTGTCATTTTTGACATTTTTTATGGTGACACTTTTCATTTTTAACATTTAGCATTGTGACATTTGTCATTTGACATCTTGGACATTTGCCATCTTGAAATTTGTCATTTTTGACATTTTTCATGGTGACACTTATCATTTTTGACATTTAGCATTGTGACATTTGTCAGTTTTGACATTTGTTATCTTGAAATTTGTCATTTTTGACATTTTTCATGGTGACACTTTTCATTTTTGACATTTAGCATTGTGACATTTGTCATTTGACATCTTTGACATTTGCCATCTTGAAATATGTCATTTTTGACATTTTTCATGGTGACACTTTTCATTTTTGACATTTAGCATTGTGACATTTGTCATTTGACAGCTTTGACATTTGCCATCTTGAAATTTGTCATTTTTGACATTTTTCATGGTGACACTTTTCATTTTTGACATTTAGCATTGTGACATTTGTCATTTGACATCTTTGACATTTGCCATCTTGAAATTTGTCATTTTTGACATTTTTCATGGTGACACTTTTCATTTTTGACATTTAGCATTGTGACATTTGTCATTTGACATCTTTGACATTTGCCATCATGAAATTTGTTATTTTTGACATTTTTCATGGTGACACTTTTCATTTTTGACATTTAGCATTGTGACATTGGTCATTTGACATCTTTGACATTTGCTATCTTGAAATTTGTCATTTTTGACATTTTTCATGGTGACACTTTTCATTATTGACATTTAGCATTGTGACATTTGTCATTTGACATCTTTGACATTTGCCATTTTGAAATTTGTCATTTTTGACATTTAGCATTGTAACATCTGTCATTTGACATCTTGGACATTTGCCATCTTGAAATTTGTCATTTTTGACATTTTTCATGGTGACACTTATCATTTTTGACATTTAGCATTGTGACATTTGTCAGTTTTGACATTTGCCATCTTGAAATTTGTCATTTTTGACATTTTTCATGGTGACACTTTTCATTTTTGACATTTAGCATTGTGACATTTGTCATTTGATATCTTTGACATTTGCCATCTTGAAATTTGTTATTTTTGACATTTTTCATGGTGACACTTTTCATTTTTGACATTTAGCATTGTGACATTTGTTATTTGACATCTTTGACATTTGCCATCTTGAAATTTGTCATTTTTAACATTTTTCATGGTGACACTTTTCATTTTTGACATTTAGCATTGTGACATTTGTCATTTGACATCTTTGACATTTGCCATCTTGAAATTTGTTATTTTTGACATTTTTCATGGTGACACTTTTCATTTTTGACATTTATCCTTGTAATTTGTCATTTGACATCTTTGATATTTGCCATCTTGAAATTTGTCATTTTTGGCATTTTTCATGGTGACACTTTTCATTTTTGACATTTAGCATTGTGACATTTGTCATTTGACATCTTTGACATTTGCCATCTTGAAATTTGTCATTTTTGACATTTAGCATTGTGACATTTGTCATTTGACATCTTTGACATTTGCCATCTTGAAATTTGTTATTTTTGACATTTTTCATGGTGACACTTTTCATTTTTGACATTTAGCATTGTGACATTTGTCATTTGACATCTTTGACATTTGCCATCTTGAAATTTGTCATTTTTGACATTTTTTATGGTGACACTTTTCATTTTTGACATTTAGCATTGTGACATTTGTCATTTGACATCTTTGACATTTGCTATCTTGAAATTTGTCATTTTTGACATTTAGCATTGTGACATTTATCATTTGACATCTTGGACATTTGCCATCTTGAAATTTGTCATTTTTGACATTTTTCATGGTGACACTTATCATTTTTGACATTTAGTATTATGACATTTGTCAGTTTTGACATTTGCCATCTTAAAATTTGTCATTTTTGACATTTTTCATGGTGACACTTTTCATTTTTGACATTTAGCATTGTGACATTTGTCATTTGACATCTTTGACATTTGCCATCTTGAAATTTGTTATTTTTGACATTTTTCATGGTGACACTTTTCATTTTTGACATTTAGCATTGTGACATTTGTCATTTGACATCTTTGACATTTGCCATCTTGAAATTTGTCATTTTTGACATTTTTTATGGTGACACTTTTCATTTTTGACATTTAGCATTGTGACATTTGTCATTTGACATCTTTGACATTTGCCATCTTGAAATTTGTCATTTTTGGCATTTTTCATGGTGACACTTTTCATTTTTGACATTTAGCATTGTGACATTTGTCATTTGACATCTTTGACATTTGCCATCTTGAAATTTGTTATTTTTGACATTTTTCATGGTGACACTTTTCATTTTTGACATTTAGCATTGTGACATTTGTCATTTCACATCTTTGACATTTGCCATCTTGAAATTTGTCATTTTTGACATTTTTCATGGTGACACTTTTCATTTTTGACATTTAGCATTGTGACATTTGTCATTTGACATCTTTGACATTAGCCATCTTAATATTTGTCATTTTTGACATTTTTCATGGTGACACTTTTCATTTTTGACATTTAGCATTGTGATATTTGTCATTTGACATCTTTGACATTTGTCATCTTGAAATTTGTCATTTTTGACATTTAGCATTGTGACATTTGTCATTTGACATCTTGGACATTTGCCATCTTAAAATTTGTCATTTTTGACATTTTTCATGGTGACACTTATCATTTTTGACATTTAGCATTGTGACATTTGTCAGTTTTGACATTTGCCATCTTGAAATTTGTCATTTTTGACATTTTTCATGGTGACACTTTTCATTTTTGACATTTAGCATTGTGACATTTGTCATTTGACATCTTTGACATTTGCCATCTTGAAATTTGTTATTTTTGACATTTTTCATGGTGACACTTTTCATTTTTGACATTTAGCATTGTGACATTTGTCATTTGACATCTTTGACATTTGCCATCTTGAAATTTTTCATGGTGACACTTTTCATTTTTGACATTTAGCATTGTGACATGTGTCATTTGACATCTTTGGCATTTGCCATCTTGAAATTTGTCATTTTTGACATTTTTCATGGTGACACTTTTCATTTTTGACATTTAGCATTGTGACATTTGTCATTTGACATCTTTGACATTTGCCATCTTGAAATTTGTTATTTTTGACATTTTTCATGGTGACACTTTTCATTTTTGACATTTAGCATTGTGACATTTGTCATTTGACATCTTTGACATTTGCCATCTTGAAATTTGTCATTTTTGACATTTTTCATGGTGACACTTTTCATTTTTGACATTTAGCATTGTGACATTTGTCATTTGACATCTTTGACATTTGCCATCTTGAAATTTGTCATTTTTGACATTAAGCATTGTGACATTTGTCATTGGACATCTTTGATATTTGCCATCTTGAAATTTGTTATTTTTGACATTTTTCATGGTGACACTTTTCATTTTTAACATTTAGCATTGTGACATTTGTCATTTGACATCTTTGACATTTGCCATCTTGAAATTTTTCATTTTTGACATTTTTTATGGTGACACTTTTCATTTTTGACATTTTTCATGGTGACACTTTTTATTTTTGACATTTAGCATTTTGAAATTTGTCATTTGACATCTTTGACATTTGCCATCTTGAAATTTGTCATTTTTGACATTTTTCATGGTGACACTTTTCATTTTTGACATTTAGCATTGTGACATTTGTCATTTGACATCTTTGACATTTGCCATCTTGAAATTTGTTATTTTTGACATTTTTCATGGTAACACTTTTCATTTTTGACATTTAGCATTGTGACATTTGTCATTTGACATCTTTGACATTTGCCATCTTGAAATTTGTCATTTTTGACATTTTTCATGGTGACACTTTTCATTTTTGACATTTAGCATTGTGACATTTGTCATTTGACATCTTTGACATTAGCCATCTTGAAATTTGTTATTTTTGACATTTTTCATGGTGACACTTTTCATTTTTGACATTTAGCATTGTGACATTTGTCATTTGACATCTTTGACATTTGCAATCTTGAAATTTGTCATTTTTGACATTTTTCATGGTGACACTTTTTATTTTTGACATTTAGCATTGTGACATTTGTCATTTAACATCTTTGACATTTTCCATCTTGAAATTTGTCATTTTTGACATTAAGCATTGTGACATTTGTCATTTGACATCTTTGATATTTGCCATCTTGAAATTTTGTCATTTTTGACATTTTTCATGGTGACACTTTTCATTTTTGACATTTAGCATTGTGACATTTGTCATTTGACATCTTTGACATTTGCCATCTTAAAATTTGTCATTTTTGACATTTTTCATGGTGACACTTTTCATTTTTGACATTTAGCATTGTGACATTTGTCATATTCGACATCTTTGACATTTGCCATCTTGAAATTTGTCATTTTTGACATTTTTTATGGTGACACTTTTCATTTTTGACATTTAGCATTGTGACATTTGTCATTTGACATCTTTGACATTTGCTATCTTGAAATTTGTCATTTTTGACATTTAGCATTGTGACATTTATCATTTGACATCTTGGACATTTGCCATCTTGAAATTTGTCATTTTTGACATTTTTCATGGTGACACTTATCATTTTTGACATTTAGTATTATGACATTTGTCAGTTTTGACATTTGCCATCTTGAAATTTGTCATTTTTGACATTTTTCATGGTGACACTTTTCATTTTTGACATTTAGCATTGTGACATTTGTCATTTGACATCTTTGACATTTGCCATCTTGAAATTTGTTATTTTTGACATTTTTCATGGTGACACTTTTCATTTTTGACATTTAGCATTGTGACATTTGTCATTTGACATCTTTGACATTTGCCATCTTGAAATTTGTCATTTTTGACATTTTTTATGGTGACACTTTTCATTTTTGACATTTAGCATTGTGAGATTTGTCATTTGACATCTTTGACATTTGCCATCTTGAAATTTGTTATTTTTGACATTTTTCATGGTAACACTTTTTATTTTTGACATTTAGCATTGTGACATTTGTCATTTGACATCTTTGACATTTGCCATCTTGAAATTTGTCATTTTTGACATTTTTCATGGTGACACTTTTCATTTTTGACATTTAGCATTGTGACATTTGTCATTTGACATCTTTGACATTAGCCATCTTGAAATTTGTTCTTTTTGACATTTTTCATGGTGACACTTTTCATTTTTGACATTTAGCATTGTGACATTTGTCATTTGACATCTTTGACATTTGCAATCTTGAAATTTGTCATTTTTGACATTTTTCATGGTGACACTTTTTATTTTTGACATTTAGCATTGTGACATTTGTCATTTAACATCTTTGACATTTGCCATCTTGAAATTTGTCATTTTTGACATTAAGCATTGTGACATTTGTCATTTGACATCTTTGATATTTGCCATCTTGAAATTTTGTCATTTTTGACATTTTTCATGGTGACACTTTTCATTTTTGACATTTAGCATTGTGACATTTGTCATTTGACATCTTTGACATTTGCCATCTTAAAATTTGTCATTTTTGACATTTTTCATGGTGACACTTTTCATTTTTGACATTTAGCATTGTGACATTTGTCATATTCGACATCTTTGACATTTGCCATCTTGAAATTTGTCATTTTTGACATTTTTTATGGTGACACTTTTCATTTTTGACATTTAGCATTGTGACATTTGTCATTTGACATCTTTGACATTTGCTATCTTGAAATTTGTCATTTTTGACATTTAGCATTGTGACATTTATCATTTGACATCTTGGACATTTGCCATCTTGAAATTTGTCATTTTTGACATTTTTCATGGTGACACTTATCATTTTTGACATTTAGTATTATGACATTTGTCAGTTTTGACATTTGCCATCTTGAAATTTGTCATTTTTGACATTTTTCATGGTGACACTTTTCATTTTTGACATTTAGCATTGTGACATTTGTCATTTGACATCTTTGACATTTGCCATCTTGAAATTTGTTATTTTTGACATTTTTCATGGTGACACTTTTCATTTTTGACATTTAGCATTGTGACATTTGTCATTTGACATCTTTGACATTTGCCATCTTGAAATTTGTCATTTTTGACATTTTTTATGGTGACACTTTTCATTTTTGACATTTAGCATTGTGAGATTTGTCATTTGACATCTTTGACATTTGCCATCTTGAAATTTGTCATTTTTGGCATTTTTCATGGTGACACTTTTCATTTTTGACATTTAGCATTGTGACATTTGTCATTTGACATCTTTGACATTTGCCATCTTAAAATTTGTTATTTTTGACATTTTTCATGGTGACACTTTTCATTTTTGACATTTAGCATTGTGACATTTGTCATTTGACATCTTTGACATTTGCCATCTTGAAATTTGTCATTTTTGACATTTTTCATGGTGACACTTTTCATTTTTGACATTTAGCATTGTGACATTTGTCATTTGACATCTTTGACATTTGCCATCTTGAAATTTGTCATTTTTGAAATTAAGCATTGTGACATTTGTCATTTGACATCTTTGATATTTGCCATCTTGAAATTTGTCATATTTGACATTTTTCATGGTGACACTTTTCATTTTTGACATTTAGCATTGTGACATTTGTCATTTGACATCTTTGACATTTGCCCTCTTGAAATTTGTCATTTTTGACATTTTTCATGGTGACACTTTTCATTTTTGACATTTAGCATTGTGACATTTGTCATATTCGACATCTTTGACATTTGCCATCTTGAAATTTGTCATTTTTGACATTTTTCATGGTGACACTTTTCATTTTTGACATTTAGCATTGTGACATTTGTCATTTGACATCTTAGACATTTGCCATCTTGAAATTTGTCATTTTTGACACTTTTCATTTTTGACATTTAGCATTGTGACATTTGTCATTTGACATCTTTGACATTTGCCATCTTGAAATTTGTCATTTTTGACATTTTTCATGGTGACACTTTTCATTTTTGACATTTAGCATTGTGACAATTGTCATGTGACATCTTGGACATTTGCCATCTTGAAATTTGTCATTTTTGACATTTTTCATGGTGACACTTATCATTTTTGACATTTAGCATTGTGACATTTGTCATTTGACATCTTTGACATTTGCCATCTTGAAATTTGTCATTTTTGACATTTTTCATGGTGACACTTTTCATTTTTGACATTTAGCATTGTGACATTTGTCATATTCGACATCTTTGACATTTGCCATCTTGAAATTTGTCATTTTTGACATTTTTCATGGTGACACTTTTCATTTTTGACATTTAGCATTGTGACATTTGTCATTTGACATCTTTGACATTTGCCATCTTGAAATTTGTCATTTTTGACATTTTTCATGGTGACACTTTTCATTTTTGACATTTAGCATTGTGACATTTGTCATTTGACATCTTTGACATTTGCCATCTTAAAATTTGTCATTTTTGACATTTTTCATGGTGACACCTTTCATTTTTGACATTTAGCATTGTGACATTTGTCATTTGACATCTTTGACATTTGCCATCTTGAAATTTGTCATTTTTGACATTTTTCATGGTGACACTTTTCATTTTTGAAATTTAGCATTGTGACATTTGTCATTTGACATCTTTGACATTTGCCATCTTGAAATTTGTCATTTTTGACATTTTTCATGGTGACACTTTTCATTTTTGACATTTAGCATTGTGACATTTGTCATTTGACATCTTTGACATTTGCCATCATGAAATTTGTTATTTTTGACATTTTTCATGGTGACACTTTTCATTTTTGACATTTAGCATTGTGACATTTGTCATTTGACATCTTTGACATTTGCCATCTTGAAATTTGTCATTTTTGACATTTTTCATGGTGACACTTTTCATTTTTGACATTTAGTATTGTGACATTTGTCATTTGACATCTTTGACATTTGCCATCTTGAAATTTGTCATTTTTGACATTTAGCATTGTGACATCTGTCATTTGACATCTTGGACATTTGCCATCTTGAAATTTGTCATTTTTGACATTTTTCATGGTGACACTTATCATTTTTGACATTTAGCATTGTGACATTTGTCAGTTTTGACATTTGCCATCTTGAAATTTGTCATTTTTGACATTTTTCATGGTGACACTTTTCATTTTTGACATTTAGCATTGTGACATTTGTCATTTGACATCTTTGACATTTGCCATCTTGAAATTTGTTATTTTTGACATTTTTCATGGTGACACTTTTCATTTTTGACATTTAGCATTGTGACATTTGTTATTTGACATCTTTGACATTTGCCATCTTGAAATTTGTCATTTTTGACATTTTTCATGGTGACACTTTTCATTTTTGACATTTAGCATTGTGACATTTGTCATTTGACATCTTTGACATTTGCCATCTTGAAATTTGTTATTTTTGACATTTTTCATGGTGACACTTTTCATTTTTGACATTTAGCATTGTGACATTTGTCATTTGACATCTTTGACATTTGCCATCTTGAAATTTGTCATTTTTGACATTTTTCATGGTGACACTTTTCATTTTTGACATTTAGAATTGTGACATTTGTCATTTGACATCTTTGACATTTGCCATCTTAAAATATGTCATTTTTGACATTTAGGATTGTGACATTTGTCATTTGACATCTTTGATATTTGCCATCTTGAAATTGTCATTTTTGACATTTTTCATGGTGACACTTTTCATTTTTGACATTTATCATTTGACATCTTTGACATTAGCCATCTTAATATTTGTCATTTTTGACATTTTTCATGGTGACACTTTTCATTTTTGACATTTAGCATTGTGATATTTGTCATTTGACATCTTTGACATTTGCCATCTTGAAATTTGTCATTTTTGACATTTAGCATTGTGACATTTGTCATTTGACATCTTGGACATTTGCCATCTTGAAATTTGTCATTTTTGACATTTTTCATGGTGACACTTATCATTTTTGACATTTAGCATTGTGACATTTGTCAGTTTTGACATTTGCCATCTTGAAATTTGTCATTTTTGACATTTTTCATGGTGACACTTTTCATTTTTGACATTTAGCAATGTGACATTTGTCATTTGACATCTTTGACATTTGCCATCTTGAAATTTGTTATTTTTGACATTTTATGGTGACACTTTTCATTTTTGACATTTAGCATTGTGACATTTGTCATTTGACATCTTTGACATTTGCCATCTTGAAATTTTTCATGGTGACACTTTTCATTTTTGACATTTAGCATTGTGACATTTGTCATTTGACATCTTTGACATTTGCCATCTTGAAATTTGTCATTTTTGACATTTTTCATGGTGACACTTTTCATTTTTGACATTTAGCATTGTGACATTTGTCATTTGACATCTTTGACATTTGCCATCTTGAAATTTGTTATTTTTGACATTTTTCATGGTGACACTTTTCATTTTTGACATTTAGCATTGTGACATTTGTCATTTGACATCTTTGACATTTGCCATCTTGAAATTTGTCATTTTTGACATTTTTCATGGTGACACTTTTCATTTTTGACATTTAGCATTGTGACATTTGTCATTTGACATCTTTGACATTTGCCATCTTGAAATTTGTCATTTTTGACATTTAGCATTGTGACATTTGTCATTTGACATCTTTGATATTTGCCATCTTGAAATTGTCATTTTTGACATTTTTCATGGTGACACTTTTCATTTTTGACATTTAGCATTGTGACATTTGTCATTTGACATCTTTGACATTAGTTATCTTAATATTTGTCATTTTTGACATTTTTCATGGTGACACTTTTCATTTTTGACATTTAGCATTGTGATATTTGTCATTTGACATCTTTGACATTTGTCATCTTGAAATTTGTCATTTTTGACATTTAGCATTGTGACATTTGTCATTTGACATCTTGGACATTTGCCATCTTGAAATTTGTCATTTTTTACATTTTTCATGGTGACACTTATCATTTTTGACATTTAGCATTGTGACATTTGTCATTTGACATCTTTGACATTTGCCATCTTGAAATTTGTTATTTTTGACATTTTTCATGGTGACACTTTTCATTTTTGACATTTAGCATTGTGACATTTGTTATTTGACATCTTTGACATTTGCCATCTTGAAATTTGTCATTTTTGACATTTTTCATGGTAACACTTTTCATTTTTGACATTTAGCATTGTGACATTTGTCATTTGACATCTTTGACATTTGCCATCTTGAAATTTGTTATTTTTGACATTTTTCATGGTGACACTTTTCATTTTTGACATTTAGCATTGTGACATTTGTCATTTGACATCTTTGACATTTGCCATCTTGAAATTTGTCATTTTTGACATTTTTCATGGTGACACTTTTCATTTTTGACATTTAGAATTGTGACATTTGTCATTTGACATCTTTGACATTTGCCATCTTAAAATATGTCATTTTTGACATTTAGGATTGTGACATTTGTCATTTGACATCTTTGATATTTGCCATCTTGAAATTGTCATTTTTGACATTTTTCATGGTGACACTTTTCATTTTTGACATTTATCATTTGACATCTTTGACATTAGCCATCTTAATATTTGTCATTTTTGACATTTTTCATGGTGACACTTTTCATTTTTGACATTTAGCATTGTGATATTTGTCATTTGACATCTTTGACATTTGCCATCTTGAAATTTGTCATTTTTGACATTTAGCATTGTGACATTTGTCATTTGACATCTTGGACATTTGCCATCTTGAAATTTGTCATTTTTGACATTTTTCATGGTGACACTTATCATTTTTGACATTTAGCATTGTGACATTTGTCAGTTTTGACATTTGCCATCTTGAAATTTGTCATTTTTGACATTTTTCATGGTGACACTTTTCATTTTTGACATTTAGCATTGTGACATTTGTCATTTGACATCTTTGACATTTGCCATCTTGAAATTTGTTATTTTTGACATTTTATGGTGACACTTTTCATTTTTGACATTTAGCATTGTGACATTTGTCATTTGACATCTTTGACATTTGCCATCTTGAAATTTTTCATGGTGACACTTTTCATTTTTGACATTTAGCATTGTGACATTTGTCATTTGACATCTTTGACATTTGCCATCTTGAAATTTGTCATTTTTGACATTTTTCATGGTGACACTTTTCATTTTTGACATTTAGCATTGTGACATTTGTCATTTGACATCTTTGACATTTGCCATCTTGAAATTTGTTATTTTTGACATTTTTCATGGTGACACTTTTCATTTTTGACATTTAGCATTGTGACATTTGTCATTTGACATCTTTGACATTTGCCATCTTGAAATTTGTCATTTTTGACATTTTTCATGGTGACACTTTTCATTTTTGACATTTAGCATTGTGACATTTGTCATTTGACATCTTTGACATTTGCCATCTTGAAATTTGTCATTTTTGACATTTAGCATTGTGACATTTGTCATTTGACATCTTTGATATTTGCCATCTTGAAATTGTCATTTTTGACATTTTTCATGGTGACACTTTTCATTTTTGACATTTAGCATTGTGACATTTGTCATTTGACATCTTTGACATTAGCCATCTTAATATTTGTCATTTTTGACATTTTTCATGGTGACACTTTTCATTTTTGACATTTAGCATTGTGATATTTGTCATTTGACATCTTTGACATTTGTCATCTTGAAATTTGTCATTTTTGACATTTAGCATTGTGACATTTGTCATTTGACATCTTGGACATTTGCCATCTTGAAATTTGTCATTTTTGACATTTTTCATGGTGACACTTATCATTTTTGACATTTAGCATTGTGACATTTGTCAGTTTTGACATTTGCCATCTTGAAATTTGTCATTTTTGACATTTTTCATGGTGACACTTTTCATTTTTGACATTTAGCATTGTGACATTTGTCATTTGACATCTTTGACATTTGCCATCTTGAAATTTGTTATTTTTGACATTTTTTATGGTGACACTTTTCATTTTTGACATTTAGCATTGTGACATTTGTCATTTGACATCTTTGACATTTGCCATCTTAAAATTTTTCATGGTGACACTTTTCATTTTTGACATTTAGCATTGTGACATGTGTCATTTGACATCTTTGGCATTTGCCATCTTGAAATTTGTCATTTTTGACATTTTTCATGGTGACACTTTTCATTTTTGACATTTAGCATTGTGACATTTGTCATTTGACATCTTTGACATTTGCCATCTTGAAATTTGTTATTTTTGACATTTTTCATGGTGACACTTTTCATTTTTGACATTTAGCATTGTGACATTTGTCATTTGACATCTTTGACATTTGCCATCTTGAAATTTGTCATTTTTGACATTTAGCATTGTGACATTTGTCATTGGACATCTTTGACATTTGCCATCTTGAAATTTTTCATTTTTGACATTTTTTATGGTGACACTTTTCATTTTTGACATTTTTCATGGTGACACTTTTTATTTTTGACATTTAGCATTTTGACATTTGTCATTTGACATCTTTGACATTTGCCATCTTGAAATTTGTCATTTTTGACATTTTTCATGGTGACACTTTTTATTTTTGACATTTAGCATTGTGACATTTGTCATTTGACATCTTTGACATTTGCCATCTTGAAATTTGTTATTTTTGACATTTTTTATGGTGACACTTTTCATTTTTGACATTTAGCATTGTGACATTTGTCATTTGACATCTTTGACATTTGCCATCTTGAAATTTGTCATTTTTGACATTTTTCATGGTGACACTTTTCATTTTTGACATTTAGCATTGTGACATTTGTCATTTGACATCTTTGACATTAGCCATCTTGAAATTTGTTATTTTTGACATTTTTCATGGTGACACTTTTCATTTTTGACATTTAGCATTGTGACATTTGTCATTTGACATCTTTGACATTTGCAATCTTGAAATTTGTCATTTTTGACATTTTTCATGGTGACACTTTTTATTTTTGACATTTAGCATTGTGACATTTGTCATTTAACATCTTTGACATTTGCCATCTTGAAATTTGTCATTTTTGACATTAAGCATTGTGACATTTGTCATTTGACATCTTTGATATTTGCCATCTTGAAATTTTGTCATTTTTGACATTTTTCATGGTGACACTTTTCATTTTTGACATTTAGCATTGTGACATTTGTCATTTGACATCTTTGACATTTGCCATCTTGAAATTTGTCATTTTTGACATTTTTCATGGTGACACTTTTCATTTTTGACATTTAGCATTGTGACATTTGTCATATTCGACATCTTTGACATTTGCCATCTTGAAATTTGTCATTTTTGACATTTTTCATGGTGACACTTTTCATTTTTGACATTTAGCATTGTGACATTTGTCATTTGACATCGTTGACATTTGCCATCTTGAAATTTGTCATTTTTGACATTTTTCACGGTGACACTTTTCATTTTTGACATTTAGCATTGTGACATTTGTCATTTGACATCTTTGACATTTGCCATCTTGAAATTTGTTATTTTTGACATTTTTTATGGTGACACTTTTCATTTTTGACATTTAGCATTGTGACATTTGTCATTTGACATCTTTGACATTTGCCATCTTGAAATTTGTCATTTTTGACATTTTTCATGGTGACACTTTTCATTTTTGACATTTAGCATTGTGACATTTGTCATTTGACATCTTTGACATTAGCCATCTTGAAATTTGTTATTTTTGACATTTTTCATGGTGACACTTTTCATTTTTGACATTTAGCATTGTGACATTTGTCATTTGACATCTTTGACATTTGCAATCTTGAAATTTGTCATTTTTGACATTTTTCATGGTGACACTTTTTATTTTTGACATTTAGCATTGTGACATTTGTCATTTAACATCTTTGACATTTGCCATCTTGAAATTTGTCATTTTTGACATTAAGCATTGTGACATTTGTCATTTGACATCTTTGATATTTGCCATCTTGAAATTTTGTCATTTTTGACATTTTTCATGGTGACACTTTTCATTTTTGACATTTAGCATTGTGACATTTGTCATTTGACATCTTTGACATTTGCCATCTTGAAATTTGTCATTTTTGACATTTTTCATGGTGACACTTTTCATTTTTGACATTTAGCATTGTGACATTTGTCATATTCGACATCTTTGACATTTGCCATCTTGAAATTTGTCATTTTTGACATTTTTCATGGTGACACTTTTCATTTTTGACATTTAGCATTGTGACATTTGTCATTTGACATCTTTGACATTTGCCATCTTGAAATTTGTCATTATTGACATTTTTCATGGGGACACTTTTCATTTTTGACATTTAGCATTGTGACATTTGTCATTTGACATCTTTGACATTTGCCATCTTGAAATTTGTCATTTTTGACATTTTTCATGGTGACACTTTTCATTTTTGACATTTAGCATTGTGACATTTGTCATTTGACATCGTTGACATTTGCCATCTTGAAATTTGTCATTTTTGACATTTTTCACGGTGACACTTTTCATTTTTGACATTTAGCATTGTGACATTTGTCATTTGACATCTTAGACTTTGCCATCTTGAAATTTGTCATTTTTGACACTTTTCATTTTTGACATTTAGCATTGTGACATTTGTCATTTGACATCTTTGACATTTGCCATCTTGAAATTTGTCATTTTTGACATTTTTCATGGTGACACTTTTCATTTTTGACATTTAGCATTGTGACATTTGTCAGTTTTGACATTTGCCATCTTGAAATTTGTTATTTTTGACATTTTTTATGGTGACACTTTTCATTTTTGACATTTAGCATTGTGACATTTGTCATTTGACATCTTTGACATTTGCCATCCTGAAATTTGTCATTTTTGACATTTTTCATGGTGACACTTTTTATTTTTGACATTTAGCATTGTGACATTTGTCATTTGACATCTTTGACATTTGCCATCTTGAAATTTGTCATTTTTGACATTTAGCATTGTGACATTTGTCATTTGACATCTTGGACATTTGCCATCTTGAAATTTGTCATTTTTGACATTTTTCATGGTGACACTTATCATTTTTGACATTTAGCATTGTGACATTTGTCAGTATTGACATTTGCCATCTTGAAATTTGTTATTTGTGACATTTTTCATGGTGACACTTTTCATTTTTGACATTTAGCATTGTGACATTTGTCATTTGACATCTTTGACATTTGCCATCTTGAAATTTGTCATTTTTGACATTTTTCATGGTGACACTTTTTATTTTTGACATTTAGCATTGTGACATTTGTCATTTGACATCTTTGACATTTGCCATCTTGAAATTTGTCATTTTTGACATTTTTCATGGTGACACTTTTCATTTTTGACATTTAGCATTGTGACATTTGTCATTTGACATCTTTGACATTTGCCATCTTGAAATTTGACATTTTTGACATTTAGCATTGTGACATTTGTCATTTGACATCTTGGACATTTGCCATCTTGAAATTTGTCATTTTTGACATTTTTCATGGTGACACTTATCATTTTTGACATTTAGCATTGTGACATTTGTCAGTTTTGACATTTGCCATCTTGAAATTTGTCATTTTTGACATTTTTTATGGTGACACTTTTCATTTTTGACATTTAGCATTGTGACATTTGTCATTTGACATCTTTGACATTTGCCATCTTGAAATTTGTTGTTTTTGACATTTTTTATGGTGACACTTTTCATTTTGGCATTTAGCATTGTGACATTTGTCATTTGACATCTTTGACATTTGCCATCTTGAAATTTGTTATTTTTGACATTTTTCATGGTGACACTTTTCATTTTTGACATTTAGCATTGTGACATTTGTCATTTGACATCTTTGACATTTGCCATCTTGAAATTTGTCATTTTTGACATTTTTCATGGTGACACTTTTCATTTTTGACATTTAGCATTGTGACATTTGTCATTTGACATCTTTGACATTTGCCATCTTAAAATTTGTCATTTAGCATTGTGACATTTGTCATTTGACATCTTTGATATTTGCCATCTTGAAATTTGTCATTTTTGACATTTTTCATGGTGACACTATTCATTTTTGACATTTAGCATTGTGACATTTGTCATTTGACATCTTTGACATTTGCCATCTTGAAATTTGTCATTTTTGACATTTTTCATGGTGACACTTTTCATTTTTGACATTTAGCATTTTGACATTTGTCATTTGACATCTTTGACATTTGCCATCTTGAAATTTGTCATTTTTGACATTTTTCACGGTGACATTTTTCATTTTTGACATTTAGCATTGTGACATTTGTCATTTGACATCTTAGACATTTGCCATCTTGAAATTTGTCATTTTTGACACTTTTCATTTTTGACATTTAGCATTGTGACATTTGTCATTTGACATCTTTGACATTTGCCATCTTGAAATTTGTCATTTTTGACATTTTTTATGGTGACACTTTTCATTTTTAACATTTAGCATTGTGACATTTGTCATTTGACACCTTGGACATTTGCCATCTTGAAATTTGTCATTTTTGACATTTTTCATGGTGACACCTATTATTTTTGACATTTAGCATTGTGACATTTGTCAGTTTTGACATTTGTTATCTTGAAATTTGTCATTTTTGACATTTTTCATGGTGACACTTTTCATTTTTGACATTTAGCATTGTGACATTTGTCATTTGACATCTTTGACATTTGCCATCTTGAAATTTGTCATTTTTGACATTTTTCACGGTGACACTTTTCATTTTTGACATTTAGCATTGTGACATTTGTCATTTGACATCTTAGACATTTGCCATCTTGAAATTTGTCATTTTTGACACTTTTCATTTTTGACATTTAGCATTGTGACATTTGTCATTTGACATCTTTGACATTTGCCATCTTGAAATTTGTCATTTTTGACATTTTTTATGGTGACACTTTTCATTTTTAACATTTAGCATTGTGACATTTGTCATTTGACATCTTGGACATTTGCCATCTTGAAATTTGTCATTTTTGACATTTTTCATGGTGACACTTATCATTTTTGACATTTAGCATTGTGACATTTGTCAGTTTTGACATTTGTTATCTTGAAATTTGTCATTTTTGACATTTTTCATGGTGACACTTTTCATTTTTGACATTTAGCATTGTGACATTTGTCATTTGACAGCTTTGACATTTGCCATCTTGAAATTTGTCATTTTTGACATTTTTCATGGTGACACTTTTTATTTTTGACATTAAGCATTGTGACATTTGTCATTTGACATCTTTGACATTTGCCATCTTGAAATTTGTCATTTTTGACATTTTTCATGGTGACACTTTTCATTTTTGACATTTAGCATTGTGACATTTGTCATTTGACATCTTTGACATTTGCCATCATGAAATTTGTTATTTTTGACATTTTTCATGGTGACACTTTTCATTTTTGACATTTAGCATTGTGACATTTGTCATTTGACATCTTTGACATTTGCTATCTTGAAATTTGTCATTTTTGACATTTTTCATGGTGACACTTTTCATTATTGACATTTAGCATTTTGACATTTGTCATTTGACATCTTTGACATTTGCCATCTTGAAATTTGTCATTTTTGACATTTAGCATTGTAACATCTGTCATTTGACATCTTGGACATTTGCCATCTTGAAATTTGTCATTTTTGACATTTTTTATGGTGACACTTATCATTTTTGACATTTAGCATTGTGACATTTGTCAGTTTTGACATTTGCCATCTTGAAATTTGTCATTTTTGACATTTTTCATGGTGACACTTTTCATTTTTGACATTTAGCATTGTGACATTTGTCATTTGATATCTTTGACATTTGCCATCTTGAAATTTGTTATTTTTGACATTTTTCATGGTGACACTTTTCATTTTTGACATTTAGCATTGTGACATTTGTTATTTGACATCTTTGACATTTGCCATCTTGAAATTTGTCATTTTTGACATTTTTTATGGTGACACTTTTCATTTTTGACATTTAGCATTGTGACATTTGTCATTTGACATCTTTGACATTTGCCATCTTGAAATTTGTTATTTTTGACATTTTTCATGGTGACACTTTTCATTTTTGACATTTATCCTTGTGAAATTTGTCATTTGACATCTTTGATATTTGCCATCTTGAAATTTGTCATTTTTGGCATTTTTCATGGTGACACTTTTCATTTTTGACATTTGTCATTTGACATCTTTGACATTTGCCATCTTGAAATTTGTCATTTTTGACATTTAGCATTGTGACATTTGTCATTTGACATCTTTGACATTTGCCATCTTGAAATTTGTTATTTTTGACATTTTTCATGGTGACACTTTTCATTTTTGACATTAAGCATTGTGACATTTGTCATTTGACATCTTTGACATTTGCCATCTTGAAATTTGTCATTTTTGACATTTTTCATGGTGACACTTTTCATTTTTGACATTTAGCATTGTGACATTTGTCATTTGACATCTTTGACATTTGCCATCTTGAAATTTGTCATTTTTGACATTTAGCATTGTGACATTTATCATTTGACATCTTGGACATTTGCCATCTTGAAATTTGTCATTTTTTATGGTGACACTTATCATTTTTGACATTTAGTATTATGACATTTGTTAGTTTTGACATTTGCCATCTTGAAATTTGTCATTTTTGACATTTTTCATGGTGACACTTTTCATTTTTGACATTTAGCATTGTGACATTTGTCATTTGACATCTTTGACATTTGCCATCTTCAAATTTGTTATTTTTGACATTTTTCATGGTGACACTTTTTATTTTTGACATTTAGCATTGTGACATTTGTCATTTGACATCTTTGACATTTGCCGTCTTGAAATTTGTCATTTTTGACATTTTTCATGGTGACACTTTTCATTTTTGACATTTAGCATTGTGACATGTGTCATTTGACATCTTTGACATTTGCTATCTTGAAATTTGTCATTTTTGACATTTTTCACGGTGACACTTTTCATTTTTGACATTTAGCATTGTGACATTTGTCATTTGACATCTTAGACATTTGCCATCTTGAAATTTATCATTTTTGACACGTTTCATTTTTGACATTTAGCATTGTGACATTTGTCATTTGACATCTTTGACATTTGCCATCTTGAAATTTGTCATTTTTGACATTTTTTATGGTGACACTTTTCATTTTTAACATTTAGCATTGTGACATTTGTCATTTGACATCTTGGACATTTGCCATCTTGAAATTTGTCATTTTTGACATTTTTCATGGTGACACTTATCATTTTTGACATTTAGCATTGTGACATTTGTCAGTTTTGACATTTGTTATCTTGAAATTTGTCATTTTTGACATTTTTCATGGTGACACTTTTCATTTTTGACATTTAGCATTGTGACATTTGTCATTTGACAGCTTTGACATTTGCCATCTTGAAATTTGTCATTTTTGACATTTTTCATGGTGACACTTTTTATTTTTGACATTAAGCATTGTGACATTTGTCATTTGACATCTTTGACATTTGCCATCTTGAAATTTGTCATTTTTGACATTTTTCATGGTGACACTTTTCATTTTTGACATTTAGCATTGTGACATTTGTCATTTGACATCTTTGACATTTGCCATCATGAAATTTGTTATTTTTGACATTTTTCATGGTGACACTTTTCATTTTTGACATTTAGCATTGTGACATTTGTCATTTGACATCTTTGACATTTGCTATCTTGAAATTTGTCATTTTTGACATTTTTCATGGTGACAATTTTCATTATTGACATTTAGCATTTTGACATTTGTCATTTGACATCTTTGACATTTGCCATCTTGAAATTTGTCATTTTTGACATTTAGCATTGTAACATCTGTCATTTGACATCTTGGACATTTGCCATCTTGAAATTTGTCATTTTTGACATTTTTTATGGTGACACTTATCATTTTTGACATTTAGCATTGTGACATTTGTCAGTTTTGACATTTGCCATCTTGAAATTTGTCATTTTTGACATTTTTCATGGTGACACTTTTCATTTTTGACATTTAGCATTGTGACATTTGTCATTTGATATCTTTGACATTTGCCATCTTGAAATTTGTTATTTTTGACATTTTTCATGGTGACACTTTTCATTTTTGACATTTAGCATTGTGACATTTGTTATTTGACATCTTTGACATTTGCCATCTTGAAATTTGTCATTTTTGACATTTTTCATGGTGACACTTTTCATTTTTGACATTTAGCATTGTGACATTTGTCATTTGACATCTTTGACATTTGCCATCTTGAAATTTGTTATTTTTGACATTTTTCATGGTGACACTTTTCATTTTTGACATTTATCCTTGTGAAATTTGTCATTTGACATCTTTGATATTTGCCATCTTGAAATTTGTCATTTTTGGCATTTTTCATGGTGACACTTTTCATTTTTGACATTTGTCATTTGACATCTTTGACATTTGCCATCTTGAAATTTGTCATTTTTGACATTTAGCATTGTGACATTTGTCATTTGACATCTTTGACATTTGCCATCTTGAAATTTGTTATTTTTGACATTTTTCATGGTGACACTTTTCATTTTTGACATTTATCCTTGTGAAATTTGTCATTTGACATCTTTGAT
The DNA here is from genome assembly GCA_964028335.1 of Altica lythri. Lineage (NCBI taxonomy): Eukaryota > Metazoa > Arthropoda > Insecta > Coleoptera > Chrysomelidae > Altica > Altica lythri. Next base: position 19,759,029 of record OZ034800.1, on the reverse strand, counting down.
ATTTGCCATCTTGAAATTTGTCATTTTTGGCATTTTTCATGGTGACACTTTTCATTTTTGACATTTGTCATTTGACATCTTTGACATTTGCCATCTTGAAATTTGTCATTTTTGACATTTAGCATTGTGACATTTGTCATTTGACATCTTTGACATTTGCCATCTTGAAATTTGTCATTTTTGACATTTTTCATGGTGACACTTTTCATTTTTGACATTTAGCATTGTGACATTTGTCATTTGACATCTTTGACATTTGCCATCTTGAAATTTGTCATTTTTGACATTTAGCATTGTGACATTTATCATTTGACATCTTGGACATTTGCCATCTTGAAATTTGTCATTTTTCATGGTGACACTTATCATTTTTGACATTTAGTATTATGACATTTGTTAGTTTTGACATTTGCCATCTTGAAATTTGTCATTTTTGACATTTTTCATGGTGACACTTTTCATTTTTGACATTTAGCATTGTGACATTTGTCATTTGACATCTTTGACATTTGCCATCTTCAAATTTGTTATTTTTGACATTTTTCATGGTGACACTTTTTATTTTTGACATTTAGCATTGTGACATTTGTCATTTGACATCTTTGACATTTGCCATCTTGAAATTTGTCATTTTTGACATTTTTCATGGTGACACTTTTCATTTTTGACATTTAGCATTGTGACATGTGTCATTTGACATCTTTGACATTTGCCATCTTGAAATTTGTTATTTTTGACATTTTTCATGGTGACACTTTTCATTTTTGACATTTAGCATTGTGACATTTGTCATTTGACATCTTTGACATTTGCCATCTTGAAATTTGTCATTTTTGACATTTTTCATGGTGACACTTTTCATTTTTGACATTTAGCATTGTGACATTTGTCATTTGACATCTTTGACATTTGCCATCTTGAAATTTGTCATTTTTGACATTTAGCATTGTGACATTTATCATTTGACATCTTGGACATTTGCCATCTTGAAATTTGTCATTTTTTATGGTGACACTTATCATTTTTGACATTTAGTATTATGACATTTGTTAGTTTTGACATTTGCCATCTTGAAATTTGTCATTTTTGACATTTTTCATGGTGACACTTTTCATTTTTGACATTTAGCATTGTGACATTTGTCATTTGACATCTTTGACATTTGCCATCTTCAAATTTGTTATTTTTGACATTTTTCATGGTGACACTTTTTATTTTTGACATTTAGCATTGTGACATTTGTCATTTGACATCTTTGACATTTGCCATCTTGAAATTTGTCATTTTTGACATTTTTCATGGTGACACTTTTCATTTTTGACATTTAGCATTGTGACATGTGTCATTTGACATCTTTGACATTTGCCATCTTGAAATTTGTTATTTTTGACATTTTTCATGGTGACACTTTTCATTTTTGACATTTAGCATTGTGACATTTGTCATTTGACATCTTTGACATTTGCCATCTTGAAATTTGTTATTTTTGACATTTTTCATGGTGACACTTTTCATTTTTGACATTTAGCATTGTGACATTTGTCATTTGACATCTTTGACATTTGCCATCTTGAAATTTGTCATTTTTGACATTTTTCATGGTGACACTTTTCATTTTTGACATTTAGCATTGGGATATTTGTCATTTGACATCTTAGATATTTGCCATCTTGAAATTTGTCATTTTTGACATTTAGCATTGTGACATTTGTCATTTGACATCTTTGACATTTGCCATCTTGAAATTTGTCATTTTTGACATTTTTCATGGTGACACTTATTATTTTTGACATTTAGCATTGTGACATTTGTCAGTTTTGACATTTGCCATCTTGAAATTTGTCATTTGCCATCTTGAAATTTGTCATTTTTGACATTTTTCATGGTGACACTTTTCATTTTTGACATTTAGCATTGTGACATTTGTCATTTGACATCTTTGACATTTGCCATCTTGAAATTTGTCATTTTTGACATTTTTCATGGTGACACTTTTCATTTTTGACATTTAGCATTGTGACGTTTGTCCTTTGACATCTTTGACATTTGCCATCTTGAAATTTGTCATTTTTGACATTTAGCATTGTGACATTTGTCATTTGACATCTTTGACATTTGCCATCTTGAAATTTGTTATTTTTGACATTTTTCATGGTGACACTTTTCATTTTTGACATTTAGCATTGTGACATTTGTCAGTTTTGACATTTGCCATCTTGAAATTTGTCATTTTTGACATTTTTCATGGTGACACTTTTCATTTTTGACATTTAGCATTGTGACATTTGTCATTTGACTTCTGAGACATTTGCCATCTTGAAATTTGTCATTTTTGACACTTTTCATTTTTGACATTTAGCATTGTGACATTTGTCATTTGACATCTTTGACATTTGCCATCTTGAAATTTGTCATTTTTGACATTTTTCATGGTGACACTTATCATTTTTGACATTTAGCATTGTGACATTTGTCAGTTTTGACATTTGCCATCTTGAAATTTGTCATTTTTGACATTTTTCATGGTGACACTTTTCATTTTTGACATTTAGCATTGTGACATTTGTCATTTGACATCTTGGACATTTGCCATCTTGAAATTTGTCATTTTTGACATTTTTCATGGTGACACTTATCATTTTTGACATTTAGCATTGTGACATTTGTCAGTTTTGACATTTGCCATCTTGAAATTTGTCATTTTTGACATTTTTCATGGTGACACTTTTCATTTTTGACATTTAGCATTGTGACATTTGTCATTTGACATCTTTGACATTTGCCATCTTGAAATTTGTCATTTTTGACATTTTTCATGGTGACACTTTTTATTTTTGACATTTAGCATTGTGACATTTGTTATTTGACATCTTTAACATTTGCCATCTTAAAATTTGTCATTTTTGACATTTTTCATGGTGACACTTTTCATTTTTGACATTTAGCATTGTGACATTTGTCATTTGACATCTTTGACATTTGCCATCTTGAAATTTGTCATTTTTGACATTTTTCATGGTGACACTTTTCATTTTTGACATTTAGCATTGTGACATTTGTCATTTGACATCTTTGACATTTGCCATCTTGAAGTTTGTTATTTTTGACATTTTTCATGGTGACACTTTTCATTTTTGACATTTAGCATTGTGACATTTGTCATTTGACATCTTTGACATTTGCCATCTTGAAATTTGTCATTTTTGACATTTTTCATGGTGACACTTTTCATTTTTGACATTTAGCATTGTGACATTTGTCATTTGACATCTTTGACATTTGCCATCTTGAAATTTGTCATTTTTGACATTTAGCATTGTGACATTTGTCATTTGACATCTTGGACATTTGCCATCTTAAAATTTGTCATTTTTGACATTTTTCATGGTGACACTTATCATTTTTGACATTTAGCATTGTGACATTTGTCAGTTTTGACATTTGCCATCTTGAAATTTGTCATTTTTGACATTTTTCATGGTGACACTTTTCATTTTTGACATTTAGCATTGTGACATTTGTCATTTGACATCTTTGACATTTGCCATCTTGAAATTTGGTATTTTTGACATTTTTCATGGTGACACTTTTCATTTTTGACATTTAGCATTGTGACATTTGTCATTTGACAGCTTTGACATTTGCCATCTTGAAATATGTCATTTTTGACATTTTTCATGGTGACACTTTTTATTTTTGACATTTAGCATTGTGACATTTGTCATTTGACAGCTTTGACATTTGCCATCTTGAAATTTGTCATTTTTGACATTTTTCATGGTGACACTTTTCATTTTTGACATTTAGCATTGTGACATTTGTCATTTGAAATCTTTGACATTTGCCATCTTGAAATTTGTCATTTTTGACATTTTTCATGGTGACACTTTTCATTTTTGACATTTAGCATTGTGACATTTGTCATTTGACATCTTTGACATTTGCCATCTTGAAATATGTCATTTTTGACATTTTTCATGGTGACACTTTTCATTTTTGACATTTAGCATTGTGACATTTGTCATTTGACAGCTTTGACATTTGCCATCTTGAAATTTGTCATTTTTGACATTTTTCATGGTGACACTTTTCATTTTTGACATTTAGCATTGTGACATTTGTCATTTGACATCTTGGACATTTGCCATCTTGAAATTTGTCATTTTTGACATTTTTCATGGTGACACTTATCATTTTTGACATTTAGCATTGTGACATTTGTCAGTTTTGACATTTGCCATCTTGAAATTTGTCATTTTTGACATTTTTCATGGTGACACTTTTCATTTTTGACATTTAGCATTGTGACATTTGTCATTTGACATCTTTGACATTTGCCATCTTGAAATTTGTCATTTTTGACATTTTTCATGGTGACACTTTTTATTTTTGACATTTAGCATTGTGACATTTGTTATTTGACATCTTTAACATTTGCCATCTTAAAATTTGTCATTTTTGACATTTTTCATGGTGACACTTTTCATTTTTGACATTTAGCATTGTGACATTTGTCATTTGACATCTTTGACATTTGCCATCTTGAAATTTGTCATTTTTGACATTTTTCATGGTGACACTTTTCATTTTTGACATTTAGCATTGTGACATTTGTCATTTGACATCTTTGACATTTGCCATCTTGAAGTTTGTTATTTTTGACATTTTTCATGGTGACACTTTTCATTTTTGACATTTAGCATTGTGACATTTGTCATTTGACATCTTTGACATTTGCCATCTTGAAATTTGTCATTTTTGACATTTTTCATGGTGACACTTTTCATTTTTGACATTTAGCATTGTGACATTTGTCATTTGACATCTTTGACATTTGCCATCTTGAAATTTGTCATTTTTGACATTTAGCATTGTGACATTTGTCATTTGACATCTTGGACATTTGCCATCTTAAAATTTGTCATTTTTGACATTTTTCATGGTGACACTTATCATTTTTGACATTTAGCATTGTGACATTTGTCAGTTTTGACATTTGCCATCTTGAAATTTGTCATTTTTGACATTTTTCATGGTGACACTTTTCATTTTTGACATTTAGCATTGTGACATTTGTCATTTGACATCTTTGACATTTGCCATCTTGAAATTTGGTATTTTTGACATTTTTCATGGTGACACTTTTCATTTTTGACATTTAGCATTGTGACATTTGTCATTTGACAGCTTTGACATTTGCCATCTTGAAATATGTCATTTTTGACATTTTTCATGGTGACACTTTTTATTTTTGACATTTAGCATTGTGACATTTGTCATTTGACAGCTTTGACATTTGCCATCTTGAAATTTGTCATTTTTGACATTTTTCATGGTGACACTTTTCATTTTTGACATTTAGCATTGTGACATTTGTCATTTGAAATCTTTGACATTTGCCATCTTGAAATTTGTCATTTTTGACATTTTTCATGGTGACACTTTTCATTTTTGACATTTAGCATTGTGACATTTGTCATTTGACATCTTTGACATTTGCCATCTTGAAATATGTCATTTTTGACATTTTTCATGGTGACACTTTTCATTTTTGACATTTAGCATTGTGACATTTGTCATTTGACAGCTTTGATATTTGCCATCTTGAAATTTGTCATTTTTGACATTTTTCATGGTGACACTTTTCATTTTTGACATTTAGCATTGTGACATTTGTCATTTGACATCTTTGACATTTGCCATCTTGAAATTAGTCATTTTTGACATTTTTCATGGTGACACTTTTTATTTTTGACATTTAGCATTGTGACATTTGTCAGTTTTGACATTTGCCATCTTGAAATTTGTTATTTTTGACATTTTTCATGGTGACACTTTTCATTTTTGACATTTAGCATTGTGACATTTGTCATTTGACATCTTTGACATTTGCCATCTTGAAATTTGTCATTTTTGACATTTTTCATGGTGACACTTTTTATTTTTGACATTTAGCATTGTGACATTTGTCATTTGACATCTTTGACATTTGCCATCTTGAAATTTGTCATTTTTGACATTTAGCATTGTGACATTTGTCATTTGACATCTTGGACATTTGCCATCTTGAAATTTGTCATTTTTGACATTTTTCATGGTGACACTTATCATTTTTGACATTTAGCATTGTGACATTTGTCAGTTTTGACATTTGCCATCTTGAAATTTGTTATTTTTGACATTTTTCATGGTGACACTTTTCATTTTTGACATTTAGCATTGTGACATTTGTCATTTGACATCTTTGACATTTGCCATCTTGAAATTTGTCATTTTTGACATTTTTCATGGTGACACTTTTTATTTTTGACATTTAGCATTGTGACATTTGTCATTTGACATCTTTGACATTTGCCATCTTGAAATTTGTCATTTTTGACATTTTTCATGGTGACACTTTTCATTTTTGACATTTAGCATTGTGACATTTGTCATTTGACATCTTTGACATTTGCCATCTTGAAATTTGCCATTTTTGACATTTAGCATTGTGACATTTGTCATTTGACATCTTGGACATTTGCCATCTTGAAATTTGTCATTTTTGACATTTTTCATGGTGACACTTATCATTTTTGACATTTAGCATTGTGACATTTGTCAGTTTTGACATTTGCCATCTTGAAATTTGTCATTTTTGACATTTTTTATGGTGACACTTTTCATTTTTGACATTTAGCATTGTGACATTTGTCATTTGACATCTTTGACATTTGCCATCTTGAAATTTGTTGTTTTTGACATTTTTTATGGTGACACTTTTCATTTTTGACATTTAGCATTGTGACATTTGTCATTTGACATCTTTGACATTTGCCATCTTGAAATTTGTTATTTTTGACATTTTTCATGGTGACACGTTTCATTTTTGACATTTAGCATTGTGACATTTGTCATTTGACATCTTTGACATTTGCCATCTTGAAATTTGTCATTTTTGACATTTTTCATGGTGACACTTTTCATTTTTGACATTTAGCATTGTGACATTTGTCATTTGACATCTTTGACATTTGCCATCTTGAAATTTGTCATTTAGCATTGTGACATTTGTCATTTGACATCTTTGATATTTGCCATCTTGAAATTTGTCATTTTTGACATTTTTCATGGTGACACTATTCATTTTTGACATTTAGCATTGTGACATTTGTCATTTGACATCTTTGACATTTGCCATCTTGAAATTTGTCATTTTTGACATTTTTCATGGTGACACTTTTCATTTTTGACATTTAGCATTGTGACATTTGTCATTTGACATCTTTGACATTTGCCATCTTGAAATTTGTCATTTTTGACATTTTTCACGGTGACACTTTTCATTTTTGACATTTAGCATTGTGACATTTGTCATTTGACATCTTAGACATTTGCCATCTTGAAATTTGTCATTTTTGACACTTTTCATTTTTGACATTTAGCATTGTGACATTTGTCATTTGACATCTTTGACATTTGCCATCTTGAAATTTGTCATTTTTGACATTTTTTATGGTGACACTTTTCATTTTTAACATTTAGCATTGTGACATTTGTCATTTGACATCTTGGACATTTGCCATCTTGAAATTTGTCATTTTTGACATTTTTCATGGAGACACTTATCATTTTTGACATTTAGCATTGTGACATTTGTCAGTTTTGACATTTGTTATCTTGAAATTTGTCATTTTTGACATTTTTCATGGTGACACTTTTCATTTTTGACATTTAGCATTGTGACATTTGTCATTTGACATCTTTGACATTTGCCATCTTGAAATTTGTCATTTTTGACACTTTTCATTTTTGACATTTAGCATTGTGACATTTGTCGTTTGACATCTTTGACATTTGCCATCTTGAAATTTGTCATTTTTGACATTTTTTATGGTGACACTTTTCATTTTTAACATTTAGCATTGTGACATTTGTCATTTGACATCTTGGACATTTGCCTTCTTGAAATTTGTCATTTTTGACATTTTTCATGGTGACACTTATCATTTTTGACATTTAGCATTGTGACATTTGTCAGTTTTGACATTTGTTATCTTGAAATTTGTCATTTTTGACATTTTTCATGGTGACACTTTTCATTTTTGACATTTAGCATTGTGACATTTGTCATTTGACATCTTTGACATTTGCCATCTTGAAATATGTCATTTTTGACATTTTTCATGGTGACACTTTTCATTTTTGACATTTAGCATTGTGACATTTGTCATTTGACAGCTTTGACATTTGCCATCTTGAAATTTGTCATTTTTGACATTTTTCATGGTGACACTTTTCATTTTTGACATTTAGCATTGTGACATTTGTCATTTGACATCTTTGACATTTGCCATCTTGAAATTTGTCATTTTTGACATTTTTCATGGTGACACTTTTCATTTTTGACATTTAGCATTGTGACATTTGTCATTTGACATCTTTGACATTTGCCATCATGAAATTTGTTATTTTTGACATTTTTCATGGTGACACTTTTCATTTTTGACATTTAGCATTGTGACATTTGTCATTTGACATCTTTGACATTTGCTATCTTGAAATTTGTCATTTTTGACATTTTTCATGGTGACACTTTTCATTATTGACATTTAGCATTGTGACATTTGTCATTTGACATCTTTGACATTTGCCATCTTGAAATTTGTCATTTTTGACATTTAGCATTGTAACATCTGTCATTTGACATCTTGGACATTTGCCATCTTGAAATTTGTCATTTTTGACATTTTTCATGGTGACACTTATCATTTTTGACATTTAGCATTGTGACATTTGTCATTTGACATCTTTGACATTTTTCATCTTGAAATTTGTCATTTTTGACATTTAGCATTGTGACATTTGTCATTTGACATCTTGGACATTTGCCATCTTGAAATTTGTCATTTTTGACATTTTTCATGGTGACACTTATCATTTTTGACATTTAGCATTGTGACATTTGTCAGTTTTGACATTTGCCATCTTAAAATTTGTCATTTTTGACATCTTTCATGGTGATACTTTTCATTTTTGACATTTAGCAATGTGACATTTGTCATTTGACATCTTTGACATTTGCCATCTTGAAATTTGTTATTTTTGACATTTTTCATGGTGACACTTTTCATTTTTGACATTTAGCATTGTGACATTTGTCATTTGACATCTTTGACATTTGCCATCTTGAAATTTGTCATTTTTGACATTTTTCATGGTGACACTTTTCATTTTTGACATTTAGCATTGTGACATTTGTCATTTGACATCTTTGACATTTGCCATCTTGAAATTTGTTATTTTTGACATTTTTCATGGTGACACTTTTCATTTTTGACATTTAGCATTGTGACATTTGTCATTTGACATCTTTGACATTTGCCATCTTGAAATTTGTCATTTTTGACATTTTTCATGGTGACACTTTTCATTTTTGACATTTAGCATTGTGACATTTGTCAGTTTGGACATTTGCCATCTTGAAATTTGTCATTTTTGACATTTTTCATGGTGACACTTTTCATTTTTGACATTTAGCATTGTGACATTTGTCATTTGACATCTTTGACATTTGCCATCTTGAAATTTGTTATTTTTGACATTTTTCATGGTGACACTTTTCATTTTTGACATTTTGCATTGTGACATTTGTCATTTGACATCTTTGATATTTGCCATCTTGAAATTTGTCATTTTTGACATTTTTCATGGTGACACTTTTCATTTTTGACATTTAGAATTGTGACATTTGTCATTTGACATCTTTGACATTTGCCATCTTGAAATTTGTTATTTTTGACATTTTTCATGGTGACACTTTTCATTTTTGACATTTAGCATTGTGACATTTGTCATTTGACATCTTTGACATTTGCCATCTTAAAATTTGTCATTTTTGACATTTTTCATGGTGACACTTTTCCTTTTTGACATTTAGCATTAAGACATTTGTCATTTGACATCTTTGACATTTGCCGTCTTGAAATTTGTCATTTTTGACATTTAGCATTGTGACATTTGTCATTTGACATCTTGGACATTTGCCATCTTGAAATTTGTCATTTTTGAAATTTTTCATGGTGACACTTATCATTTTTGACATTTAGCATTGTGACATTTGTCAGTTTTGACATTTGCCATCTTGAAATTTGTCATTTTTGACATTTTTCATGGAGACACTTTTCATTTTAGACTTTTAGCATTGTGACATTTGTCATTTAACATCTTTGACATTTGCCATCTTGAAATTTGTTATTTTTGACATTTTTCATGGTGACACTTTTCATTTTTGACATTTAGCATTGTGACATTTGTCATTTGACATCTTTGACATTTGCCATCTTGAAATTTGTCATTTTTGACATTTTTCATGGTGACACTTTTCATTTTTGACATTTAGCATTGTGACATTTGTCATTTGACATCTTAGACATTTGCCATCTTTAAATTGGTCATTATTGACATTTTTCATGGGGACACTTTTCATTTTTGACATTTAGCATTGTGACATTTGTCATTTGACATCTTTGACATTTGCCATCTTGAAATTTGTCATTTTTGACATTTTTCATGGTGACACTTTTCATTTTTGACATTTAGCATTGTGACATTTGTCATCTTTGACATTTGCCATCTTGAAATTTGTCATTTTTGACATTTTTCACGGTGACACTTTTCATTTTTGAGATTTAGCATTGTGACATTTGTCATTTGACATCTTAGACATTTGCCATCTTGAAATTTGTCATTTCTGACACTTTTAATTTTTGACATTTAGCATTGTGACATTTGTCATTTGACATCTTTGACATTTGCCATCTTGAAATTTGTCAATTTTGACATTTTTCATGGTTACACTTTTCATTTTTGACATTTAGCATTGTGACATTTGTCATTTGACATCTTGGACATTTGCCATCTTGAAATTTGTCATTTTTGACATTTTTCATGGTGACACTTTTCATTTTTGACATTTAGCATTGGAATATTTGTCATTTGACATCTTAGATATTTGCCATCTTGAAATTTGTCATTTTTGACATTTAGCATTGTGACATTTGTCATTTGACATCTTTGACATTTGCCATCTTGAAATTTGTCATTTTTGACATTTTTCATGGTGACACTTATTATTTTTGACATTTAGCATTGTGACATTTGTCAGTTTTGACATTTGCCATCTTGAAATTTGTCATTTGCCATCTTGAAATTTGTCATTTTTGACATTTTTCATGGTGACACTTTTCATTTTTGACATTTAGCATTGTGACATTTGTCATTTGACATCTTTGACATTTGCCATCTTAAAATTTGTCATTTTTGACATTTTTCATGGTGACACTTTTCCTTTTTGACATTTAGCATTAAGACATTTGTCATTTGACATCTTTGACATTTGCCGTCTTGAAATTTGTCATTTTTGACATTTAGCATTGTGACATTTGTCATTTGACATCTTGGACATTTGCCATCTTGAAATTTGTCATTTTTGAAATTTTTCATGGTGACACTTATCATTTTTGACATTTAGCATTGTGACATTTGTCAGTTTTGACATTTGCCATCTTGAAATTTGTCATTTTTGACATTTTTCATGGAGACACTTTTCATTTTAGACTTTTAGCATTGTGACATTTGTCATTTGACATCTTTGACATTTGCCATCTTGAAATTTGTTATTTTTGACATTTTTCATGGTGACACTTTTCATTTTTGACATTTAGCATTGTGACATTTGTCATTTGACATCTTTGACATTTGCCATCTTGAAATTTGTCATTTTTGACATTTTTCATGGTGACACTTTTCATTTTTGACATTTAGCATTGTGACATTTGTCATTTGACATCTTAGACATTTGCCATCTTTAAATTGGTCATTATTGACATTTTTCATGGGGACACTTTTCATTTTTGACATTTAGCATTGTGACATTTGTCATTTGACATCTTTGACATTTGCCATCTTGAAATTTGTCATTTTTGACATTTTTCATGGTGACACTTTTCATTTTTGACATTTAGCATTGTGACATTTGTCATCTTTGACATTTGCCATCTTGAAATTTGTCATTTTTGACATTTTTCACGGTGACACTTTTCATTTTTGAGATTTAGCATTGTGACATTTGTCATTTGACATCTTAGACATTTGCCATCTTGAAATTTGTCATTTCTGACACTTTTAATTTTTGACATTTAGCATTGTGACATTTGTCATTTGACATCTTTGACATTTGCCATCTTGAAATTTGTCAATTTTGACATTTTTCATGGTTACACTTTTCATTTTTGACATTTAGCATTGTGACATTTGTCATTTGACATCTTGGACATTTGCCATCTTGAAATTTGTCATTTTTGACATTTTTCATGGTGACACTTTTCATTTTTGACATTTAGCATTGGGATATTTGTCATTTGACATCTTAGATATTTGCCATCTTGAAATTTGTCATTTTTGACATTTAGCATTGTGACATTTGTCATTTGACATCTTTGACATTTGCCATCTTGAAATTTGTCATTTTTGACATTTTTCATGGTGACACTTATTATTTTTGACATTTAGCATTGTGACATTTGTCAGTTTTGACATTTGCCATCTTGAAATTTGTCATTTGCCATCTTGAAATTTGTCATTTTTGACATTTTTCATGGTGACACTTTTCATTTTTGACATTTAGCATTGTGACATTTGTCATTTGACATCTTTGACATTTGCCATCTTGAAATTTGTCATTTTTGACATTTTTCATGGTGACACTTTTCATTTTTGACATTTAGCATTGTGACGTTTGTCCTTTGACATCTTTGACATTTGCCATCTTGAAATTTGTCATTTTTGACATTTAGCATTGTGACATTTGTCATTTGACATCTTTGACATTTGCCATCTTGAAATTTGTTATTTTTGACATTTTTCATGGTGACACTTTTCATTTTTGACATTTAGCATTGTGACATTTGTCAGTTTTGACATTTGCCATCTTGAAATTTGTCATTTTTGACATTTTTCATGGTGACACTTTTCATTTTTGACATTTAGCATTGTGACATTTGTCATTTGACTTCTGAGACATTTGCCATCTTGAAATTTGTCATTTTTGACACTTTTCATTTTTGACATTTAGCATTGTGACATTTGTCATTTGACATCTTTGACATTTGCCATCTTGAAATTTGTCATTTTTGACATTTTTCATGGTGACACTTATCATTTTTGACATTTAGCATTGTGACATTTGTCAGTTTTGACATTTGCCATCTTGAAATTTGTCATTTTTGACATTTTTCATGGTGACACTTTTCATTTTTGACATTTAGCATTGTGACATTTGTCATTTGACATCTTGGACATTTGCCATCTTGAAATTTGTCATTTTTGACATTTTTCATGGTGACACTTATCATTTTTGACATTTAGCATTGTGACATTTGTCAGTTTTGACATTTGCCATCTTGAAATTTGTCATTTTTGACATTTTTCATGGTGACACTTTTCATTTTTGACATTTAGCATTGTGACATTTGTCATTTGACATCTTTGACATTTGCCATCTTGAAATTTGTCATTTTTGACATTTTTCATGGTGACACTTTTTATTTTTGACATTTAGCATTGTGACATTTGTTATTTGACATCTTTAACATTTGCCATCTTAAAATTTGTCATTTTTGACATTTTTCATGGTGACACTTTTCATTTTTGACATTTAGCATTGTGACATTTGTCATTTGACATCGTTGACATTTGCCATCTTGAAATTTGTCATTTTTGACATTTTTCATGGTGACACTTTTCATTTTTGACATTTAGCATTGTGACATTTGTCATTTGACATCTTTGACATTTGCCATCTTGAAGTTTGTTATTTTTGACATTTTTCATGGTGACACTTTTCATTTTTGACATTTAGCATTGTGACATTTGTCATTTGACATCTTTGACATTTGCCATCTTGAAATTTGTCATTTTTGACATTTTTCATGGTGACACTTTTCATTTTTGACATTTAGCATTGTGACATTTGTCATTTGACATCTTTGACATTTGCCATCTTGAAATTTGTCATTTTTGACATTTAGCATTGTGACATTTGTCATTTGACATCTTGGACATTTGCCATCTTAAAATTTGTCATTTTTGACATTTTTCATGGTGACACTTATCATTTTTGACATTTAGCATTGTGACATTTGTCAGTTTTGACATTTGCCATCTTGAAATTTGTCATTTTTGACATTTTTCATGGTGACACTTTTCATTTTTGACATTTAGCATTGTGACATTTGTCATTTGACATCTTTGACATTTGCCATCTTGAAATTTGGTATTTTTGACATTTTTCATGGTGACACTTTTCATTTTTGACATTTAGCATTGTGACATTTGTCATTTGACAGCTTTGACATTTGCCATCTTGAAATATGTCATTTTTGACATTTTTCATGGTGACACTTTTTATTTTTGACATTTAGCATTGTGACATTTGTCATTTGACAGCTTTGACATTTGCCATCTTGAAATTTGTCATTTTTGACATTTTTCATGGTGACACTTTTCATTTTTGACATTTAGCATTGTGACATTTGTCATTTGAAATCTTTGACATTTGCCATCTTGAAATTTGTCATTTTTGACATTTTTCATGGTGACACTTTTCATTTTTGACATTTAGCATTGTGACATTTGTCATTTGACATCTTTGACATTTGCCATCTTGAAATATGTCATTTTTGACATTTTTCATGGTGACACTTTTCATTTTTGACATTTAGCATTGTGACATTTGTCATTTGACAGCTTTGACATTTGCCATCTTGAAATTTGTCATTTTTGACATTTTTCATGGTGACACTTTTCATTTTTGACATTTAGCATTGTGACATTTGTCATTTGACATCTTGGACATTTGCCATCTTGAAATTTGTCATTTTTGACATTTTTCATGGTGACACTTATCATTTTTGACATTTAGCATTGTGACATTTGTCAGTTTTGACATTTGCCATCTTGAAATTTGTCATTTTTGACATTTTTCATGGTGACACTTTTCATTTTTGACATTTAGCATTGTGACATTTGTCATTTGACATCTTTGACATTTGCCATCTTGAAATTTGTCATTTTTGACATTTTTCATGGTGACACTTTTTATTTTTGACATTTAGCATTGTGACATTTGTTATTTGACATCTTTAACATTTGCCATCTTAAAATTTGTCATTTTTGACATTTTTCATGGTGACACTTTTCATTTTTGACATTTAGCATTGTGACATTTGTCATTTGACATCTTTGACATTTGCCATCTTGAAATTTGTCATTTTTGACATTTTTCATGGTGACACTTTTCATTTTTGACATTTAGCATTGTGACATTTGTCATTTGACATCTTTGACATTTGCCATCTTGAAGTTTGTTATTTTTGACATTTTTCATGGTGACACTTTTCATTTTTGACATTTAGCATTGTGACATTTGTCATTTGACATCTTTGACATTTGCCATCTTGAAATTTGTCATTTTTGACATTTTTCATGGTGACACTTTTCATTTTTGACATTTAGCATTGTGACATTTGTCATTTGACATCTTTGACATTTGCCATCTTGAAATTTGTCATTTTTGACATTTAGCATTGTGACATTTGTCATTTGACATCTTGGACATTTGCCATCTTAAAATTTGTCATTTTTGACATTTTTCATGGTGACACTTATCATTTTTGACATTTAGCATTGTGACATTTGTCAGTTTTGACATTTGCCATCTTGAAATTTGTCATTTTTGACATTTTTCATGGTGACACTTTTCATTTTTGACATTTAGCATTGTGACATTTGTCATTTGACATCTTTGACATTTGCCATCTTGAAATTTGGTATTTTTGACATTTTTCATGGTGACACTTTTCATTTTTGACATTTAGCATTGTGACATTTGTCATTTGACAGCTTTGACATTTGCCATCTTGAAATATGTCATTTTTGACATTTTTCATGGTGACACTTTTTATTTTTGACATTTAGCATTGTGACATTTGTCATTTGACAGCTTTGACATTTGCCATCTTGAAATTTGTCATTTTTGACATTTTTCATGGTGACACTTTTCATTTTTGACATTTAGCATTGTGACATTTGTCATTTGAAATCTTTGACATTTGCCATCTTGAAATTTGTCATTTTTGACATTTTTCATGGTGACACTTTTCATTTTTGACATTTAGCATTGTGACATTTGTCATTTGACATCTTTGACATTTGCCATCTTGAAATATGTCATTTTTGACATTTTTCATGGTGACACTTTTCATTTTTGACATTTAGCATTGTGACATTTGTCATTTGACAGCTTTGATATTTGCCATCTTGAAATTTGTCATTTTTGACATTTTTCATGGTGACACTTTTCATTTTTGACATTTAGCATTGTGACATTTGTCATTTGACATCTTTGACATTTGCCATCTTGAAATTTGTCATTTTTGACATTTTTCATGGTGACACTTTTTATTTTTGACATTTAGCATTGTGACATTTGTCAGTTTTGACATTTGCCATCTTGAAATTTGTTATTTTTGACATTTTTCATGGTGACACTTTTCATTTTTGACATTTAGCATTGTGACATTTGTCATTTGACATCTTTGACATTTGCCATCTTGAAATTTGTCATTTTTGACATTTTTCATGGTGACACTTTTTATCTTTGACATTTAGCATTGTGACATTTGTCATTTGACATCTTTGACATTTGCCATCTTGAAATTTGTCATTTTTGACATTTAGCATTGTGACATTTGTCATTTGACATCTTGGACATTTGCCATCTTGAAATTTGTCATTTTTGACATTTTTCATGGTGACACTTATCATTTTTGACATTTAGCATTGTGACATTTGTCAGTTTTGACATTTGCCATCTTGAAATTTGTTATTTTTGACATTTTTCATGGTGACACTTTTCATTTTTGACATTTAGCATTGTGACATTTGTCATTTGACATCTTTGACATTTGCCATCTTGAAATTTGTCATTTTTGACATTTTTCATGGTGACACTTTTTATTTTTGACATTTAGCATTGTGACATTTGTCATTTGACATCTTTGACATTTGCCATCTTGAAATTTGTCATTTTTAACATTTTTCATGGTGACACTTTTCATTTTTGACATTTAGCATTGTGACATTTGTCATTTGACATCTTTGACATTTGCCATCTTGAAATTTGTCATTTTTGACATTTAGCATTGTGACATTTGTCATTTGACATCTTGGACATTTGCCATCTTGAAATTTGTCATTTTTGACATTTTTCATGGTGACACTTATCATTTTTGACATTTAGCATTGTGACATTTGTCAGTTTTGACATTTGCCATCTTGAAATTTGTCATTTTTGACATTTTTTATGGTGACACTTTTCATTTTTGACATTTAGCATTGTGACATTTGTCATTTGACATCTTTGACATTTGCCATCTTGAAATTTGTTGTTTTTGACATTTTTTATGGTGACACTTTTCATTTTTGACATTTAGCATTGTGACATTTGTCATTTGACATCTTTGACATTTGCCATCTTGAAATTTGTTATTTTTGACATTTTTCATGGTGACACGTTTCATTTTTGACATTTAGCATTGTGACATTTGTCATTTGACATCTTTGACATTTGCCATCTTGAAATTTGTCATTTTTGACATTTTTCATGGTGACACTTTTCATTTTTGACATTTAGCATTGTGACATTTGTCATTTGACATCTTTGACATTTGCCATCTTGAAATTTGTCATTTAGCATTGTGACATTTGTCATTTGACATCTTTGATATTTGCCATCTTGAAATTTGTCATTTTTGACATTTTTCATGGTGACACTATTCATTTTTGACATTTAGCATTGTGACATTTGTCATTTGACATCTTTGACATTTGCCATCTTGAAATTTGTCATTTTTGACATTTTTCATGGTGACACTTTTCATTTTTGACATTTAGCATTGTGACATTTGTCATTTGACATCTTTGACATTTGCCATCTTGAAATTTGTCATTTTTGACATTTTTCACGGTGACACTTTTCATTTTTGACATTTAGCATTGTGACATTTGTCATTTGACATCTTAGACATTTGCCATCTTGAAATTTGTCATTTTTGACACTTTTCATTTTTGACATTTAGCATTGTGACATTTGTCATTTGACATCTTTGACATTTGCCATCTTGAAATTTGTCATTTTTGACATTTTTTATGGTGACACTTTTCATTTTTAACATTTAGCATTGTGACATTTGTCATTTGACATCTTGGACATTTGCCATCTTGAAATTTGTCATTTTTGACATTTTTCATGGTGACACTTATCATTTTTGACATTTAGCATTGTGACATTTGTCAGTTTTGACATTTGTTATCTTGAAATTTGTCATTTTTGACATTTTTCATGGTGACACTTTTCATTTTTGACATTTAGCATTGTGACATTTGTCATTTGCCATCTTGAAATTTGTCATTTTTGACACTTTTCATTTTTGACATTTAGCATTGTGACATTTGTCGTTTGACATCTTTGACATTTGACATCTTTGACATTTGCCATCTTGAAATTTGTCATTTTTGACATTTTTTATGGTGACACTTTTCATTTTTAACATTTAGCATTGTGACATTTGTCATTTGACATCTTGGACATTTGCCATCTTGAAATTTGTCATTTTTGACATTTTTCATGGTGACACTTATCATTTTTGACATTTAGCATTGTGACATTTGTCAGTTTTGACATTTGTTATCTTGAAATTTGTCATTTTTGACATTTTTCATGGTGACACTTTTCATTTTTGACATTTAGCATTGTGACATTTGTCATTTGACATCTTTGACATTTGCCATCTTGAAATATGTCATTTTTGACATTTTTCATGGTGACACTTTTCATTTTTGACATTTAGCATTGTGACATATGTCATTTGACAGCTTTGACATTTGCCATCTTGAAATTTGTCATTTTTGACATTTTTCATGGTGACACTTTTCATTTTTGACATTTAGCATTGTGACATTTGTCATTTGACATCTTTGACATTTGCCATCTTGAAATTTGTCATTTTTGACATTTTTCATGGTGACACTTTTCATTTTTGACATTTAGCATTGTGACATTTGTCATTTGACATCTTTGACATTTGCCATCATGAAATTTGTTATTTTTGACATTTTTCATGGTGACACTTTTCATTTTTGACATTTAGCATTGTGACATTTGTCATTTGACATCTTTGACATTTGCTATCTTGAAATTTGTCATTTTTGACATTTTTCATGGTGACACTTTTCATTATTGACATTTAGCATTGTGACATTTGTCATTTGACATCTTTGACATTTGCCATCTTGAAATTTGTCATTTTTGACATTTAGCATTGTAACATCTGTCATTTGACATCTTGGACATTTGCCATCTTGAAATTTGTCATTTTTGACATTTTTCATGGTGACACTTTTCATTTTTGACATTTAGCATTGTGACATTTGTCATTTGATATCTTTGACATTTGCCATCTTGAAATTTGTTATTTTTGACATTTTTCATGGTGACACTTTTCATTTTTGACATTTAGCATTGTGACATTTGTTATTTGACATCTTTGACATTTGCCATCTTGAAATTTGTCATTTTTAACATTTTTCATGGTGACACTTTTCATTTTTGACATTTAGCATTGTGACATTTGTCATTTGACATCTTTGACATTTGCCATCTTGAAATTTGTTATTTTTGACATTTTTCATGGTGACACTTTTCATTTTTGACATTTATCCTTGTAATTTGTCATTTGACATCTTTGATATTTGCCATCTTGAAATTTGTCATTTTTGGCATTTTTCATGGTGACACTTTTCATTTTTGACATTTAGCATTGTGACATTTGTCATTTGACATCTTTGACATTTGCCATCTTGAAATTTGTCATTTTTGACATTTAGCATTGTGACATTTGTCATTTGACATCTTTGACATTTGCCATCTTGAAATTTGTTATTTTTGACATTTTTCATGGTGACACTTTTCATTTTTGACATTTAGCATTGTGACATTTGTCATTTGACATCTTTGACATTTGCCATCTTGAAATTTGTCATTTTTGACATTTTTTATGGTGACACTTTTCATTTTTGACATTTAGCATTGTGACATTTGTCATTTGACATCTTTGACATTTGCTATCTTGAAATTTGTCATTTTTGACATTTAGCATTGTGACATTTATCATTTGACATCTTGGACATTTGCCATCTTGAAATTTGTCATTTTTTACATTTTTCATGGTGACACTTATCATTTTT
Source organism: Altica lythri (assembly GCA_964028335.1). Taxonomy (NCBI): domain Eukaryota; kingdom Metazoa; phylum Arthropoda; class Insecta; order Coleoptera; family Chrysomelidae; genus Altica; species Altica lythri. The sequence goes on along the minus strand of OZ034800.1, from coordinate 19,738,683 downwards.
GACATTTAGTATTATGACATTTGTCAGTTTTGACATTTGCCATCTTGAAATTTGTCATTTTTGACATTTTTCATGGTGACACTTTTCATTTTTGACATTTAGCATTGTGACATTTGTCATTTGACATCTTTGACATTTGCCATCTTGAAATTTGTTATTTTTGACATTTTTCATGGTGACACTTTTCATTTTTGACATTTAGCATTGTGACAATTGTCATTTGACATCTTTGACATTTGCCATCTTGAAATTTGTCATTTTTGACATTTTTTATGGTGACACTTTTCATTTTTGACATTTAGCATTGTGACATTTGTCATTTGACATCTTTGACATTTGCCATCTTGAAATTTGTCATTTTTGGCATTTTTCATGGTGACACTTTTCATTTTTGACATTTAGCATTGTGACATTTGTCATTTGACATCTTTGACATTTGCCATCTTGAAATTTGTTATTTTTGACATTTTTCATGGTGACACTTTTCATTTTTGACATTTAGCATTGTGACATTTGTCATTTCACATCTTTGACATTTGCCATCTTGAAATTTGTCATTTTTGACATTTTTCATGGTGACACTTTTCATTTTTGACATTTAGCATTGTGACATTTGTCATTTGACATCTTTGACATTTGCCATCTTGAAATTTGTCATTTTTGACATTTTTCATGGTGACACTTTTTATTTTTGACATTTAGCATTGTGACATTTGTTATTTGACATCTTTAACATTTGCCATCTTAAAATTTGTCATTTTTGACATTTTTCATGGTGACACTTTTCATTTTTGACATTTAGCATTGTGACATTTGTCATTTGACATCTTTGACATTTGCCATCTTGAAATTTGTCATTTTTGACATTTTTCATGGTGACACTTTTCATTTTTGACATTTAGCATTGTGACATTTGTCATTTGACATCTTTGACATTTGCCATCTTGAAGTTTGTTATTTTTGACATTTTTCATGGTGACACTTTTCATTTTTGACATTTAGCATTGTGACATTTGTCATTTGACATCTTTGACATTTGCCATCTTGAAATTTGTCATTTTTGACATTTTTCATGGTGACACTTTTCATTTTTGACATTTAGCATTGTGACATTTGTCATTTGACATCTTTGACATTTGCCATCTTGAAATTTGTCATTTTTGACATTTAGCATTGTGACATTTGTCATTTGACATCTTGGACATTTGCCATCTTAAAATTTGTCATTTTTGACATTTTTCATGGTGACACTTATCATTTTTGACATTTAGCATTGTGACATTTGTCAGTTTTGACATTTGCCATCTTGAAATTTGTCATTTTTGACATTTTTCCTGGTGACACTTTTCATTTTTGACATTTAGCATTGTGACATTTGTCATTTGACATCTTTGACATTTGCCATCTTGAAATTTGGTATTTTTGACATTTTTCATGGTGACACTTTTCATTTTTGACATTTAGCATTGTGACATTTGTCATTTGACAGCTTTGACATTTGCCATCTTGAAATATGTCATTTTTGACATTTTTCATGGTGACACTTTTTATTTTTGACATTTAGCATTGTGACATTTGTCATTTGACAGCTTTGACATTTGCCATCTTGAAATTTGTCATTTTTGACATTTTTCATGGTGACACTTTTCATTTTTGACATTTAGCATTGTGACATTTGTCATTTGAAATCTTTGACATTTGCCATCTTGAAATTTGTCATTTTTGACATTTTTCATGGTGACACTTTTCATTTTTGACATTTAGCATTGTGACATTTGTCATTTGACATCTTTGACATTTGCCATCTTGAAATATGTCATTTTTGACATTTTTCATGGTGACACTTTTCATTTTTGACATTTAGCATTGTGACATTTGTCATTTGACAGCTTTGACATTTGCCATCTTGAAATTTGTCATTTTTGACATTTTTCATGGTGACACTTTTCATTTTTGACATTTAGCATTGTGACATTTGTCATTTGACATCTTGGACATTTGCCATCTTGAAATTTGTCATTTTTGACATTTTTCATGGTGACACTTATCATTTTTGACATTTAGCATTGTGACATTTGTCAGTTTTGACATTTGCCATCTTGAAATTTGTCATTTTTGACATTTTTCATGGTGACACTTTTCATTTTTGACATTTAGCATTGTGACATTTGTCATTTGACATCTTTGACATTTGCCATCTTGAAATTTGTCATTTTTGACATTTTTCATGGTGACACTTTTTATTTTTGACATTTAGCATTGTGACATTTGTTATTTGACATCTTTAACATTTGCCATCTTAAAATTTGTCATTTTTGACATTTTTCATGGTGACACTTTTCATTTTTGACATTTAGCATTGTGACATTTGTCATTTGACATCTTTGACATTTGCCATCTTGAAATTTGTCATTTTTGACATTTTTCATGGTGACACTTTTCATTTTTGACATTTAGCATTGTGACATTTGTCATTTGACATCTTTGACATTTGCCATCTTGAAGTTTGTTATTTTTGACATTTTTCATGGTGACACTTTTCATTTTTGACATTTAGTATTGTGACATTTGTCATTTGACATCTTTGACATTTGCCATCTTGAAATTTGTCATTTTTGACATTTTTCATGGTGACACTTTTCATTTTTGACATTTAGCATTGTGACATTTGTCATTTGACATCTTTGACATTTGCCATCTTGAAATTTGTCATTTTTGACATTTTTCATGGTGACACTTTTTATTTTTGACATTTAGCATTGTGACATTTGTTATTTGACATCTTTAACATTTGCCATCTTAAAATTTGTCATTTTTGACATTTTTCATGGTGACACTTTTCATTTTTGACATTTAGCATTGTGACATTTGTCATTTGACATCTTTGACATTTGCCATCTTGAAATTTGTCATTTTTGACATTTTTCATGGTGACACTTTTCATTTTTGACATTTAGCATTGTGACATTTGTCATTTGACATCTTTGACATTTGCCATCTTGAAATTTGTCATTTTTGACATTTTTCATGGTGACACTTTTTATTTTTGACATTTAGCATTGTGACATTTGTCATTTGACATCTTTGACATTTGCCATCTTGAAATTTGTCATTTTTGACATTTAGCATTGTGACATTTGTCATTTGACATCTTGGACATTTGCCATCTTGAAATTTGTCATTTTTGACATTTTTCATGGTGACACTTATCATTTTTGACATTTAGCATTGTGACATTTGTCAGTTTTGACATTTGCCATCTTGAAATTTGTTATTTTTGACATTTTTCATGGTGACACTTTTCATTTTTGACATTTAGCATTGTGACATTTGTCATTTGACATCTTTGACATTTGCCATCTTGAAATTTGTCATTTTTGACATTTTTCATGGTGACACTTTTTATTTTTGACATTTAGCATTGTGACATTTGTCATTTGACATCTTTGACATTTGCCATCTTGAAATTTGTCATTTTTGACATTTTTCATGGTGACACTTTTCATTTTTGACATTTAGCATTGTGACATTTGTCATTTGACATCTTTGACATTTGCCATCTTGAAATTTGTCATTTTTGACATTTAGCATTGTGACATTTGTCATTTGACATCTTGGACATTTGCCATCTTGAAATTTGTCATTTTTGACATTTTTCATGGTGACACTTATCATTTTTGACATTTAGCATTGTGACATTTGTCAGTTTTGACATTTGCCATCTTGAAATTTGTCATTTTTGACATTTTTTATGGTGACACTTTTCATTTTTGACATTTAGCATTGTGACATTTGTCATTTGACATCTTTGACATTTGCCATCTTGAAATTTGTTGTTTTTGACATTTTTTATGGTGACACTTTTCATTTTTGACATTTAGCATTGTGACATTTGTCATTTGACATCTTTGACATTTGCCATCTTGAAATTTGTTATTTTTGACATTTTTCATGGTGACACGTTTCATTTTTGACATTTAGCATTGTGACATTTGTCATTTGACATCTTTGACATTTGCCATCTTGAAATTTGTCATTTTTGACATTTTTCATGGTGACACTTTTCATTTTTGACATTTAGCATTGTGACATTTGTCATTTGACATCTTTGACATTTGCCATCTTGAAATTTGTCATTTAGCATTGTGACATTTGTCATTTGACATCTTTGATATTTGCCATCTTGAAATTTGTCATTTTTGACATTTTTCATGGTGACACTATTCATTTTTGACATTTAGCATTGTGACATTTGTCATTTGACATCTTTGACATTTGCCATCTTGAAATTTGTCATTTTTGACATTTTTCATGGTGACACTTTTCATTTTTGACATTTAGCATTGTGACATTTGTCATTTGACATCTTTGACATTTGCCATCTTGAAATTTGTCATTTTTGACATTTTTCACGGTGACACTTTTCATTTTTGACATTTAGCATTGTGACATTTGTCATTTGACATCTTAGACATTTGCCATCTTGAAATTTGTCATTTTTGACACTTTTCATTTTTGACATTTAGCATTGTGACATTTGTCATTTGACATCTTTGACATTTGCCATCTTGAAATTTGTCATTTTTGACATTTTTTATGGTGACACTTTTCATTTTTAACATTTAGCATTGTGACATTTGTCATTTGACATCTTGGACATTTGCCATCTTGAAATTTGTCATTTTTGACATTTTTCATGGTGACACTTATCATTTTTGACATTTAGCATTGTGACATTTGTCAGTTTTGACATTTGTTATCTTGAAATTTGTCATTTTTGACATTTTTCATGGTGACACTTTTCATTTTTGACATTTAGCATTGTGACATTTGTCATTTGACATCTTTGACATTTGCCATCTTGAAATTTGTCATTTTTGACACTTTTCATTTTTGACATTTAGCATTGTGACATTTGTCGTTTGACATCTTTGACATTTGCCATCTTGAAATTTGTCATTTTTGACATTTTTTATGGTGACACTTTTCATTTTTAACATTTAGCATTGTGACATTTGTCATTTGACATCTTGGACATTTGCCATCTTGAAATTTGTCATTTTTGACATTTTTCATGGTGACACTTATCATTTTTGACATTTAGCATTGTGACATTTGTCAGTTTTGACATTTGTTATCTTGAAATTTGTCATTTTTGACATTTTTCATGGTGACACTTTTCATTTTTGACATTTAGCATTGTGACATTTGTCATTTGACATCTTTGACATTTGCCATCTTGAAATATGTCATTTTTGACATTTTTCATGGTGACACTTTTCATTTTTGACATTTAGCATTGTGACATATGTCATTTGACAGCTTTGACATTTGCCATCTTGAAATTTGTCATTTTTGACATTTTTCATGGTGACACTTTTCATTTTTGACATTTAGCATTGTGACATTTGTCATTTGACATCTTTGACATTTGCCATCTTGAAATTTGTCATTTTTGACATTTTTCATGGTGACACTTTTCATTTTTGACATTTAGCATTGTGACATTTGTCATTTGACATCTTTGACATTTGCCATCATGAAATTTGTTATTTTTGACATTTTTCATGGTGACACTTTTCATTTTTGACATTTAGCATTGTGACATTTGTCATTTGACATCTTTGACATTTGCTATCTTGAAATTTGTCATTTTTGACATTTTTCATGGTGACACTTTTCATTATTGACATTTAGCATTGTGACATTTGTCATTTGACATCTTTGACATTTGCCATCTTGAAATTTGTCATTTTTGACATTTAGCATTGTAACATCTGTCATTTGACATCTTGGACATTTGCCATCTTGAAATTTGTCATTTTTGACATTTTTCATGGTGACACTTTTCATTTTTGACATTTAGCATTGTGACATTTGTCATTTGATATCTTTGACATTTGCCATCTTGAAATTTGTTATTTTTGACATTTTTCATGGTGACACTTTTCATTTTTGACATTTAGCATTGTGACATTTGTTATTTGACATCTTTGACATTTGCCATCTTGAAATTTGTCATTTTTAACATTTTTCATGGTGACACTTTTCATTTTTGACATTTAGCATTGTGACATTTGTCATTTGACATCTTTGACATTTGCCATCTTGAAATTTGTTATTTTTGACATTTTTCATGGTGACACTTTTCATTTTTGACATTTATCCTTGTAATTTGTCATTTGACATCTTTGATATTTGCCATCTTGAAATTTGTCATTTTTGGCATTTTTCATGGTGACACTTTTCATTTTTGACATTTAGCATTGTGACATTTGTCATTTGACATCTTTGACATTTGCCATCTTGAAATTTGTCATTTTTGACATTTAGCATTGTGACATTTGTCATTTGACATCTTTGACATTTGCCATCTTGAAATTTGTTATTTTTGACATTTTTCATGGTGACACGTTTCATTTTTGACATTTAGCATTGTGACATTTGTCATTTGACATCTTTGACATTTGCCATCTTGAAATTTGTCATTTTTGACATTTTTCATGGTGACACTTTTCATTTTTGACATTTAGCATTGTGACATTTGTCATTTGACATCTTTGACATTTGCCATCTTGAAATTTGTCATTTAGCATTGTGACATTTGTCATTTGACATCTTTGATATTTGCCATCTTGAAATTTGTCATTTTTGACATTTTTCATGGTGACACTATTCATTTTTGACATTTAGCATTGTGACATTTGTCATTTGACATCTTTGACATTTGCCATCTTGAAATTTGTCATTTTTGACATTTTTCATGGTGACACTTTTCATTTTTGACATTTAGCATTGTGACATTTGTCATTTGACATCTTTGACATTTGCCATCTTGAAATTTGTCATTTTTGACATTTTTCACGGTGACACTTTTCATTTTTGACATTTAGCATTGTGACATTTGTCATTTGACATCTTAGACATTTGCCATCTTGAAATTTGTCATTTTTGACACTTTTCATTTTTGACATTTAGCATTGTGACATTTGTCATTTGACATCTTTGACATTTGCCATCTTGAAATTTGTCATTTTTGACATTTTTTATGGTGACACTTTTCATTTTTAACATTTAGCATTGTGACATTTGTCATTTGACATCTTGGACATTTGCCATCTTGAAATTTGTCATTTTTGACATTTTTCATGGTGACACTTATCATTTTTGACATTTAGCATTGTGACATTTGTCAGTTTTGACATTTGTTATCTTGAAATTTGTCATTTTTGACATTTTTCATGGTGACACTTTTCATTTTTGACATTTAGCATTGTGACATTTGTCATTTGACATCTTTGACATTTGCCATCTTGAAATTTGTCATTTTTGACACTTTTCATTTTTGACATTTAGCATTGTGACATTTGTCGTTTGACATCTTTGACATTTGCCATCTTGAAATTTGTCATTTTTGACATTTTTTATGGTGACACTTTTCATTTTTAACATTTAGCATTGTGACATTTGTCATTTGACATCTTGGACATTTGCCATCTTGAAATTTGTCATTTTTGACATTTTTCATGGTGACACTTATCATTTTTGACATTTAGCATTGTGACATTTGTCAGTTTTGACATTTGTTATCTTGAAATTTGTCATTTTTGACATTTTTCATGGTGACACTTTTCATTTTTGACATTTAGCATTGTGACATTTGTCATTTGACATCTTTGACATTTGCCATCTTGAAATATGTCATTTTTGACATTTTTCATGGTGACACTTTTCATTTTTGACATTTAGCATTGTGACATATGTCATTTGACAGCTTTGACATTTGCCATCTTGAAATTTGTCATTTTTGACATTTTTCATGGTGACACTTTTCATTTTTGACATTTAGCATTGTGACATTTGTCATTTGACATCTTTGACATTTGCCATCTTGAAATTTGTCATTTTTGACATTTTTCATGGTGACACTTTTCATTTTTGACATTTAGCATTGTGACATTTGTCATTTGACATCTTTGACATTTGCCATCATGAAATTTGTTATTTTTGACATTTTTCATGGTGACACTTTTCATTTTTGACATTTAGCATTGTGACATTTGTCATTTGACATCTTTGACATTTGCTATCTTGAAATTTGTCATTTTTGACATTTTTCATGGTGACACTTTTCATTATTGACATTTAGCATTGTGACATTTGTCATTTGACATCTTTGACATTTGCCATCTTGAAATTTGTCATTTTTGACATTTAGCATTGTAACATCTGTCATTTGACATCTTGGACATTTGCCATCTTGAAATTTGTCATTTTTGACATTTTTCATGGTGACACTTTTCATTTTTGACATTTAGCATTGTGACATTTGTCATTTGATATCTTTGACATTTGCCATCTTGAAATTTGTTATTTTTGACATTTTTCATGGTGACACTTTTCATTTTTGACATTTAGCATTGTGACATTTGTTATTTGACATCTTTGACATTTGCCATCTTGAAATTTGTCATTTTTAACATTTTTCATGGTGACACTTTTCATTTTTGACATTTAGCATTGTGACATTTGTCATTTGACATCTTTGACATTTGCCATCTTGAAATTTGTTATTTTTGACATTTTTCATGGTGACACTTTTCATTTTTGACATTTATCCTTGTAATTTGTCATTTGACATCTTTGATATTTGCCATCTTGAAATTTGTCATTTTTGGCATTTTTCATGGTGACACTTTTCATTTTTGACATTTAGCATTGTGACATTTGTCATTTGACATCTTTGACATTTGCCATCTTGAAATTTGTCATTTTTGACATTTAGCATTGTGACATTTGTCATTTGACATCTTTGACATTTGCCATCTTGAAATTTGTTATTTTTGACATTTTTCATGGTGACACTTTTCATTTTTGACATTTAGCATTGTGACATTTGTCATTTGACATCTTTGACATTTGCCATCTTGAAATTTGTCATTTTTGACATTTTTTATGGTGACACTTTTCATTTTTGACATTTAGCATTGTGACATTTGTCATTTGACATCTTTGACATTTGCTATCTTGAAATTTGTCATTTTTGACATTTAGCATTGTGACATTTATCATTTGACATCTTGGACATTTGCCATCTTGAAATTTGTCATTTTTGACATTTTTCATGGTGACACTTATCATTTTTGACATTTAGTATCATGACATTTGTCAGTTTTGACATTTGCCATCTTGAAATTTGTCATTTTTGACATTTTTCATGGTGACACTTTTCATTTTTGACATTTAGCATTGTGACATTTGTCATTTGACATCTTTGACATTTGCCATCTTGAAATTTGTTATTTTTGACATTTTTCATGGTGACACTTTTCATTTTTGACATTTAGCATTGTGACATTTGTCATTTGACATCTTTGACATTTGCCATCTTGAAATTTGTCATTTTTGACATTTTTTATGGTGACACTTTTCATTTTTGACATTTAGCATTGTGACATTTGTCATTTGACATCTTTGACATTTGCCATCTTGAAATTTGTCATTTTTGGCATTTTTCATGGTGACACTTTTCATTTTTGACATTTAGCATTGTGACATTTGTCATTTGACATCTTTGACATTTGCCATCTTGAAATTTGTTATTTTTGACATTTTTCATGGTGACACTTTTCATTTTTGACATTTAGCATTGTGACATTTGTCATTTCACATCTTTGACATTTGCCATCTTGAAATTTGTCATTTTTGACATTTTTCATGGTGACACTTTTCATTTTTGACATTTAGCATTGTGACATTTGTCATTTGACATCTTTGACATTAGCCATCTTAATATTTGTCATTTTTGACATTTTTCATGGTGACACTTTTCATTTTTGACATTTAGCATTGTGATATTTGTCATTTGACATCTTTGACATTTGTCATCTTGAAATTTGTCATTTTTGACATTTAGCATTGTGACATTTGTCATTTGACATCTTGGACATTTGCCATCTTAAAATTTGTCATTTTTGACATTTTTCATGGTGACACTTATCATTTTTGACATTTAGCATTGTGACATTTGTCAGTTTTGACATTTGCCATCTTGAAATTTGTCATTTTTGACATTTTTCATGGTGACACTTTTCATTTTTGACATTTAGCATTGTGACATTTGTCATTTGACATCTTTGACATTTGCCATCTTGAAATTTGTTATTTTTGACATTTTTCATGGTGACACTTTTCATTTTTGACATTTAGCATTGTGACATTTGTCATTTGACATCTTTGACATTTGCCATCTTGAAATTTTTCATGGTGACACTTTTCATTTTTGACATTTAGCATTGTGACATGTGTCATTTGACATCTTTGGCATTTGCCATCTTGAAATTTGTCATTTTTGACATTTTTCATGGTGACACTTTTCATTTTTGACATTTAGCATTGTGACATTTGTCATTTGACATCTTTGACATTTGCCATCTTGAAATTTGTTATTTTTGACATTTTTCATGGTGACACTTTTCATTTTTGACATTTAGCATTGTGACATTTGTCATTTGACATCTTTGACATTTGCCATCTTGAAATTTGTCATTTTTGACATTTTTCATGGTGACACTTTTCATTTTTGACATTTAGCATTGTGACATTTGTCATTTGACATCTTTGACATTTGCCATCTTGAAATTTGTCATTTTTGACATTAAGCATTGTGACATTTGTCATTGGACATCTTTGATATTTGCCATCTTGAAATTTGTTATTTTTGACATTTTTCATGGTGACACTTTTCATTTTTAACATTTAGCATTGTGACATTTGTCATTTGACATCTTTGACATTTGCCATCTTGAAATTTTTCATTTTTGACATTTTTTATGGTGACACTTTTCATTTTTGACATTTTTCATGGTGACACTTTTTATTTTTGACATTTAGCATTTTGAAATTTGTCATTTGACATCTTTGACATTTGCCATCTTGAAATTTGTCATTTTTGACATTTTTCATGGTGACACTTTTCATTTTTGACATTTAGCATTGTGACATTTGTCATTTGACATCTTTGACATTTGCCATCTTGAAATTTGTTATTTTTGACATTTTTCATGGTAACACTTTTCATTTTTGACATTTAGCATTGTGACATTTGTCATTTGACATCTCTGACATTTGCCATCTTGAAATTTGTCATTTTTGACATTTTTCATGGTGACACTTTTCATTTTTGACATTTAGCATTGTGACATTTGTCATTTGACATCTTTGACATTAGCCATCTTGAAATTTGTTATTTTTGACATTTTTCATGGTGACACTTTTCATTTTTGACATTTAGCATTGTGACATTTGTCATTTGACATCTTTGACATTTGCAATCTTGAAATTTGTCATTTTTGACATTTTTCATGGTGACACTTTTTATTTTTGACATTTAGCATTGTGACATTTGTCATTTAACATCTTTGACATTTGCCATCTTGAAATTTGTCATTTTTGACATTAAGCATTGTGACATTTGTCATTTGACATCTTTGATATTTGCCATCTTGAAATTTTGTCATTTTTGACATTTTTCATGGTGACACTTTTCATTTTTGACATTTAGCATTGTGACATTTGTCATTTGACATCTTTGACATTTGCCATCTTAAAATTTGTCATTTTTGACATTTTTCATGGTGACACTTTTCATTTTTGACATTTAGCATTGTGACATTTGTCATATTCGACATCTTTGACATTTGCCATCTTGAAATTTGTCATTTTTGACATTTTTTATGGTGACACTTTTCATTTTTGACATTTAGCATTGTGACATTTGTCATTTGACATCTTTGACATTTGCTATCTTGAAATTTGTCATTTTTGACATTTAGCATTGTGACATTTATCATTTGACATCTTGGACATTTGCCATCTTGAAATTTGTCATTTTTGACATTTTTCATGGTGACACTTATCATTTTTGACATTTAGTATTATGACATTTGTCAGTTTTGACATTTGCCATCTTGAAATTTGTCATTTTTGACATTTTTCATGGTGACACTTTTCATTTTTGACATTTAGCATTGTGACATTTGTCATTTGACATCTTTGACATTTGCCATCTTGAAATTTGTTATTTTTGACATTTTTCATGGTGACACTTTTCATTTTTGACATTTAGCATTGTGACATTTGTCATTTGACATCTTTGACATTTGCCATCTTGAAATTTGTCATTTTTGACATTTTTTATGGTGACACTTTTCATTTTTGACATTTAGCATTGTGAGATTTGTCATTTGACATCTTTGACATTTGCCATCTTGAAATTTGTTATTTTTGACATTTTTCATGGTAACACTTTTCATTTTTGACATTTAGCATTGTGACATTTGTCATTTGACATCTTTGACATTTGCCATCTTGAAATTTGTCATTTTTGACATTTTTCATGGTGACACTTTTCATTTTTGACATTTAGCATTGTGACATTTGTCATTTGACATCTTTGACATTAGCCATCTTGAAATTTGTTATTTTTGACATTTTTCATGGTGACACTTTTCATTTTTGACATTTAGCATTGTGACATTTGTCATTTGACATCTTTGACATTTGCAATCTTGAAATTTGTCATTTTTGACATTTTTCATGGTGACACTTTTTATTTTTGACATTTAGCATTGTGACATTTGTCATTTAACATCTTTGACATTTGCCATCTTGAAATTTGTCATTTTTGACATTAAGCATTGTGACATTTGTCATTTGACATCTTTGATATTTGCCATCTTGAAATTTTGTCATTTTTGACATTTTTCATGGTGACACTTTTCATTTTTGACATTTAGCATTGTGACATTTGTCATTTGACATCTTTGACATTTGCCATCTTAAAATTTGTCATTTTTGACATTTTTCATGGTGACACTTTTCATTTTTGACATTTAGCATTGTGACATTTGTCATATTCGACATCTTTGACATTTGCCATCTTGAAATTTGTCATTTTTGACATTTTTTATGGTGACACTTTTCATTTTTGACATTTAGCATTGTGACATTTGTCATTTGACATCTTTGACATTTGCTATCTTGAAATTTGTCATTTTTGACATTTAGCATTGTGACATTTATCATTTGACATCTTGGACATTTGCCATCTTGAAATTTGTCATTTTTGACATTTTTCATGGTGACACTTATCATTTTTGACATTTAGTATTATGACATTTGTCAGTTTTGACATTTGCCATCTTGAAATTTGTCATTTTTGACATTTTTCATGGTGACACTTTTCATTTTTGACATTTAGCATTGTGACATTTGTCATTTGACATCTTTGACATTTGCCATCTTGAAATTTGTTATTTTTGACATTTTTCATGGTGACACTTTTCATTTTTGACATTTAGCATTGTGACATTTGTCATTTGACATCTTTGACATTTGCCATCTTGAAATTTGTCATTTTTGACATTTTTTATGGTGACACTTTTCATTTTTGACATTTAGCATTGTGAGATTTGTCATTTGACATCTTTGACATTTGCCATCTTGAAATTTGTCATTTTTGGCATTTTTCATGGTGACACTTTTCATTTTTGACATTTAGCATTGTGACATTTGTCATTTGACATCTTTGACATTTGCCATCTTAAAATTTGTTATTTTTGACATTTTTCATGGTGACACTTTTCATTTTTGACATTTAGCATTGTGACATTTGTCATTTGACATCTTTGACATTTGCCATCTTGAAATTTGTCATTTTTGACATTTTTCATGGTGACACTTTTCATTTTTGACATTTAGCATTGTGACATTTGTCATTTGACATCTTTGACATTTGCCATCTTGAAATTTGTCATTTTTGAAATTAAGCATTGTGACATTTGTCATTTGACATCTTTGATATTTGCCATCTTGAAATTTGTCATATTTGACATTTTTCATGGTGACACTTTTCATTTTTGACATTTAGCATTGTGACATTTGTCATTTGACATCTTTGACATTTGCCCTCTTGAAATTTGTCATTTTTGACATTTTTCATGGTGACACTTTTCATTTTTGACATTTAGCATTGTGACATTTGTCATATTCGACATCTTTGACATTTGCCATCTTGAAATTTGTCATTTTTGACATTTTTCATGGTGACACTTTTCATTTTTGACATTTAGCATTGTGACATTTGTCATTTGACATCTTAGACATTTGCCATCTTGAAATTTGTCATTTTTGACACTTTTCATTTTTGACATTTAGCATTGTGACATTTGTCATTTGACATCTTTGACATTTGCCATCTTGAAATTTGTCATTTTTGACATTTTTCATGGTGACACTTTTCATTTTTGACATTTAGCATTGTGACAATTGTCATGTGACATCTTGGACATTTGCCATCTTGAAATTTGTCATTTTTGACATTTTTCATGGTGACACTTATCATTTTTGACATTTAGCATTGTGACATTTGTCATTTGACATCTTTGACATTTGCCATCTTGAAATTTGTCATTTTTGACATTTTTCATGGTGACACTTTTCATTTTTGACATTTAGCATTGTGACATTTGTCATATTCGACATCTTTGACATTTGCCATCTTGAAATTTGTCATTTTTGACATTTTTCATGGTGACACTTTTCATTTTTGACATTTAGCATTGTGACATTTGTCATTTGACATCTTTGACATTTGCCATCTTAAAATTTGTCATTTTTGACATTTTTCATGGTGACACTTTTCATTTTTGACATTTAGCATTGTGACATTTGTCATTTGACATCTTTGACATTTGCCATCTTAAAATTTGTCATTTTTGACATTTTTCATGGTGACACCTTTCATTTTTGACATTTAGCATTGTGACATTTGTCATTTGACATCTTTGACATTTGCCATCTTGAAATTTGTCATTTTTGACATTTTTCATGGTGACACTTTTCATTTTTGAAATTTAGCATTGTGACATTTGTCATTTGACATCTTTGACATTTGCCATCTTGAAATTTGTCATTTTTGACATTTTTCATGGTGACACTTTTCATTTTTGACATTTAGCATTGTGACATTTGTCATTTGACATCTTTGACATTTGCCATCATGAAATTTGTTATTTTTGACATTTTTCATGGTGACACTTTTCATTTTTGACATTTAGCATTGTGACATTTGTCATTTGACATCTTTGACATTTGCCATCTTGAAATTTGTCATTTTTGACATTTTTCATGGTGACACTTTTCATTTTTGACATTTAGTATTGTGACATTTGTCATTTGACATCTTTGACATTTGCCATCTTGAAATTTGTCATTTTTGACATTTAGCATTGTGACATCTGTCATTTGACATCTTGGACATTTGCCATCTTGAAATTTGTCATTTTTGACATTTTTCATGGTGACACTTATCATTTTTGACATTTAGCATTGTGACATTTGTCAGTTTTGACATTTGCCATCTTGAAATTTGTCATTTTTGACATTTTTCATGGTGACACTTTTCATTTTTGACATTTAGCATTGTGACATTTGTCATTTGACATCTTTGACATTTGCCATCTTGAAATTTGTTATTTTTGACATTTTTCATGGTGACACTTTTCATTTTTGACATTTAGCATTGTGACATTTGTTATTTGACATCTTTGACATTTGCCATCTTGAAATTTGTCATTTTTGACATTTTTCATGGTGACACTTTTCATTTTTGACATTTAGCATTGTGACATTTGTCATTTGACATCTTTGACATTTGCCATCTTGAAATTTGTTATTTTTGACATTTTTCATGGTGACACTTTTCATTTTTGACATTTAGCATTGTGACATTTGTCATTTGACATCTTTGACATTTGCCATCTTGAAATTTGTCATTTTTGACATTTTTCATGGTGACACTTTTCATTTTTGACATTTAGAATTGTGACATTTGTCATTTGACATCTTTGACATTTGCCATCTTAAAATATGTCATTTTTGACATTTAGGATTGTGACATTTGTCATTTGACATCTTTGATATTTGCCATCTTGAAATTGTCATTTTTGACATTTTTCATGGTGACACTTTTCATTTTTGACATTTATCATTTGACATCTTTGACATTAGCCATCTTAATATTTGTCATTTTTGACATTTTTCATGGTGACACTTTTCATTTTTGACATTTAGCATTGTGATATTTGTCATTTGACATCTTTGACATTTGCCATCTTGAAATTTGTCATTTTTGACATTTAGCATTGTGACATTTGTCATTTGACATCTTGGACATTTGCCATCTTGAAATTTGTCATTTTTGACATTTTTCATGGTGACACTTATCATTTTTGACATTTAGCATTGTGACATTTGTCAGTTTTGACATTTGCCATCTTCAAATTTGTCATTTTTGACATTTTTCATGGTGACACTTTTCATTTTTGACATTTAGCATTGTGACATTTGTCATTTGACATCTTTGACATTTGCCATCTTGAAATTTGTTATTTTTGACATTTTATGGTGACACTTTTCATTTTTGACATTTAGCATTGTGACATTTGTCATTTGACATCTTTGACATTTGCCATCTTGAAATTTTTCATGGTGACACTTTTCATTTTTGACATTTAGCATTGTGACATTTGTCATTTGACATCTTTGACATTTGCCATCTTGAAATTTGTCATTTTTGACATTTTTCATGGTGACACTTTTCATTTTTGACATTTAGCATTGTGACATTTGTCATTTGACATCTTTGACATTTGCCATCTTGAAATTTGTTATTTTTGACATTTTTCATGGTGACACTTTTCATTTTTGACATTTAGCATTGTGACATTTGTCATTTGACATCTTTGACATTTGCCATCTTGAAATTTGTCATTTTTGACATTTTTCATGGTGACACTTTTCATTTTTGACATTTAGCATTGTGACATTTGTCATTTGACATCTTTGACATTTGCCATCTTGAAATTTGTCATTTTTGACATTTAGCATTGTGACATTTGTCATTTGACATCTTTGATATTTGCCATCTTGAAATTGTCATTTTTGACATTTTTCATGGTGACACTTTTCATTTTTGACATTTAGCATTGTGACATTTGTCATTTGACATCTTTGACATTAGTTATCTTAATATTTGTCATTTTTGACATTTTTCATGGTGACACTTTTCATTTTTGACATTTAGCATTGTGATATTTGTCATTTGACATCTTTGACATTTGTCATCTTGAAATTTGTCATTTTTGACATTTAGCATTGTGACATTTGTCATTTGACATCTTGGACATTTGCCATCTTGAAATTTGTCATTTTTGACATTTTTCATGGTGACACTTATCATTTTTGACATTTAGCATTGTGACATTTGTCATTTGACATCTTTGACATTTGCCATCTTGAAATTTGTTATTTTTGACATTTTTCATGGTGACACTTTTCATTTTTGACATTTAGCATTGTGACATTTGTTATTTGACATCTTTGACATTTGCCATCTTGAAATTTGTCATTTTTGACATTTTTCATGGTGACACTTTTCATTTTTGACATTTAGCATTGTGACATTTGTCATTTGACATCTTTGACATTTGCCATCTTGAAATTTGTTATTTTTGACATTTTTCATGGTGACACTTTTCATTTTTGACATTTAGCATTGTGACATTTGTCATTTGACATCTTTGACATTTGCCATCTTGAAATTTGTCATTTTTGACATTTTTCATGGTGACACTTTTCATTTTTGACATTTAGAATTGTGACATTTGTCATTTGACATCTTTGACATTTGCCATCTTAAAATATGTCATTTTTGACATTTAGGATTGTGACATTTGTCATTTGACATCTTTGATATTTGCCATCTTGAAATTGTCATTTTTGACATTTTTCATGGTGACACTTTTCATTTTTGACATTTATCATTTGACATCTTTGACATTAGCCATCTTAATATTTGTCATTTTTGACATTTTTCATGGTGACACTTTTCATTTTTGACATTTAGCATTGTGATATTTGTCATTTGACATCTTTGACATTTGCCATCTTGAAATTTGTCATTTTTGACATTTAGCATTGTGACATTTGTCATTTGACATCTTGGACATTTGCCATCTTGAAATTTGTCATTTTTGACATTTTTCATGGTGACACTTATCATTTTTGACATTTAGCATTGTGACATTTGTCAGTTTTGACATTTGCCATCTTGAAATTTGTCATTTTTGACATTTTTCATGGTGACACTTTTCATTTTTGACATTTAGCATTGTGACATTTGTCATTTGACATCTTTGACATTTGCCATCTTGAAATTTGTTATTTTTGACATTTTATGGTGACACTTTTCATTTTTGACATTTAGCATTGTGACATTTGTCATTTGACATCTTTGACATTTGCCATCTTGAAATTTTTCATGGTGACACTTTTCATTTTTGACATTTAGCATTGTGACATTTGTCATTTGACATCTTTGACATTTGCCATCTTGAAATTTGTCATTTTTGACATTTTTCATGGTGACACTTTTCATTTTTGACATTTAGCATTGTGACATTTGTCATTTGACATCTTTGACATTTGCCATCTTGAAATTTGTTATTTTTGACATTTTTCATGGTGACACTTTTCATTTTTGACATTTAGCATTGTGACATTTGTCATTTGACATCTTTGACATTTGCCATCTTGAAATTTGTCATTTTTGACATTTTTCATGGTGACACTTTTCATTTTTGACATTTAGCATTGTGACATTTGTCATTTGACATCTTTGACATTTGCCATCTTGAAATTTGTCATTTTTGACATTTAGCATTGTGACATTTGTCATTTGACATCTTTGATATTTGCCATCTTGAAATTGTCATTTTTGACATTTTTCATGGTGACACTTTTCATTTTTGACATTTAGCATTGTGACATTTGTCATTTGACATCTTTGACAGTAGCCATCTTAATATTTGTCATTTTTGACATTTTTCATGGTGACACTTTTCATTTTTGACATTTAGCATTGCTAAATGTCAAAAATGAAAAGTGTCACCATGAAAAATGTCAAAAATGACAAATTTCAGGATGGCAAATGTCAAAGATGTCAAATGACAAATGTCACAATGCTAAATGTCAAAAATGAAAAGTGTCACCATGAAAAATGTCAAAAATGACAAATTTCAAGATGGCAAATGTCAAAGATGTCAAATGACAAATGTCACAATGCTAAATGTCAAAAATGAAAAGTGTCAAAAATGACAAATTTCAAGATGGCAAATGTCTAAGATGTCAAATGACAAATGTCACAATGCTAAATGTCAAAAATGAAAAGTTTTACCATGAAAAATGACAAATTTCAAGATGGCAAATGTCAAAACTGACAAATGTCACAATGCTAAATGTCAAAAATGAAAAGTGTCACAATGAAAAATGTCAAAAATAACAAATTTCAAGATGGCAAATGTCAAAGATGTCAAATGACAAATGTCACAATGCTAAATGTCAAAAATGACAAATTTCAAGATGGCAAATGTCAAAGATGTCAAATGACAAATGTCACAATGCTAAATGTCAAAAATGAAAAGTGTCACCATGAAAAATGTCAAAAATGACAAATTTCAAGATGGCAAATGTCAAAGATGTCAAATGACAAATGTCACAATGCTAAATGTCAAAAATAAAAAGTGTCACCATGAAAAATGTCAAAAATGACAAATTTCAAGATGGCAAATGTCAAAGATGTCAAATGACAAATGTCACAATGCTAAATGTCAAAAATGAAAAGTGTCACCATGAAAAATGTCAAAAATAACAAATTTCAAGATGGCAAATGTCAAAGATGTCAAATGACAAATGTCAAAATGCTAAATGTCTAAAATGAAAAATGTCAAAAATGACAAATTTCAAGATGGCAAATGTCAAAACTGACAAATGTCACAATGCTAAATGTCAAAAATGATAAGTGTCACCATGAAAAATGTCAAAAATGACAAATTTCAAGATGGCAAATGTCCAAGATGTCAAATGACAAATGTCACAATGCTAAATGTCAAAAATGACAAATTTCAAGATGGCAAATGTCAAAGATGTCAAATGACAAATGTCACAATGCTAAATGTCAAAAATGAAAAGTGTCACCATGAAAAATGTCAAAAATGACAAATTTCAAGATAGCAAATGTCAAAGATGTCAAATGACAAATGTCACAATGCTAAATGTCAAAAATGAAAAGTGTCACCATGAAAAATGTCAAAAATAACAAATTTCAAGATGGCAAATGTCAAAGATGTCAAATGACAAATGTCACAATGCTAAATGTCAAAAATGAAAAGTGTCACCACGAAAAATGTCAAAAATGACAAATTTCAAGATGGCAATTGTCAAAGATGTCAAATGACAAATGTCACAATGCTAAATGTCAAAAATGAAAAGTGTCACCATGAAAAATGTCAAAAATGACAAATTTCAAGATGGCAAATGTCAAAGATGTCAAATGACAAATGTCACAATGCTAAATGTCAAAAATGAAAAGTGTCAAAAATGACAAATTTCAAGATGGCAAATGTCTAAGATGTCAAATGACGAATGTCACAATGCTAAATGTCAAAAATGAAAAGTTTTACCATGAAAAATGACAAATTTCAAGATGACAAATGTCAAAACTGACAAATGTCACAATGCTAAATGTCAAAAATGATAAGTGTCACCATGAAAAATGTCAAAAATGACAAATTTGAAGATGGCAAATGTCAAAGATGTCAAATGACAAATGTCACAATGCTAAATGTCAAAAATGAAAAGTGTCACCATGAAAAATGTCAAAAATGACAAATTTCAAGATGGCAAATGTCAAAGATGTCAAATGACAAATGTCACAATGCTAAATGTCAAAAATGAAAAGTGTCACCATGAAAAATGTCAAAAATGACAAATTTCAGGATGGCAAATGTCAAAGATGTCAAATGACAAATGTCAGAATGCTAAATGTCAAAAATGAAAAGTGTCACCATGAAAAATGTCAAAAATAACAAATTTCAAGATGGCAAATGTCAAAGATGTCAAATAACAAATGTCACAATGCTAAATGTCAAAAATGAAAAGTGTCACCACGAAAAATGTCAAAAATGACAAATTTCAAGATGGCAATTGTCAAAGATGTCAAATGACAAATGTCACAATGCTAAATGTCAAAAATGAAAAGTGTCACCATGAAAAATGTCAAAAATGACAAATTTCAAGATGGCAAATGTCAAAGATGTCAAATGACAAATGTCACAATGCTAAATGTCAAAAATGAAAAGTGTCACCATGAAAAATGTCAAAAATGACAAATTTCAAGATGGCAAATGTCAAAGATGTCAAATGACAAATGTCACAATGCTAAATGTCAAAAATGAAAAGTGTCACCATGAAAAATGTCAAAAATGACAAATTTCAGGATGGCAAATGTCAAAGATGTCAAATGACAAATGTCACAATGCTAAATGTCAAAAATGAAAAGTGTCACCATGAAAAATGTCAAAAATGACAAATTTCAAGATGGCAAATATCAAAGATGTCAAATGACAAATGTCACAATGCTAAATGTCAAAAATGAAAAGTGTCAAAAATGACAAATTTCAAAATGGCAAATGTCTAAGATGTCAAATGACAAATGTCACAATGCTAAATGTCAAAAATGAAAAGTTTTACCATGAAAAATGACAAATTTCAAGATGGCAAATGTCAAAACTGACAAATGTCACAATGCTAAATGTCAAAAATGAAAAGTGTCACAATGAAAAATGTCAAAAATAACAAATTTCAAGATGGCAAATGTCAAAGATGTCAAATGACAAATGTCACAATGCTAAATCTCAAAAATGACAAATTTCAAGATGGCAAATGTCAAAGATGTCAAATGACAAATGTCACAATGCTAAATGTCAAAAATGAAAAGTGTCACCATGAAAAATGTCAAAAATGACAAATTTCAAGATGGCAAATGTCAAAGATGTCAAATGACAAATGTCACAATGCTAAATGTCAAAAATGAAAAGTGTCACCATGAAAAATGTCAAAAATGACAAATTTCAAGATGGCAAATGTCAAAGATGTCAAATGACAAATGTCACAATGCTAAATGTCAAAAATGAAAAGTGTCACCATGAAAAATGTCAAAAATAACAAATTTCAAGATGGCAAATGTCAAAGATATCAAATGACAAATGTCAAAATGCTAAATGTCTAAAATGAAAAATGTCAAAAATGACAAATTTCAAGATGGCAAATGTCAAAACTGACAAATGTCACAATGCTAAATGTCAAAAATGATAAGTGTCACCATGAAAAATGTCAAAAATGACAAATTTCAAGATGGCAAATGTCCAAGATGTCAAATGACAAATGTCACAATGCTAAATGTCAAAAATGACAAATTTCAAGATGGCAAATGTCAAAGATGTCAAATGACAAATGTCACAATGCTAAATGTCAAAAATGAAAAGTGTCACCATGAAAAATGTCAAAAATGACAAATTTCAAGATAGCAAATGTCAAAGATGTCAAATGACAAATGTCACAATGCTAAATGTCAAAAATGAAAAGTGTCACCATGAAAAATGTCAAAAATAACAAATTTCAAGATGGCAAATGTCAAAGATGTCAAATGACAAATGTCACAATGCTAAATGTCAAAAATGAAAAGTGTCACCACGAAAAATGTCAAAAATGACAAATTTCAAGATGGCAATTGTCAAAGATGTCAAATGACAAATGTCACAATGCTAAATGTCAAAAATGAAAAGTGTCACCATGAAAAATGTCAAAAATGACAAATTTCAAGATGGCAAATGTCAAAGATGTCAAATGACAAATGTCACAATGCTAAATGTCAAAAATGAAAAGTGTCACCATGAAAAATATCAAAAATGACAAATTTTAAGATGGCAAATGTCAAAGATGTCAAATGACAAATGTCACAATGCTAAATGTCAAAAATGAAAAGTGTCACCATGAAAAATGTCAAAAATGACAAATTTCAGGATGGCAAATGTCAAAGATGTTCAAATGACAAATGTCACAATGCTAAATGTCAAAAATGAAAAGTGTCACCATAAAAAATGTCAAAAATGACAAATTTCAAGATGGCAAATGTCAAAACTGACAAATGTCACAATGCTAAATGTCAAAAATGATAAGTGTCACCATGAAAAATGTCAAAAATGACAAATTTGAAGATGGCAAATGTCAAAGATGTCAAATGACAAATGTCACAATGCTAAATGTCAAAAATGAAAAGTGTCACCATGAAAAATGTCAAAAATGACAAATTTCAAGATGGCAAATGTCAAAGATGTCAAATGACAAATGTCACAATGCTAAATGTCAAAAATGAAAAGTGTCACCATGAAAAATGTCAAAAATGACAAATTTCAGGATGGCAAATGTCAAAGATGTCAAATGACAAATGTCACAATGCTAAATGTCAAAAATGAAAAGTGTCACCATGAAAAATGTCAAAAATAACAAATTTCAAGATGGCAAATGTCAAAGATGTCAAATAACAAATGTCACAATGCTAAATGTCAAAAATGAAAAGTGTCACCACGAAAAATGTCAAAAATGACAAATTTCAAGATGGCAATTGTCAAAGATGTCAAATGACAAATGTCACAATGCTAAATGTCAAAAATGAAAAGTGTCACCATGAAAAATGTCAAAAATGACAAATTTCAAGATGGCAAATGTCAAAGATGTCAAATGACAAATGTCACAATGCTAAATGTCAAAAATGAAAAGTGTCACCATGAAAAATGTCAAAAATGACAAATTTCAAAATGGCAAATGTCAAAGATGTCAAATGACAAATGTCACAATGCTAAATGTCAAAAATGAAAAGTGTCACCATGAAAAATGTCAAAAATGACAAATTTCAGGATGGCAAATGTCAAAGATGTCAAATGACAAATGTCACAATGCTAAATGTCAAAAATGAAAAGTGTCACCATGAAAAATGTCAAAAATGACAAATTTCAAGATGGCAAATGTCAAAGATGTCAAATGACAAATGTCACAATGCTAAATGTCAAAAATGAAAAGTGTCAAAAATGACAAATTTCAAGATGGCAAATGTCTAAGATGTCAAATGACAAATGTCACAATGCTAAATGTCAAAAATGAAAAGTTTTACCATGAAAAATGACAAATTTCAAGATGGCAAATGTCAAAACTGACAAATGTCACAATGCTAAATGTCAAAAATGAAAAGTGTCACAATGAAAAATGTCAAAAATAACAAATTTCAAGATGGCAAATGTCAAAGATGTCAAATGACAAATGTCACAATGCTAAATGTCAAAAATGACAAATTTCAAGATGGCAAATGTCAAAGATGTCAAATGACAAATGTCACAATGCTAAATGTCAAAAATGAAAAGTGTCACCATGAAAAATGTCAAAAATGACAAATTTCAAGATGGCAAATGTCGAAGATGTCAAATGACAAATGTCACAATGCTAAATGTCAAAAATGAAAAGTGTCACCATGAAAAATGTCAAAAATGACAAATTTCAAGATGGCAAATATCAAAACTGACAAATGTCACAATGCTAAATGTCAAAAATGATAAGTGTCACCATGAAAAATGTCAAAAATGACAAATTTCAAGATGGCAAATGTCAAAGATGTCAAATGACAAATGTCACAATGCTAAATGTCAAAAATGACAAATTTCAAGATGGCAAATGTCTAAGATGTCAAATGACAAATGTCACAATGCTAAATGTCAAAAATGAAAAGTGTCACCATAAAATGTTAAAAATGACAAATTTCAAGATGGCCAATGTCCAAGATGTCAAATGACAAATGTCACAATGCTAAATGTCAAAAATAAAAAGTGTCACCATGAAAAATGTCAAAAATGACAAATTTCAAGATGGCAAATGTCAAAGATGTCAAATGACACATGTCACAATGCTAAATGTCAAAAATGAAAAGTGTCAAAAATGACAAAATTCAAGATGGCAAATGTCTAAGATGGCAAATGTCTAAGATGTCAAATGACAAATGTCACAATGCTAAATGTCAAAAATGAAAAGTGTCACCGTGAAAAATGGCAAAAATGACAAATTTCAAGATGGAAAATGTCAAAGATGTCAAATGACAAATGTCACAATGCTAAATGTTAAAAATGTAAAGTGTCACCATGAAAAATGTCAAAAATGGCAAATTTCAAGATGGCAAATGTCAAAGATGTCAAATGACAAATGTCACAATGCTAAATGTCAAAACTGAAAAGTGTCCCCATGAAAAATGTCAATAATGACAAATTTCAAGATGGCAAATGTCAAAGATGTCAAATGACAAATGTCACAATGCTAAATGTCAAAAATGAAAAGTGTCACCATGAAAAATGTCAAAAATTACAAATTTCAAGATGGCAAATGTTAAAGATGTCAAATGACAAATGTCACAATGCTAAATGTCAAAAATGAAAAGTGTCACCATGAAAAATATCAAAAATAACAAATTTCAAGATGGCAAATGTCAAAGATGTCAAATGACAAATGTCACAATGCTAAATGTCAAAAATGAAAAGTGTCACCATGAAAAATGTCAAAAATGACAAATTTCAAGATGGCAAATGTCAAAACTGACAAATGTCACAATGCTAAATGTCAAAAATGATAAGTGTCACCATAAAAAATGTCAAAAATGACAAATTTCAAGATGGCAAATGTCCAAGATGTCAACTGACAAATGTCACAATGCTAAATGTCAAAAATGACAAATTTCAAGCTGGCAAATGTCAAAGATGTCAAATGACAAATGTCACAATGCTAAATGTCAAAAATGAAAAGTGTCACCATGAAAAATGTTAAAAATAACAAATTTCAAGATGGCAAATGTCAAAGATGTCAAATGACAAATGTTACAATTCTAAATGTCAAAAATGAAAAGTGTCACCATGAAAAATGTCAAAAATAACAAATTTCAAGATGGCAAATGTCAAAGATGTCAAATGACAAATGTCACAATGCTAAATGTCAAACATGAAAAGTGTCACCATAAAAAATGTCAAAAATGCAAAATTTCAAGATGGCAAATGTCAAAGATGTCAAATGACAAATGTCACATTGCTAAATGTCAAAAATGAAAAGTGTCACCATGAAAAATGTCAAAAATAACAAATTTCAAGATGGCAAATGTCAAAGATGTCAAATGACAAATGTCACAATGCTAAATGTCAAAAATGAAAAGTGTCACCATGAAAAATGTCAAAAATGACAAATTTCAAGATGGCAAATGTCAAAACTGACAAATGTCACAATGCTAAATGTCAAAAATGATAAGTGTCACCATGAAAAATGTCAAAAATGACAAATTTCAAGATGGCAAATGTCCAAGATGTCAAATGACAAATGTCACAATGCTAAATGTCAAAATTAACAAATTTCAAGATGGCAAGTGTCAAAGATGTCAAATGACAAATGTCACAATGCTAAATGTCAAAAATGAAAAGTGTCACCATGAAAAATGTCAAAAATGACAAATTTCAAGATGGCAAATGTCAAAACTGACAAATGTCACAATGCTAAATGTCAAAAATGAAAAGTGTCACCATGAAAAATGTCAAAAATGACAAATTTCAAGATGGCAAATGTCAAAGATGTCAAATGACAAATGTCACAATGCTAAATTTCAAACATGAAAAGTGTCACCATGAAAAATGTCAAAAATAACAAATTTCAAGATGGCAAATGTCCAAGATGTCAAATGACAAATGTCACAATGCTAAATGTCAAAAATGATAAGTGTCACCATGAAAAATGTTAAAAATGACAAATTTCAAGATGGCAAATGTCCAAGATGTCAAATGACAAATGTCACAATGCTAAATGTCAAAAATAACAAATTTCAAGATGGCAAGTGTCAAAGATGTCAAATGACAAATGTCACAATGCTAAATGTCAAAAATGAAAAGTGTCACCATGAAAAATGTCAAAAATGACAAATTTCAAGATGGCAAATGTCAAAACTGACAAATGTCACAATGCTAAATGTCAAAAATGAAAAGTGTCACCATGAAAAATGTCAAAAATGACAAATTTCAAGATGGCAAATGTCAAAGATTTCAAATGACAAATGTCACAATGCTAAATTTCAAACATGAAAAGTGTCACCATGAAAAATGTCAAAAATAACAAATTTCAAGATGGCAAATGTCAAAGATGTCAAATGACAAATGTCACAATGCTAAATGTTAAAAATGATAAGTGTCACCATGAAAAATGTCAAAAATAACAAATTTCAAGATGGCAAATGTCAAAGATGTCAAATGACAAATGTCACAATGCTAAATGTCAAAAATGAAAAGTGTCACCATGAAAAATGTCAAAAATGCAAAATTTCAAGATGGCAAATGTCAAAGATGTCAAATGACAAATGTCACATTGCTAAATGTCAAAAATGAAAAGTGTCACCATGAAAAATGTCAAAAATAACAAATTTCAAGATGGCAAATGTCAAAGATGTCAAATGACAAATGTCACAATGCTAAATGTCAAAAATGAAAAGTGTCACCATGAAAAATGTCAAAAATGACAAATTTCAAGATGGCAAATGTCAAAACTGACAAATGTCACAATGCTAAATGTCAAAAATGATAAGTGTCACCATGAAAAATGTCAAAAATGACAAATTTCAAGATGGCAAATGTCCAAGATGTCAAATGACAAATGTCACAATGCTAAATGTCAAAAATAACAAATTTCAAGATGGCAAGTGTCAAAGATGTCAAATGACAAATGTCACAATGCTAAATGTCAAAAATGAAAAGTGTCACCATGAAAAATGTCAAAAATAACAAATTTCAAGATGGCAAATGTCAAAGATGTCAAATGACAAATGTCACAATGCTAAATGTCAAAAATGATAAGTGTCACCATGAAAAATGTCAAAAATGACAAATTTCAAGATGGCAAATGTCAAAGATGTCAAATGACAAATGTCACAATGCTAAATGTCAAAAATGAAAAGTGTCACCATGAAAAATGTCAAAAATGACAAATTTCAGGATGGCATATGTCAAAGATGTCAAATGACAAATGTCACAATGCTAAATGTCAAAAATGAAAAGTGTCACCATAAAATGTCAAAAATGACAAATTTCAAGATGGCAAATGTCAAAGATGTCAAATGACAAATGTCACAATGCTAAATATCAAAAATGAAAAGTGTCACCATGAAAAAGGTCAAAAATGACAAATTTCAAGATGGCAAATGTCAAAGATGTCAAATGACAAATGTCACAATGCTAAATGTAAAAAATGAAAAGTTTCACCATGAAAAATGTCAAAAATGACAAATTTCAAGATGGCAAATGTCAAAACTGACAAATGTCACAATGCTAAATGTCAAAGATGATAAGTGCCACCATGAAAAATGTCAAAAATGACAAATTTGAAGATGGCAAATGTCCAAGATGTCAAATGACAAATGTCACAATGCTAAATGTCAAAAATGAAAAGTGTCACCATGAAAAATGTCAAAAATGACAAATTTCAAAATGGCAAATGTCAAAGATGTCAAATGACAAATGTCACAATGCTAAATGTCAAAAATGAAAAGTGTCAAAAATGACAAATTTCAAGATGGCAAATGTCTAAGATGTCAAATGACAAATGTCACAATGCTAAATGTCAAAAATGAAAAGTGTCACTGTGAAAAATGTCAAAAATGACAAATTTCAAGATGACAAATGTCAAAGATGTCAAATGACAAATGTCACAATGCTAAATGTCAAAAATAAAAAATGTCACCATGAAAAATGTCAAAAATGACAAATTTCAAGATGGCAAATGTTAAAGATGTCAAATGACAAATGTCACAATGCTAAATGTCAAAAATGAAAAGTGTCCCCATGAAAAATGTCAATAATGACAAATTTTAAGATGGCAAATGTCAAAGATGTCAAATGACAAATGTCACAATGCTAAAGTCAAAACTGAAAAGTGTCACCATGAAAAATGTCAAAAATGACAAATTTCAAGATGGCAAATGTCAAAGATGTCGAATATGACAAATGTCACAATGCTAAATGTCAAAAATGAAAAGTGTCACCATGAAAAATGTCAAAAATGACAAATTTCAAGATGGCAAATGTCAAAGATGTCAAATGACAAATGTCACAATGCTAAATGTCAAAAATGAAAAGTGTCACCATAAAAAATGTCAAAAATGACAAATTTCAAGATGGCAAATGTCAAAGATGTCAAATGACAAATGTCACAATGCTAAATGTCAAAAATGAAAAATGTCAAAAATAACAAATTTCAAGATGGCAAATGTCAAAGATGTCAAATGACAAATGTCACAATGCTAAATGTCAAAAATGAAAAGTGTCACCATGAAAAATGTCAAAAATGACAAATTTCAAGATGGCAAATGTCAAAGATGTCAAATGACAAATGTCACAATGCTAAATGTCAAAAATGAAAAGTGTCACCATGAAAAATGTCAAAAATAACAAATTTCAAGATGGCAAATGTCAAAGATGTCAAATGACAAATGTCAAAATGCTAAATGTCAAAAATGAAAAATGTCAAAAATGACAAATTTCAAGATGGCAAATGTCAAAACTGACAAATGTCACAATGCTAAATGTCAAAAATGATAAGTGTCACCATGAAAAATGTCAAAAATGACAAATTTCAAAATGGCAAATGTCCAAGATGTCAAATGACAAATGTCACAATGCTAAATGTCAAAAATGGACAAATTTCAAGATGGCAAATGTCAAAGATGTCAAATGACAAATGTCACAATGCTAAATGTCAAAAATGAAAAGTGTCACCACGAAAAATGTCAAAAATGACAAATTTCAAGATGGCAATTGTCAAAGATGTCAAATGACAAATGTCACAATGCTAAATGTCAAAAATGAAAAGTGTCACCATGAAAAATGTCAAAAATGACAAATTTCAAGATGGCAAATGTCAAAGATGTCAAATGACAAATGTCACAATGCTAAATGTCAAAAATGAAAAGTGTCACCATGAAAAATGTCAAAAATGACAAATTTCAAGATGGCAAATGTCAAAGATGTCAAATGACAAATGTCACAATGCTAAATGTCAAAAATGAAAAGTGTCACCATGAAAAATGTCAAAAATGACAAATTTCAGGATGGCAAATGTCAAAGATGTCAAATGACAAATGTCACAATGCTAAATGTCAAAAATGAAAAGTGTCACCATGAAAAATGTCAAAAATGACAAATTTCAAGATGGCAAATGTCAAAGATGTCAAATGACAAATGTCACAATGCTAAATGTCAAAAATGAAAAGTGTCAAAAATGACAAATTTCAAGATGGCAAATGTCTAAGATGTCAAATGACAAATGTCACAATGCTAAATGTCAAAAATAAAAAGTTTTACCATGAAAAATGACAAATTTCAAGATGACAAATGTCAAAACTGACAAATGTCACAATGCTAAATGTCAAAAATGATAAGTGTCACCATGAAAAATGTCAAAAATGACAAATTTGAAGATGGCAAATGTCAAAGATGTCAAATGACAAATGTCACAATGCTAAATGTCAAAAATGAAAAGTGTCACCATGAAAAATGTCAAAAATGACAAATTTCAAGATGGCAAATGTCAAAGATGTCAAATGACAAATGTCACAATGCTAAATGTCAAAAATGAAAAGTGTCACCATGAAAAATGTCAAAAATGACAAATTTCAGGATGGCAAATGTCAAAGATGTCAAATGACAAATGTCACAATGCTAAATGTCAAAAATGAAAAGTGTCACCATGAAAAATGTCAAAAATAACAAATTTCAAGATGGCAAATGTCAAAGATGTCAAATAACAAATGTCACAATGCTAAATGTCAAAAATGAAAAGTGTCACCACGAAAAATGTCAAAAATGACAAATTTCAAGATGGCAATTGTCAAAGATGTCAAATGACAAATGTCACAATGCTAAATGTCAAAAATGAAAAGTGTCACCATGAAAAATGTCAAAAATGACAAATTTCAAGATGGCAAATGTCAAATGACAAATGTCACAATGCTAAATGTCAAAAATGAAAAGTGTCACCATGAAAAATGTCAAAAATGACAAATTTCAAGATGGCAAATGTCAAAGATGTCAAATGACAAATGTCACAATGCTAAATGTCAAAAATGAAAAGTGTCACCATGAAAAATGTCAAAAATGACAAATTTCAGGATGGCAAATGTCAAAGATGTCAAATGACAAATATCACAATGCTAAATGTCAAAAATGAAAAGTGTCACCATGAAAAATGTCAAAAATGACAAATTTCAAGATGGCAAATGTCAAAGATGTCAAATGACAAATGTCACAATGCTAAATGTCAAAAATGAAAAGTGTCAAAAATGACAAATTTCAAGATGGCAAATGTCTAAGATGTCAAATGACAAATGTCACAATGCTAAATGTCAAAAATGAAAAGTTTTACCATGAAAAATGACAAATTTCAAGATGACAAATGTCAAAACTGACAAATGTCACAATGCTAAATGTCAAAAATGAAAAGTGTCACAATGAAAAATGTCAAAAATAACAAATTTCAAGATGGCAAATGTCAACGATGTCAAATGACAAATGTCACAATGCTAAATGTCAAAAATGACAAATTTCAAGATGGCAAATGTCAAAGATGTCAAATGACAAATGTCACAATGCTAAATGTCAAAAATGAAAAGTGTCACCATGAAAAATGTCAAAAATGACAAATTTCACGATGGCAAATGTCAAAGATGTCAAATGACAAATGTCACAATGCTAAATGTCAAAAATGAAAAGTGTCACCATGAAAAATGTCAAAAATGACAAATTTCAAGATGGCAAATATCAAAACTGACAAATGTCACAATGCTAAATGTCAAAAATGATAAGTGTCACCATGAAAAATGTCAAAAATGACAAATTTCAAGATGGCAAATGTCAAAGATGTCAAATGACAAATGTCACAATGCTAAATGTCAAAAATGACAAATTTCAAGATGGCAAATGTCTAAGATGTCAAATGACAAATGTCACAATGCTAAATGTCAAAAATGAAAAGTGTCACCATAAAATGTCAAAAATGACAAATTTCAAGATGGCCAATGTCCAAGATGTCAAATGACAAATGTCACAATGCTAAATGTCAAAAATAAAAAGTGTCACCATAAAAAATGTCAAAAATGACAAATTTCAAGATGGCAAATGTCAAAGATGTCAAATGACACATGTCACAATGCTAAATGTCAAAAATGAAAAGTGTCAAAAATGACAAATTTCAAGATGGCAAATGTCTAAGATGGCAAATGTCTAAGATGTCAAATGACAAATGTCACAATGCTAAATGTCAAAAATGAAAAGTGTCACCGTGAAAAATGGCAAAAATGACAAATTTCAAGATGGAAAATGTCAAAGATGTCAAATGACAAATGTCACAATGCTAAATGTTAAAAATGAAAAGTGTCACCATGAAAAATGTCAAAAATGGCAAATTTTAAGATGGCAAATGTCAAAGATGTCAAATGACAAATGTCACAATGCTAAATGTCAAAAATGAAAAGTGTCCCCATGAAAAATGTCAATAATGACAAATTTCAAGATGGCAAATGTCAAAGATGTCAAATGACAAATGTCACAATGCTAAATGTCAAAAATGAAAAGTGTCACCATGAAAAATGTCAAAAATTACAAATTTCAAGATGGCAAATGTCAAAGATGTCAAATGACAAATGTCACAATGCTAAATGTCAAAAATGAAAAGTGTCACCATGAAAAATGTCAAAAATAACAAATTTCAAGATGGCAAATGTCAAAAATGTCAAATGACAAATGTCACAATGCTAAATGTCAAAAATGAAAAGTGTCACCATGAAAAATGTCAAAAATGACAAATTTCAAGATGGCAAATGTCAAAACTGACAAATGTCACAATGCTAAATGTCAAAAATGATAAGTGTCACCATAAAAAATGTCAAAAATGACAAATTTCAAGATGGCAAATGTCCAAGATGTCAAATGACAAATGTCACAATGCTAAATGTCAAAAATGACAAATTTCAAGCTGGCAAATGTCAAAGATGTCAAATAACAAATGTCACAATGCTAAATGTCAAAAATGAAAAGTGTCACCATGAAAAATGTCAAAAATGACAAATTTCAAGATTGCAAATGTCAAAGATGTTAAATGACAAATGTCACAATGCTAAATGTCAAAAATGAAAAGTGTCACCATGAAAAATGTCAAAAATAACAAATTTCAAGATGGCAAATGTCAAAGATGTCAAATGACAAATGTTACAATTCTAAATGTCAAAAATGAAAAGTGTCACCATGAAAAATGTCAAAAATAACAAATTTCAAGATGGCAAATGTCAAAGATGTCAAATGACAAATGTCACAATGCTAAATGTCAAAAATGAAAAGTGTCACCATGAAAAATGTCAAAAATGCAAAATTTCAAGATGGCAAATGTCAAAGATGTCAAATGACAAATGTCACATTGCTAAATGTTAAAAATGAAAAGTGTCACCATGAAAAATGTCAAAAATAACAAATTTCAAGATGGCAAATGTCAAAGATGTCAAATGACAAATGTCACAATGCTAAATGTCAAAAATGAAAAGTGTCACCATGAAAAATGTCAAAAATGACAAATTTTAAGATGGCAAATGTCAGAACTGACAAATGTCACAATGCTAAATGTCAAAAATGATAAGTGTCACCATGAAAAATGTCAAAAATGACAAATTTCAAGATGGCAAATGTCCAAGATGTCAAATGACAAATGTCACAATGCTAAATGTCAAAAATAACAAATTTCAAGATGGCAAGTGTCAAAGATGTCAAATGACAAATGTCACAATGCTAAATGTCAAAAATGAAAAGTGTCACCATGAAAAATGTCAAAAATGACAAATTTCAAGATGGCAAATGTCAAAACTGACAAATGTCACAATGCTAAATGTCAAAAATGAAAAGTGTCACCATGAAAAATGTCAAAAATGACAAATTTCAAGATGGCAAATGTCAAAGATGTCAAATGACAAATGTCACAATGCTAAATTTCAAACATGAAAAGTGTCACCATGAAAAATGTCAAAAATAACAAATTTCAAGATGGCAAATGTCAAAGATGTCAAATGACAAATGTCACAATGCTAAATGTCAAAAATGATAAGTGTCACCATGAAAAATGTCAAAAATGACAAATTTCAAGATGGCAAATGTCCAAGATATCAAATGACAAATGTCACAATGCTAAATGTCAAAAATGACAAATTTCAAGATGGCAAATGTCAAAGATGTCAAATGACAAATGTCACAATGCTAAATGTCAAAAATGAAAAGTGTCACCATGAAAAATGTCAAAAATGACAAATTTCAAGATGGCAAATGTCAAAACTGACAAATGTCACAATGCTAAATGTCAAAAATGAAAAGTGTCACCATGAAAAATGTCAAAAATGACAAATTTCAAGATGGCAAATGTCAAAGATGTCAAATGACAAATGTCACAATGCTAAATTTCAAAAATGAAAAGTGTCACCATGAAAAATGTCAAAAATAACAAATTTCAAGATGGCAAATGTCAAAGATGTCAAATGACAAATGTCACAATGCTAAATGTCAAAAATGAAAAGTGTCACCATGAAAAATGTCAAAAATGCAAAATTTCAAGATGGCAAATGTCAAAGATGTCAAATGACAAATGTCACATTGCTAAATGTCAAAAATGAAAAGTGTCACCATAAAAAATGTCAAAAATAACAAATTTCAAGATGGCAAATGTCAAAGATGTCAAATGACAAATGTCACAATGCTAAATGTCAAAAATGAAAAGTGTCACCATGAAAAATGTCAAAAATGACAAATTTCAAGATGACAAATGTCAAAACTGACAAATGTCACAATGCTAAATGTCAAAAATGATAAGTGTCACCATGAAAAATGTCAAAAATGACAAATTTCAAGATGGCAAATGTCCAAGATGTCAAATGACAAATGTCACAATGCTAAATGTCAAAAATAACAAATTTCAAGATGGCAAGTGTCAAAGATGTCAAATGACAAATGTCACAATGCTAAATGTCAAAAATGACAAATTTCAAGCTGGCAAATGTCAAAGATGTCAAATGACAAATGTCACAATGCTAAATGTCAAAAATAAAAAGTGTCACCATGAAAAATGTCAAAAATGACAAATTTCAAGATTGCAAATGTCAAAGATGTCAAATGACAAATGTCACAATGCTAAATGTCAAAAATGAAAAGTGTCACCATGAAAAATGTCAAAAATAACAAATTTCAAGATGGCAAATGTCAAAGATGTCAAATGACAAATGTTACAATTCTAAATGTCAAAAATGAAAAGTGTCACCATGAAAAATGTCAAAAATAACAAATTTCAAGATGGCAAATGTCAAAGATGTCAAATGACAAATGTCACAATGCTAAATGTCAAAAATGAAAAGTGTCACCATGAAAAATGTCAAAAATGCAAAATTTCAAGATGGCAAATGTCAAAGATGTCAAATGACAAATGTCACATTGCTAAATGTCAAAAATGAAAAGTGTCACCATGAAAAATGTCAAAAATAACAAATTTCAAGATGGCAAATGTCAAAGATGTCAAATGACAAATGTCACAATGCTAAATGTCAAAAATAACAAATTTCAAGATGGCAAGTGTCAAAGATGTCAAATGACAAATGTCACAATGCTAAATGTCAAAAATGAAAAGTGTCACCATGAAAAATGTCAAAAATGACAAATTTCAAGATGGCAAATGTCAAAACTGACAAATGTCACAATGCTAAATGTCAAAAATGAAAAGTGTCACCATGAAAAATGTCAAAAATGACAAATTTCAAGATGGCAAATGTCAAAGATGTCAAATGACAAATGTCACAATGCTAAATTTCAAACATGAAAAGTGTCACCATGAAAAATGTCAAAAATAACAAATTTCAAGATGGCAAATGTCAAAGATGTCAAATGACAAATGTCACGCTGCTAAATGTCAAAAATGATAAGTGTCACCATGAAAAATGTCAAAAATGACAAATTTCAAGATGGCAAATGTCCAAGATATCAAATGACAAATGTCACAATGCTAAATGTCAAAAATGACAAATTTCAAGATGGCAAATGTCAAAGATGTCAAATGACAAATGTCACAATGCTAAATGTCAAAAATGAAAAGTGTCACCATGAAAAATGTCAAAAATGACAAATTTCAAGATGGCAAATGTCAAAACTGACAAATGTCACAATGCTAAATGTCAAAAATGAAAAGTGTCACCATGAAAAATGTCAAAAATGACAAATTTCAAGATTGCAAATGTCAAAGATGTCAAATGACAAATGTCACAATGCTAAATGTCAAAAATGAAAAGTGTCACCATGAAAAATGTCAAAAATGCAAAATTTCAAGATGGCAAATGTCAAAGATGTCAAATGACAAATGTCACATTGCTAAATGTCAAAAATGAAAAGTGTCACCATGAAAAATGTCAAAAATAACAAATTTCAAGATGGCAAATGTCAAAGATGTCAAATGACAAATGTCACAATGCTAAATGTCAAAAATGAAAAGTGTCACCATGAAAAATGTCAAAAATGCAAAATTTCAAGATGGCAAATGTCAAAGATGTCAAATGACAAATGTCACATTGCTAAATGTCAAAAATGAAAAGTGTCACCATGAAAAATGTCAAAAATAACAAATTTCAAGATGGCAAATGTCAAAGATGTCAAATGACAAATGTCACAATGCTAAATGTCAAAAATAACAAATTTCAAGATGGCAAGTGTCAAAGATGTCAAATGACAAATGTCACAATGCTAAATGTCAAAAATGAAAAGTGTCACCATGAAAAATGTCAAAAATGACAAATTTCAAGATGGCAAATGTCAAAACTGACAAATGTCACAATGCTAAATGTCAAAAATGAAAAGTGTCACCATGAAAAATGTCAAAAATGACAAATTTCAAGATGGCAAATGTCAAAGATGTCAAATGACAAATGTCACAATGCTAAATTTCAAACATGAAAAGTGTCACCATGAAAAATGTCAAAAATAACAAATTTCAAGATGGCAAATGTCAAAGATGTCAAATGACAAATGTCACAATGCTAAATGTCAAAAATGATAAGTGTCACCATGAAAAATGTCAAAAATGACAAATTTCAAGATGGCAAATGTCCAAGATATCAAATGACAAATGTCACAATGCTAAATGTCAAAAATGACAAATTTCAAGATGGCAAATGTCAAAGATGTCAAATGACAAATGTCACAATGCTAAATGTCAAAAATGAAAAGTGTCACCATGAAAAATGTCAAAAATGACAAATTTCAAGATGGCAAATGTCAAAACTGACAAATGTCACAATGCTAAATGTCAAAAATAAAAAGTGTCACCATGAAAAATGTCAAAAATTACAAATTTCAAGATGGCAAATGTCAAAGATGTCAAATGACAAATGTCACAATGCTAAATTTCAAAAATGAAAAGTGTCACCATGAAAAATGTCAAAAATAACAAATTTCAAGATGGCAAATGTCAAAGATGTCAAATGACAAATGTCACAATGCTAAATGTCAAAAATAAAAAGTGTCACCATGAAAAATGTCAAAAATGACAAATTTCAAGATGGCAAATGTCAAAGATGTCAAATGACAAATGTCACAATGCTAAATGTCAAAAATGAAATGTGTCACCATGAAAAATGTCAAATATAACAAATTTCAAGATGGCAAATATCAAAGATGTCAAATGACAAATGTCACAATTCTAAATGTCAAAAATGAAAAGTGTCACCATGAAAAATGTCAACAATGACAAATTTCAAGATGGCAAATATCCAAGATGTCAAATGACAAAAAATGTCACAATGCTAAATGTCAAAAATGAAAAGTGTCACCATGAAAAATGTCAAAAATAACAAATTTCAAGATGGCAAATGTCAAAGATGTCAAATGACAAATGTCACAATGCTAAATGTCAAAAATGAAAAGTGTCACCATGAAAAATGTCAAAAATGCAAAATTTTAAGATGGCAAATGTCAAAGATGTCAAATGACAAATGTCACATTGCTAAATGTCAAAAATGAAAAGTGTCACCATGAAAAATGTCAAAAATAACAAATTTCAAGATGACAAATGTCAAAGATGTCAAATGACAAATGTCACAATGCTAAATGTCAAACATGAAAAGTGTCACCATGAAAAATGTCAAAAATGACAAATTTCAAGATGGCAAATGTCAAGACTGACAAATGTCACAATGCTAAATGTCAAAAATGAAAAGTGTCACCATGAAAAATGTCAAAAATGACAAATTTCAAGATGGCAAATGTCAAAGATGTCAAATGACAAATGTCACAATGCTAAATTTCAAACATGAAAAGTGTCACCATGAAAAATGTCAAAAATAACAAATTTCAAGATGGCAAATGTCAAAGATGTCAAATGACAAATGTCACAATGCTAAATGTCAAAAATGAAAAGTGTTACCACGAAAAATATCAAAAATGACAAATTTCAAGATGGCAAATGTCAAAGATGTCAAATGACAAATGTCACAATGCTAAATGTCAAAAATGAAAAGTGTCACCATAAAAAATGTCAAAAATGACAAATTTCAAGATAGCAAATGTCAAAGATGTCAAATGACAAATGTCACAATGCTAAATGTCAAAAATGAAAAGTGTCACCATAAAAAATGTCAAAAATGACAAATTTCAAGATGGCAAATGTCAAAGATGTCAAATGACAAATGTCACAATGCTAAATGTCAAAAATGAAAAATGTCACCATGAAAAATGTGAAAAATGACAAATTTTGAGATGGCAAATGTCAAAACTGACAAATGTCACAATGCTAAATGTCAAAAATGATAAGTGTCTCCATGAAAAATGTCAAAAATGACAAATTTCAAGATGGCAAATGTCCAAGATGTCAAATGACAAATGTCACAATGCTAAATGTCAAAAATGAAAAGTGTCACCATGAAAAATGTCAAAAATGACAAATTTCAAGATGGCAAATGTCAAAGATGTCAAATGACAAATGTCACAATGCTAAATGTCAAAAATGAAAAGTGTCAAAAATGACAAATTTCAAGATGGCAAATGTCTAAGATGTCAAATGACAAATGTCACAATGCTAAATGTCAAAAATGAAAAGTGTCACTATGAAAAATGTCAAAAATGACAAGTTTCAAGATCGCAAATGTCAAACCTGACAAATGTCACAATGCTAAATGTCAAAAATGATAAGTGTCACCATGAAAAATGTCAAAAATGACAAATTTCAAGATGGCAAATGTCCAAGATGTCAAATGACAAATGTCACAATGCTAAATGTCAAAAATGACAAATTTCGAGATGGCAAATGTCAAAGATGTCAAATGACAAATGTCACAATGCTAAATGTCAAAAATGAAAAGTGTCACCATGAAAAATGTCAAAAATGACAAATTTCAAGATGGCAAATGTCAAAACTGACAAATGTCACAATGCTAAATGTCAAAAATGAAAAGTGTCACCATGAAAAATGTCAAAAATGACAAATTTCAAGATGGCAAATGTCAAAGATGTCAAATGACAAATGTCACAATGCTAAATTTCAAAAATGAAAAGTGTCTCCATGAAAAATGTCAAAAATAACAAATTTCAAGATGGCAAATGTCAAAGATGTCAAATGACAAATGTCACAATGCTAAATGTCAAAAATGAAAAGTGTCACCACGAAAAATGTCAAAAATGACAAATTTCAAGAAGGCAAATGTCAAAGATGTCAAATGACAAAAAATGTCACAATGCTAAATGTCAAAAATGAAAAATGTCACCATGAAAAATGTCAAAAATAACAAATTTCAAGATAGCAAATGTCAAAGATGTCAAATGACAAATGTCACAATGCTAAATGTCAAAAATAAAAAGTGTCACCATGAAAAATGTCAAAAATGACAAATTTCAAGATGGCAAATGTCAAAGATGTCAAATGACAAATGTCACAATGCTAAATGTCAAAAATGAAAAGTGTCACCATGAAAAATGTCAAAAATAACAAATTTCAAGATGGCAAATATCAAAGATGTCAAATGACAAATGTCACAATTCTAAATGTCAAAAATGAAAAGTGTCACCTTTAAAATGTCAACAATGACAAATTTCAAGATGGCAAATATCAAAGATGTCAAATGACAAAAAATGTCACAATGCTAAATGTCAAAAATGAAAAGTGTCACCATGAAAAATGTCAAAAATAACAAATTTCAAGATGGCAAATGTCAAAGATGTCAAATGACAAATGTTACAATGCTAAATGTCAAAAATGAAAAGTGTCACCATGAAAAATGTCAAAAATGCAAAATTTTAAGATGGCAAATGTCAAAGATGTCAAATGACAAATGTCACATTGCTAAATGTCAAAAATGAAAAGTGTCACCATGAAAAATGTCAAAAATAACAAATTTCAAGATGACAAATGTCAAAGATGTCAAATGACAAATGACACAATGCTAAATGTCAAAAATGAAAAGTGTCACCATGAAAAATGTCAAAAATGACAAATTTCAAGATGGCAAATGTCAAAACTGACAAATGTCACAATGCTAAATGTCAAAAATGATAAGTGTCACCATGAAAAATGTCAAAAATACCAATTTCAAGATGGCAAATGTCCAAGATGTCAAATGACAAATGTCACAATGCTAAATGTCAAAAATGACAAATTTCAAGATGGCAAATGTCAAAGATGTCAAATGACAAATGTCACAATGCTAAATGTCAAAAATGAAAAGTGTCACCATGAAAAATGTCAAAAATGACAAATTTCAAGATGGCAAATGTCAAAACTGACAAATGTCACAATGCTAAATGTCAAAAATGAAAAGTGTCACCATGAAAAATGTCAAAAATGACAAATTTCAAGATGGCAAATGTCAAAGATGTCAAATGACAAATGTCACAATGCTAAATTTCAAACATGAAAAGTGTCACCATGAAAAATGTCAAAAATAACAAATTTCAAGATGACAAATGTCAAAGATGTCAAATGACTAATGTCACAATGCTAAATGTCAAAAATGAAAAGTGTCACCACGAAAAATGTCAAAAATGACAAATTTCAAGATGGCAAATGTCAAAGATGTCAAATGACAAATGTCACAATGCTAAATGTCAAAAATGAAAAGTGTCACCATAAAAAATGTCAAAAATGACAAATTTCAAGATGGCAAATGTCAAAGATGTCAAATGACAAATGTCACAATGCTAAATGTCAAAAATGAAAAATATCACCATGAAAAATGTGAAAAATGACAAATTTTAAGATGGCAAATGTCAAAACTGACAAATGTCACAATGCTAAATGTCAAAAATGATAAGTGTCACCATGAAAAATGTCAAAAATGACAAATTTCAAGATGGCAAATGTCCAAGATGTCAAATGACAAATGTCACAATGCTAAATGTCAAAAATGAAAAGTGTCACCATGAAAAATGTCAAAAATGACAAATTTCAAGATGGCAAATGTCAAAGATGTCAAATGACAAATGTCACAATGCTAAATTTCAAAAATGAAAAGTGTCACCATGAAAAATGTCAAAAATAACAAATTTCAAGATGGCAAATGTCAAAACTGACAAATGTCACAATGCTAAATGTCAAAAATGATAAGTGTCACCATGAAAAATGTCAAAAATACCAATTTCAAGATGGCAAATGTCCAAGATGTCAAATGACAAATGTCACAATGCTAAATGTCAAAAATGACAAATTTCAAGATGGCAAATGTCAAAGATGTCAAATGACAAATCTCACAATGCTAAATGTCAAAAATAAAAAGTGTCACCATGAAAAATGTCAAAAATGACAAATTTCAAGATGGCAAATGTCAAAGATGTCAAATGACAAATGTCACAATGCTAAATGTCAAAAATGAAAAGTGTCACCATGAAAAATGTCAAATATAACAAATTTCAAGATGGCAAATATCAAAGATGTCAAATGACAAATGTCACAATTCTAAATGTCAAAAATGAAAAGTGTCACCATGAAAAATGTCAACAATGACAAATTTCAAGATGGCAAATATCAAAGATGTCAAATGACAAAAAATGTCACAATGCTAAATGTCAAAAATAAAAAGTGTCACCATGAAAAATGTCAAAAATAACAAATTTCAAGATGGCAAATGTCAAAGATGTCAAATGACAAATGTCACAATGCTAAATGTCAAAAATGAAAAGTGTCACCATGAAAAATGTCAAAAATGCAAAATTTTAAGATGGCAAATGTCAAAGATGTCAAATGACAAATGTCACATTGCTAAATGTCAAAAATGAAAAGTGTCACCATGAAAAATGTCAAAAATAACAAATTTCAAGATGACAAATGTCAAAGATGTCAAATGACAAATGTCACAATGCTAAATGTCAAAAATGAAAAGTGTCACCATGAAAAATGTCAAAAATGACAAATTTCAAGGTGGCAAATGTCAAAACTGACAAATGTCACAATGCTAAATGTCAAAAATGATAAGTGTCACCATGAAAAATGTCAAAAATACCAATTTCAAGATGGCAAATGTCCAAGATGTTAAATGACAAATGTCACAATGCTAAATGTCAAAAATGACAAATTTCAAGATGGCAAATGTCAAAGATGTCAAATGACAAATGTCACAATGCTAAATGTCAAAAATGAAAAGTGTCACCATGAAAAATGTCAAAAATGACAAATTTCAAGATGGCAAATGTCAAAACTGACAAATGTCACAATGCTAAATGTCAAAAATGAAAAGTGTCACCATGAAAAATGTCAAAAATGACAAATTTCAAGATGGCAAATGTCAAAGATGTCAAATGACAAATGTCACAATGCTAAATTTCAAACATGAAAAGTGTCACCATGAAAAATGTCAAAAATAACAAATTTCAAGATGGCAAATGTCAAAGATGTCAAATGACAAATGTCACAATACTAAATGTCAAAAATGATAAGTGTCACCACGAAAAATGTCAAAAATGACAAATTTCAAGATGGCAAATGTCAAAGATGTCAAATGACAAATGTCACAATGCTAAATGTCAAAAATGAAAAGTGTCACCATAAAAAATGTCAAAAATGACAAATTTCAAGATAGCAAATGTCAAAGATGTCAAATGACGAATGTCACAATGCTAAATGTCAAAAATGAAAAGTGTCACCATAAAAAATGTCAAAAATGACAAATTTCAAGATGGCAAATGTCAAAGATGTCAAATGACAAATGTCACAATGCTAAATGTCAAAAATGAAAAATGTCACCATGAAAAATGTGAAAAATGACAAATTTTAAGATGGCAAATGTCAAAACTGACAAATGTCACAATGCTAAATGTCAAAAATGATAAGTGTCACCATGAAAAATGTCAAAAATGACAAATTTCAAGATGGCAAATGTCCA
The DNA here is from genome assembly GCA_964028335.1 of Altica lythri. Taxonomy (NCBI): domain Eukaryota; kingdom Metazoa; phylum Arthropoda; class Insecta; order Coleoptera; family Chrysomelidae; genus Altica; species Altica lythri. The sequence goes on along the minus strand of OZ034800.1, from coordinate 19,695,233 downwards.
AGATGTCAAATGACAAATGTCACAATGCTAAATGTCAAAAATGAAAAGTGTCACCATGAAAAATGTCAAAAATGACAAATTTCAAGATGGCAAATGTCAAAGATGTCAAATGACAAATGTCAAAAATGAAAAGTGTCAAAAATGACAAATTTCAAGATGGCAAATGTCTAAGATGTCAAATGACAAATGTCACAATGCTAAATGTCAAAAATGAAAAGTGTCACCATGAAAAATGTCAAAAATGACAAGTTTCAAGATCGCAAATGTCAAAACTGACAAATGTCACAATGCTAAATGTCAAAAATGATAAGTGTCACCATGAAAAATGTCAAAAATGACAAATTTCAAGATGGCAAATGTCCAAGATGTCAAATGACAAATGTCACAATGCTAAATGTCAAAAATGACAAATTTCGAGATGGCAAATGTCAAAGATGTCAAATGACAAATGTCACAATGCTAAATGTCAAAAATGAAAAGTGTCACCATGAAAAATGTCAAAAATGACAAATTTCAAGATGGCAAATGTCAAAACTGACAAATGTCACAATGCTAAATGTCAAAAATGAAAAGTGTCACCATGAAAAATGTCAAAAATGACAAATTTCAAGATGGCAAATGTCAAAGATGTCAAATGACAAATGTCACAATGCTAAATTTCAAAAATGAAAAGTGTCACCATGAAAAATGTCAAAAATAACAAATTTTAAGATGGCAAATGTCAAAGATGTCAAATGACAAATGTCACAATGCTAAATGTCAAAAATGAAAGGTGTCACCACGAAAAATGTCAAAAATGACAAATTTCAAGAAGGCAAATGTCAAAGATATCAAATGACAAAAAATGTCACAATGCTAAATGTCAAAAATGAAAAGTGTCACCATGAAAAATGTCAAAAATAACAAATTTCAAGATAGCAAATGTCAAAGATGTCAAATGACAAATGTCACAATGCTAAATGTCAAAAATAAAAAGTGTCACCATGAAAAATGTCAAAAATGACAAATTTTAAGATGGCAAATGTCAAAGATGTCAAATGACAAATGTCACAATGCTAAATGTCAAAAATGAAAAGTGTCACCATGAAAAATGTCAAAAATAACAGATTTCAAGATGGCAAATATCAAAGATGTCAAATGACAAATGTCACAATTCTAAATGTCAAAAATGAAAAGTGTCACCATGAAAAATGTCAACAATGACAAATTTCAAGATGGCAAATATCAAAGATGTCAAATGACAAAAAATGTCACAATGCTAAATGTCAAAAATGAAAAGTGTCACCATGAAAAATGTCAAAAATAACAAATTTCAAGATGGCAAATGTCAAAGATGTCAAATGACAAATGTCACAATGCTAAATGTCAAAAATGAAAAGTGTCACCATGAAAAATGTCAAAAATGCAAAATTTTAAGATGGCAAATGTCAAAGATGTCAAATGACAAATGTCACATTGCTAAATGTCAAAAATGAAAAGTGTCACCATGAAAAATGTCAAAAATAACAAATTTCAAGATGACAAATGTCAAAGATGTCAAATGACAAATGTCACAATGCTAAATGTCAAAAATGAAAAGTGTCACCATGAAAAATGTCAAAAATGACAAATTTCAAGATGGCAAATGTCAAAACTGACAAATGTCACAATGCTAAATGTCAAAAATGATAAGTGTCACCATGAAAAATGTCAAAAATACCAATTTCAAGATGGCAAATGTCCAAGATGTCAAATGACAAATGTCACAATGCTAAATGTCAAAAATGACAAATTTCAAGATGGCAAATGTCAAAGATGTCAAATGACAAATGTCACAATGCTAAATGTCAAAAATGAAAAGTGTCACCATGAAAAATGTTAAAAATGACAAATTTCAAGATGGCAAATGTCAAAACTGACAAATGTCACAATGCTAAATGTCAAAAATGAAAAGTGTCACCATGAAAAATGTCAAAAATGACAAATTTCAAGATGGCAAATGTCAAAGATGTCAAATGACAAATGTCACAATGCTAAATTTCAAACATGAAAAGTGTCACCATGAAAAATGTCAAAAATAACAAATTTCAAGATGGCAAATGTCAAAGATGTCAAATGACAAATGTCACAATGCTAAATGTCAAAAATGAAAAGTGTCACCACGAAAAATGTCAAAAATGACAAATTTCAAGATGGCAAATGTCAAAGATGTCAAATGACAAATGTCACAATGCTAAATGTCAAAAATGAAAAGTGTCACCATAAAAAATGTCAAAAATGACAAATTTCAAGATGGCAAATGTCAAAGATGTCAAATGACAAATGTCACAATGCTAAATGTCAAAAATGAAAAATGTCACCATGAAAAATGTGAAAAATGACAAATTTTAAGATGGCAAATGTCAAAACTGACAAATGTCACAATGCTAAATGTCAAAAATGATAAGTGTCACCATGAAAAATGTCAAAAATGACAAATTTCAAGATGGCAAATGTCCAAGATGTCAAATGACAAATGTCACAATGCTAAATGTCAAAAATGAAAAGTGTCACCATGAAAAATGTCAAAAATGACAAATTTCAAGATGGCAAATGTCAAAGATGTCAAATGACAAATGTCACAATGCTAAATGTCAAAAATGAAAAGTGTCAAAAATGACAAATTTCAAGATGGCAAATGTCTAAGATGTCAAATGACAAATGTCACAATGCTAAATGTCAAAAATGAAAAGTGTCACCATGAAAAATGTCAAAAATGACAAGTTTCAAGATGGCAAATGTCAAAACTGACAAATGTCACAATGCTAAATGTCAAAAATAATAAGTGTCACCATGAAAAATGTCAAAAATGACAAATTTCAAGATGGCAAATGTCCAAGATGTCAAATGACAAATGTCACAATGCTAAATGTCAAAAATGACAAATTTCGAGATGGAAAATGTCAAAGATGTCAAATGACAAATGTCACAATGCTAAATGTCAAAAATGAAAAGTGTCACCATGAAAAATGTCAAAAATGACAAATTTCAAGATGGCAAATGTCAAAACTGACAAATGTCACAATGCTAAATGTCAAAAACGAAAAGTGTCACCATGAAAAATGTCAAAAATGACAAATTTCAAGATGGCAAATGTCAAAGATGTCAAATGACAAATGTCACAATGCTAAATTTCAAAAATGAAAATTGTCACCATGAAAAATGTCAAAAATAACAAATTTCAAGATGGCAAATGTCAAAGATGTCAAATGACAAATGTCACAATGCTAAATGTCAAAAATGAAAAGTGTCACCACGAAAAATGTCAAAAATGACAAATTTCAAGAAGGCAAATGTCAAAGATGTCAAATGACAAATGTCACAATGCTAAATGTCAAAAATAAAAAGTGTCACCATGAAAAATGTCAAAAATGACAAATTTCAAGATGGCAAATGTCAAAACTGACAAATGTCACAATGCTAAATGTCAAAAATGATAAGTGTCACCATAAAATGTCAAAAATGACAAATTTCAAGATGGCAAATGTCCAAGATGTCAAATGACAAATGTCAGAATGCTAAATGTCAAAAATAAAAAGTGTCACCATGAAAAATGTCAAAAATGACAAATTTCAAGATGGCAAATGTCAAAGATGTCAAATGACAAATGTCACAATGCTAAATGTCAAAAATAAAAAGTGTCACCATGAAAAATGTCAAAAATGACAAATTTCAAGATGGCAAATGTCAAAACTGACAAATGTCACAATGCTAAATGTCAAAAATGATAAGTGTCACCATGAAAAATGTCAAAAATGACAAATTTCAAGATGGCAAATGTCCAAGATGTCAAATGACAAATGTCAGAATGCTAAATGTCAAAAATGACAAATTTCAAGATGGCAAATGTCTAAGATGTCAAATGACAAATGTCACAATGCTAAATGTCAAAAATGACAAATTTCAAGATGGCAAATGTCAAAGATGTCAAATGACAAATGTCACAATGCTAAATGCCAAAAATGAAAAGTGTCACCATGAAAAATGTCAAAAATGACAAATTTCAAAATGGCAAATGTCAAAGATGTCAAATGACAAATGTCACAATGCTAAATGTCAAAAATGAAAAGTGTCACCATGAAAAATGTCAAAAATAACAAATTTCAAGATGGCAAATGTCAAAGATGTCAAATGACAAATGTCACAATTCTAAATGTCAAAAATGAAAAGTGTCACAATGAAAAATGTCAAAAATGACAAATTTTAAGATGGCAAATATCAAAGATCTCAAATGACAAATGTCACAATGCTAAATGTCAAAAATGAAAAGTGTCACCATGAAAAATGTCAAAAATAACAAATTTCAAGATGGCAAATGTCAAAGATGTCAAGTGACAAATGTCACAATGCTAAATGTCAAAAATGAAAAGTGTCACCATGAAAAATGTCAAAAATGACAAATTTCAAGATGGCAAATGTCAAAACTGACAAATGTCACAATGCTAAATGTCAAAAATGATAAGTGTCACCATAAAAAATGTCAAAAATGACAAATTTCAAGATGGCAAATGTCCAAGATGTCAACTGACAAATGTCACAATGCTAAATGTCAAAAATGACAAATTTCAAGCTGGCAAATGTCAAAGATGTCAAATGACAAATGTCACAATGCTAAATGTCAAAAATGAAAAGTGTCACCACGAAAAATGTCAAAAATGACAAATTTCAAGATGGCAAATGTCAAAGATGTCAAATGACAAATGTCACAATGCTAAATGTCAAAAATGAAAAGTGTCACCATGAAAAATGTCAAAAATGACAAATTTCAAGATGGCAAATGTCAAAACTGACAAATGTCACAATGCTAAATGTCAAAAATGATAAGTGTCACCATGAAAAATGTCAAAAATGACAAATTTCAAGATGGCAAATGTCCAAGATGTCAAATGACAAATGTCAGAATGCTAAATGTCAAAAATGACAAATTTCAAGATGGCAAATGTCTAAGAGGTCAAATGACAAATGTCACAATGCTAAATGTCAAAAATGACAAATTTCAAGATGGCAAATGTCAAAGATGTCAAATGACAAATGTCACAATGCTAAATGCCAAAAATGAAAAGTGTCACCATAAAAAATGTCAAAAATGACAAATTTCAAAATGGCAAATGTCAAAGATGTCAAATGACAAATGTCACAATGCTAAATGTCAAAAATGAAAAGTGTCACCATGAAAAATGTCAAAAATAACAAATTTCAAGATGGCAAATGTCAAAGATGTCAAATGACAAATGTCACAATTCTAAATGTCAAAAATGAAAAGTGTCACAATGAAAAATGTCAAAAATGACAAATTTTAAGATGGCAAATATCAAAGATCTCAAATGACAAATGTCACAATGCTAAATGTCAAAAATGAAAAGTGTCACCATGAAAAATGTCAAAAATAACAAATTTCAAGATGGCAAATGTCAAAGATGTCAAGTGACAAATGTCACAATGCTAAATGTCAAAAATGAAAAGTGTCACCATGAAAAATGTCAAAAATGCAAAATTTCAAGATGGCAAATGTCAAAGATGTCAAATGACAAATGTCACATTGCTAAATGTCAAAAATGAAAAGTGTCACCATGAAAAATGTCAAAAATAACAAATTTCAAGATGGCAAATGTCAATGATGTCAAATGACAAATGTCACAATGCTAAATGTCAAAAATGAAAAGTGTCACCATGAAAAATGTCAAAAATGACAAATTTCAAGATGGCAAATGTCAAAACTGACAAATGTCACAATGCTAAATGTCAAAAATGATAAGTGTCACCATGAAAAATGTCAAAAATGACAAATTTCAAGATGGCAAATGTCCAAGATGTCAAATGACAAATGTCACAATGCTAAATGTCAAAAATGACAAATTTCAAGATGGCAAATGTCAAAGATGTCAAATGACAAATGTCACAATGCTAAATGTCAAAAATGAAAAGTGTCACCATGAAAAATGTCAAAAATGACAAATTTCAAGATGGTAAATGTCAAAACTGACAAATGTCACAATGCTAAATGTCAAAAATAAAAAATTGTCACCATGAAAAATGTCAAAAATGACAAATTTCAAGATGGCAAATGTCAAAGATGTCAAATGACAAATGTCACAATGCTAAATGTCAAAAATGAAAAGTGTCACCATGAAAAATGTCAAAAATGACAAATTTCAAGATGGCAAATGTCAAAGATGTCAAATGACAAATGTCACAATGCTAAATGTCAAAAATGAAAAGTGTCACCACGAAAAATGTCAAAAATGACAAATTTCAAGATGGCAAATGTCAAAGATGTCAAATGACAAATGTCACAATGCTAAATGTCAAAAATGAAAAGTGTCAAAAATGACAAATTTCAAGATGGCAAATGTCTAAGATGTCAAATGACAAATGTCACAATGCTAAATGTCAAAAATGAAAAGTGTCACCATGAAAAATTTCAAAAATGACAAGTTGCAAGATGGCAAATGTCAAAACTGACAAATGTCACAATGCTAAATGTCAAAAATGATAAGTGTCACCATGAAAAATGTCAAAAATGACAAATTTCAAGATGGCAAATGTCCAAGATGTCAAATGACAAATGTCACAATGCTAAATGTCAAAAATGAAAAGTGTCACCATGACAAATGTCAAAAATGACAAATTTCAAGATGGCAAATGTCAAAGATGTCAAATGACAAATGTCACAATGCTAAATGTCAAAAATGAAAAGTGTCAAAAATGACAAATTTCAAGATGGCAAATGTCTAAGATGTCAAATGACAAATGTCACAATGCTAAATGTCAAAAATGAAAAGTGTCACCATGAAAAATGTCAAAAATGACAAGTTGCAAGATGGCAAATGTCAAAACTGACAAATGTCACAATGCTAAATGTCAAAAATGATAAGTGTCACCATGAAAAATGTCAAATGACAAATGTCACAATGCTAAATGTCAAAAATGACAAATTTCAAGATGGCAAATGTCAAAGATGTCAAATGACAAATGTCACAATGCTAAATGTCAAAAATGAAAAGGGTAACCATGAAAAATGTCAAAAATGACAAATTTCAAGATGGCAAATGTCAAAACTGACAAATGTCACAATGCTAAATGTCAAAAATGAAAAGTGTCACCATGAAAAATGTCAAAAATGACAAATTTCAAGATGGCAAATGTCAAAGATGTCAAATGACAAATGTCACAATGCTAAATTTCAAAAATGAAAAGTGTCACCATGAAAAATGTCAAAAATAACAAATTTCAAGATGGCAAATGTCAAAGATGTCAAATGACAAATGTCACAATGCTAAATGTCAAAAATGAAAAGTGTCACCACGAAAAATGTCAAAAATGACAAATTTCAAGATGGCAAATGTCAAAGATGTCAAATGACAAATGTCACAATGCTAAATGTCAAAAATGAAAAGTGTCACCATAAAAAATGTCAAAAATGACAAATTTCAAGATGGCAAATGTCAAAGATGTCAAATGACAAATGTCACAATGCTAAATGTCAAAAATGAAAAGTGTCACCATGCTAAATGTCAAAAATGAAAAGTGTCAAAAATGACAAATTTCAAGATGGCAAATGTCTAAGATATCAAATGACAAATGTCACAATGCTAAATGTCAAAAATGAAAAGTGTCACCATGAAAAATGACAAATTTCAAGATGGCAAATGTCAAAACTGACAAATGTCACAATGCTAAATGTCAAAAATGAAAAGTGTCACCATGAAAAATGTCAAAAATAACAAATTTCAAGATGGCAAATGTCAAAGATGTCAAATGACAAATGTCACAATGCTAAATGTCAAAAATGACAAATTTCAAGATGGCAAATGTCAAAGATGTCAAATGACAAATGTCACAATGCTAAATGTTAAAAATAAAAAGTGTCACCATGAAAAATGTCAAAAATGACAAATTTCAAGATGGCAAATGTCAAAGATGTCAAATGACAAATGTCACAATGCTAAATGTCAAAAATGAAAAGTGTCACCATGAAAAATGTCAAAAATGACAAATTTAAAGATGGCAAATGTCAAAACTGACAAATGTCACAATGCTAAATGTCAAAAATGATAAGTGTCACCATGAAAAATGTCAAAAATGACAAATTTCAAGATGGCAAATGTCAAAGATGTCAAATGACAAATGTCACAATGCTAAATGTCAAAAATGACAAATTTCAAGATGGCAAATGTCTAAGATGTCAAATGACAAATGTCACAATGCTAAATGTCAAAAATGAAAAGTGTCACCATGAAAAATGTCAAAAATGACAAATTTCAAGATGGCAAATGTCCAAGATGTTAAATGACAAATGTCACAATGCTAAATGTCAAAAATGAAAAGTGTCACCATGAAAAATGTCAAAAATGACAAATTTCAAGATGGCAAATGTCAAAGATGTCAAATGACAAATGTCACAATGCTAAATGTCAAAAATGAAAAGTGTTAAAAATGACAAATTTCAAGATGGCAAATGTCTAAGATGTCAAATGACAAATGTCACAATGCTAAATGTAAAAAATGAAAAGTGTCACCGTGAAAAATGTCAAAAATGACAAATTTCAAGATGGCAAATGTCAAAGATGTCAAATGACAAATGTCACAATGCTAAATGTCAAAAATGAAAAGTGTCACCATGAAAAATGTCAAAAATGACAAATTTCAAGATGGCAAATGTCAAAGATGTCAAATGACAAATGTCACAATGCTAAATGTCAAAAATGAAAAGTGTCCCCATGAAAAATGTCAATAATGACAAATTTCAAGATGTTAAAGATGTCAAATGACAAATGTCACAATGATAAATGTCAAAAATGAAAAGTGTCATCATGAAAAATGTCAAAAATGACAAATTTCAAAATGGCAAATGTCAAAGATGTCAAATGACAAATGTCACAAAGCTAAATGTCAAAAATGAAAAGTGTCACCATGAAAAATGTCAAAAATAACAAATTTCAAGATGGCAAATGTCAAAGATGTCAAATGACAAATGTCACAATGCTAAATGTTAAAATTGAAAAGTGTCACCATGAAAAATGTCAAAAATGACAAATTTCAAGATGGCAAATGTCAAAACTGACAAATGTCACAATGCTAAATGTCAAAAATGATAAGTGTCACCATGAAAAATGTCAAAAATGACAAATTTCAAGATGGCAAATGTCCAAGATGTCAAATGACAAATGTCACAATGCTAAATGTCAAAAATGACAAATTTCAAGATGGCAAATGTCAAAGATGTCAAATGACAAATGTCACAATGCTAAATGTCAAAAATGAAAAGTGTCACCATGAAAAATGTCAAAAATGACAAATTTCAAGATGGCAAATGTCAAAGATGTCAAATGACAAATGTCAGAATGCTAAATGTCAAAAATGACAAATTTCAAGATGGCAAATGTCTAAGATGTCAAATGACAAATGTCACAATGCTAAATGTCAAAAATGAAAAGTGTCACCATGAAAAATGTCAAAAATGACAAATTTCAAGATGGCAAATGTCAAAGATGTCAAATGACAAATGTCACAATGCTAAATGTCAAAAATGAAAAGTGTCACCATGAAAAATGTCAAAAATGACAAATTTTAAGATGGCAAATGTCAAAACTGACAAATGTCACAATGCTAAATGTCAAAAATGATAAGTGTCACCATGAAAAATGTCAAAAATGACAAATTTCAAGATGGCAAATGTCAAAGATGTCAAATGACAAATGTCACAATGCTAAATGTCAAAAATGACAAATTTCAAGATGGCAAATGTCTAAGATGTCAAATGACAAATGTCACAATGCTAAATGTCAAAAATGAAAAGTGTCACCATGAAAAATGTCAAAAATGACAAATTTCAAGATGGCAAATGTCCAAGATGTTAAATGACAAATGTCACAATGCTAAATGTCAAAAATGAAAAGTGTCACCATGAAAAATGTCAAAAATGACAAATTTCAAGATGGCAAATGTCAAAGATGTCAAATGACAAATGTCACAATGCTAAATGTCAAAAATGAAAAGTGTCAAAAATGACAAATTTCAAGATGGCAAATGTCTAAGATGTCAAATGACAAATGTCACAATGCTAAATGTCAAAAATGAAAAGTGTCACCGTGAAAAATGTCAAAAATGACAAATTTCAAGATGGCAAATGTCAAAGATGTCAAATGACAAATGTCACAATGCTAAATGTCAAAAATGAAAAGTGTCACCATGAAAAATGTCAAAAATGACAAATTTCAAGATGGCAAATGTCAAAGATGTCAAATGACAAATGTCACAATGCTAAATGTCAAAAATGAAAAGTGTCCCCATGAAAAATGTCAATAATGACAAATTTCAAGATGTCAAAGATGTCAAATGACAAATGTCAGAATGATAAATGTCAAAAATGAAAAGTGTCACCATGAAAAATGTCAAAAATGACAAATTTCAAGATGGCAAATGTCAAAGATGCAAATGACAAATGTCACAATGCTAAATGTCAAAAATGAAAAGTGTCACCATAAAAAATGTCAAAAATAACAAATTTCAAGATGGCAAATGTCAAAGATGTCAAATGACAAATGTCACAATGCTAAATGTTAAAAATGAAAAGTGTCACCATGAACAATGTCAAAAATGACAAATTTCAAGATGGCAAATGTCAAAACTGACAAATGTCACAATGCTAAATGTCAAAAATGATAAGTGTCACCATGAAAAATGTTAAAAATAACAAATTTCAAGATGGCAAATGTCAAAGATGTCAAATGACAAATGTCACAATTCTAAATGTCAAAAATGAAAAGTGTCACCATGAAAAATGTCAAAAATGACAAATTTCAAGATGGCAAATGTCAAAGATGTCAAATGAAAAATGTCACAATGCTAAATGTCAAAAATGAAAAGTGTCCCCATGAAAAATGTCAATAATGACAAATTTCAAGATGTCAAAGATGTCAAATGACAAATGTCAGAATGATAAATGTCAAAAATGAAAAGTGTCACCATGAAAAATGTCAAAAATGACAAATTTCAAGATGGCAAATGTCAAAGATGCAAATGACAAATGTCACAATGCTAAATGTCAAAAATGAAAAGTGTCACCATAAAAAATGTCAAAAATAACAAATTTCAAGATGGCAAATGTCAAAGATGTCAAATGACAAATGTCACAATGCTAAATGTTAAAAATGAAAAGTGTCACCATGAACAATGTCAAAAATGACAAATTTCAAGATGGCAAATGTCAAAACTGACAAATGTCACAATGCTAAATGTCAAAAATGATAAGTGTCACCATGAAAAATGTTAAAAATAACAAATTTCAAGATGGCAAATGTCAAAGATGTCAAATGACAAATGTCACAATTCTAAATGTCAAAAATGAAAAGTGTCACCATGAAAAATGTTAAAAATAACAAATTTCAAGATGGCAAATATCAAAGATGTCAAATGACAAATGTCACAATGCTAAATGTCAAAAATGAAAAGTGTCACCATGAAAAATGTCAAAAATAACAAATTTCAAGATGGCAAATGTCAAAGATGTCAAATGACAAATGTCACAATGCTAAATGTCAAAAATGAAAAGTGTCACCATGAAAAATGTCAAAAATGACAAATTTCAATATGGCAAATGTCCAAGATGTTAAATGACAAATGTCACAATGCTAAATGTCAAAAATGAAAAGTGTCACCATGAAAAATGTCAAAAATGACAAATTTCAAGATGGCAAATGTCAAAGATGTCAAATGACAAATGTCACAATGCTAAATGTCAAAAATGAAAAGTGTCAAAAATGACAAATTTCAAGATGGCAAATGTCTAAGATGTCAAATGACAAATGTCACAATGCTAAATGTCAAAAATGAAAAGTGTCACCGTGAAAAATGTCAAAAATGACAAATTTCAAGATGGCAAATGTCAAAGATGTCAAATGACAAATGTCACAATGCTAAATGTCAAAAATGAAAAGTGTCACCATGAAAAATGTCAAAAATGACAAATTTCAAGATGGCAAATGTCAAAGATGTCAAATGACAAATGTCACAATGCTAAATGTCAAAAATGAAAAGTGTCCCCATGAAAAATGTCAATAATAACAAATTTCAAGATGTCAAAGATGTCAAATGACAAATGTCACAATGATAAATGTCAAAAATGAAAATTGTCACCATGAAAAATGTCAAAAATGACAAATTTCAAGATGGCAAATGTCAAAGATGTCAAATGACAAATGTCACAATGCTAAATGTCAAAAATGAAAAGTGTCACCATGAAAAATGTCAAAAATAACAAATTTCAAGATGGCAAATGTCAAAGATGTCAAATGACAAATGTCACAATGCTAAATGTTAAAAATGAAAAGTGTCACCATGAAAAATGTCAAAAATGACAAATTTCAAGATGGCAAATGTCAAAACTGACAAATGTCACAATGCTAAATGTCAAAAATGATAAGTGTAACCATGAAAACTGTCAAAAATGACAAATTTTAAGATGGCAAATGTCCAAGATGTCAAATGACAAATGTCACAATGCTAAATGTCAAAAATGACAAATTTCAAGATGGCAAATGTCAAAGATGTCAAATGACAAATGTCACAATGCTAAATGTCAAAAATGAAAAGTGTCACCATGAAAAATGTCAAAAATGACAAATTTCAAGATGGCAAATGTCAAAGATGTCAAATGACAAATGTCACAATGCTAAATGTCAAAAATGAAAAGTGTCACCATGAAAAATGTTAAAAATAACAAATTTCAAGATGGCAAATGTCAAAGATGTCAAATGACAAATGTCACAATTCTAAATGTCAAAAATGAAAAGTGTCACCATGAAAAATGTTAAAAATAACAAATTTCAAGATGGCAAATATCAAAGATGTCAAATGACAAATGTCACAATGCTAAATGTCAAAAATGAAAAGTGTCACCATGAAAAATGTCAAAAATAACAAATTTCAAGATGGCAAATGTCAAAGATGTCAAATGACAAATGTCACAATGCTAAATGTCAAAAATGAAAAGTGTCACCATGAAAAATGTCAAAAATGACAAATTTCAAGATGGCAAATGTCCAAGATGTTAAATGACAAATGTCACAATGCTAAATGTCAAAAATGAAAAGTTTCACCATGAAATATGTCAAAAATGACAAATTTCAAGATGGCAAATGTCCAAGATGTTAAATGACAAATGTCACAATGCTAAATGTCAAAAATGAAAAGTGTCACCATGAAAAATGTCAAAAATGACAAATTTCAAGATGGCAAATGTCAAAGATGTCAAATGACAAATGTCACAATGCTAAATGTCAAAAATGAAAAGTGTCAAAAATGACAAATTTTAAGATGGCAAATGTCTAAGATGTCAAATGACAAATGTCACAATGCTAAATGTCAAAAATGAAAAGTGTCACCGTGAAAAATGTCAAAAATGACAAATTTCAAGATGGCAAATGTCAAAGATGTCAAATGACAAATGTCACAATGCTAAATGTCAAAAATGAAAAGTGTCACCATGAAAAATGTCAAAAATGACAAATTTCAATATGGCAAATGTCAAAGATGTCAAATGACAAATGTCACAATGCTAAATGTCAAAAATGAAAAGTGTCCCCATGAAAAATGTCAATAATGACAAATTTCAAGATGTCAAAGATGTCAAATGACAAATGTCGCAATGATAAATGTCAAAAATGAAAAGTGTCACCATGAAAAATGTCAAAAATGACAAATTTCAAGATGGCAAATGTCAAAGATGTCAAATGACAAATGTCACAATGCTAAATGTCAAAAATGAAAAGTGTCACCATAAAAAATGTCAAAAATAACAAATTTCAAGATGGCAAATGTCAAAGATGTCAAATGACAAATGTCACAATGCTAAATGTTAAAAATGAAAAGTGTCACCATGAAAAATGTCAAAAATGACAAATTTCAAGATGGCAAATGTCAAAACTGACAAATGTCACAATGCTAAATGTCAAAAATGATAAGTGTCACCATGAAAAATGTTAAAAATAACAAATTTCAAGATGGCAAATGTCAAAGATGTCAAATGACAAATGTCACAATTCTAAATGTCAAAAATGAAAAGTGTCACCATGAAAAATGTTAAAAATAACAAATTTCAAGATGGCAAATATCAAAGATGTCAAATGACAAATGTCACAATGCTAAATGTCAAAAATGAAAAGTGTCACCATGAAAAATGTCAAAAATAACAAATTTCAAGATGGCAAATGTCAAAGATGTCAAATGACAAATGTCACAATGCTAAATGTTAAAAATGAAAAGTGTCACCATGAAAAATGTCAAAAATGACAAATTTCAAGATGGCAAATGTCCAAGATGTTAAATGACAAATGTCACAATGCTAAATGTCAAAAATGAAAAGTGTCACCATGAAAAATGTCAAAAATGACAAATTTCAAGATGGCAAATGTCAAAGATGTCAAATGACAAATGTCACAATGCTAAATGTCAAAAATGAAAAGTGTCAAAAATGACAAATTTCAAGATGGCAAATGTCTAAGATGGCAAATGTCTAAGATGTCAAATGACAAATGTCACAATGCTAAATGTCAAAAATGAAAAGTGTCACCGTGAAAAATGTCAAAAATGACAAATTTCAAGATGGCAAATGTCAAAGATGTCAAATGACAAATGTCACAATGCTAAATGTCAAAAATGAAAAGTGTCACCATGAAAAATGTCAAAAATGACAAATTTCAAGATGGCAAATGTCAAAGATGTCAAATGACAAATGTCACAATGCTAAATGTCAAAAATGAAAAGTGTCCCCATGAAAAATGTCAATAATAACAAATTTCAAGATGTCAAAGATGTCAAATGACAAATGTCACAATGATAAATGTCAAAAATGAAAATTGTCACCATGAAAAATGTCAAAAATGACAAATTTCAAGATGGCAAATGTCAAAGATGTCAAATGACAAATGTCACAATGCTAAATGTCAAAAATGAAAAGTGTCACCATGAAAAATGTCAAAAATAACAAATTTCAAGATGGCAAATGTCAAAGATGTCAAATGACAAATGTCACAATGCTAAATGTTAAAAATGAAAAGTGTCACCATGAAAAATGTCAAAAATGACAAATTTCAAGATGGCAAATGTCAAAACTGACAAATGTCACAATGCTAAATGTCAAAAATGATAAGTGTAACCATGAAAACTGTCAAAAATGACAAATTTCAAGATGGCAAATGTCCAAGATGTCAAATGACAAATGTCACAATGCTAAATGTCAAAAATGACAAATTTCAAGATGGCAAATGTCAAAGATGTCAAATGACAAATGTCACAATGCTAAATGTCAAAAATGAAAAGTGTCACCATGAAAAATGTCAAAAATGACAAATTTCAAGATGGCAAATGTCAAAGATGTCAAATGACAAATGTCACAATGCTAAATGTCAAAAATGAAAAGTGTCACCATGAAAAATGTTAAAAATAACAAATTTCAAGATGGCAAATGTCAAAGATGTCAAATGACAAATGTCACAATTCTAAATGTCAAAAATGAAAAGTGTCACCATGAAAAATGTTAAAAATAACAAATTTCAAGATGGCAAATATCAAAGATGTCAAATGACAAATGTCACAATGCTAAATGTCAAAAATGAAAAGTGTCACCATGAAAAATGTCAAAAATAACAAATTTCAAGATGGCAAATGTCAAAGATGTCAAATGACAAATGTCACAATGCTAAATGTCAAAAATGAAAAGTGTCACCATGAAAAATGTCAAAAATGACAAATTTCAAGATGGCAAATGTCCAAGATGTTAAATGACAAATGTCACAATGCTAAATGTCAAAAATGAAAAGTGTCACCATGAAAAATGTGAAAAATGACAAATTTCAAGATGACAAATGTCAAAGATGTCAAATGACAAATGTCACAATGCTAAATGTCAAAAATGAAAAGTGTCAAAAATGACAAATTTCAAGATGGCAAATGTCTAAGATGTCAAATGACAAATGTCACAATGCTAAATGTCAAAAATGAAAAGTGTCACCGTGTAAAATGTCAAATATGACAAATTTCAAGAGGGCAAATGTCAAAGATGTCAAATGACAAATGTCACAATGCTAAATGTCAAAAATGAAAAGTGTCACCATGAAAAATGTCAAAAATGACAAATTTCAAGATGGCAAATGTCAAAGATGTCAAATGACAAATGTCACAATGCTAAATGTCAAAAATGAAAAGTGTCCCCATAAAAAATGTCAATAATAACAAATTTCAAGATGTCAAAGATGTCAAATGACAAATGTCACAATGATAAATGTCAAAAATGAAAATTGTCACCATGAAAAATGTCAAAAATGACCAATTTCAAGATGGCAAATGTCAAAGATGTCAAATGACAAATGTCACAATGCTAAATGTCAAAAATGAAAAGTGTCACCATGAAAAATGTCAAAAATAACAAATTTCAAGATGGCAAATGTCAAAGATGTCAAATGACAAATGTCACAATGCTAAATGTTAAAAATGAAAAGTGTCACCATGAAAAATGTCAAAAATGACAAATTTCAAGATGGCAAATGTCAAAACTGACAAATGTCACCATCAAAAATGTCAAAAATGACAAATTTCAAGATGGCAAATGTCCAAGATGTCAAATGACAAATGTCACAATGCTAAATGTCAAAAATGACAAATTTCAAGATGGCAAATGTCAAAGATGTCAAATGACAAATGTCACAATGCTAAATGTCAAAAATGAAAAGTGTCACCATGAAAAATGTCAAAAATGACAAATTTCAAGATGGCAAATGTCAAAGATGTCAAATGACAAATGTCACAATGCTAAATGTCAAAAATGAAAAGTGTCACCATGAAAAATGTTAAAAATAACAAATTTCAAGATGGCAAATGTCAAAGATGTCAAATGACAAATGTCACAATTCTAAATGTCAAAAATGAAAAGTATCACCATGAAAAATGTTAAAAATAACAAATTTCAAGATGGCAAATATCAAAGATGTCAAATGACAAATGTCACAATGCTAAATGTCAAAAATGAAAAGTGTCACCATGAAAAATGTCAAAAATAACAAATTTCAAGATGGCAAATGTCAAAGATGTCAAATGACAAATGTTACAATGCTAAATGTCAAAAATGAAAAGTGTCACCATGAAAAATGTCAAAAATGCAAAATTTCAAGATGGCAAATGTCAAAGATTACAAATGACAAATGTCACAATGCTAAATGTCAAAAATGAAAAGTGTCACCATGAAAAATGTCGAAAATAACAAATTTCAAGATGGCAAATGTCAAAGATGTCAAATGACAAATGTCAAAAATGAAAAGTGTCACCATGAAAAATGTCAAAAATGACAAATTTCAAGATGGCAAATGTCAAAACTGACAAATGTCACAATGCTAAATGTCAGAAATGATAAGTGTCACCATGAAAAATGTCAAAAATGACAAATTTCAAGATGGCAAATGTCCAAGATGTCAAATGACAAATGTCACAATGCTAAATGTCAAAATTGACAAATTTCAAGATGGCAAATGTCAAAGATGTCAAATGACAAATGTCCCAATGCTAAATGTCAAAAATGAAAAGTGTCACCATGAAAAATGTCAAAAATGACAAATTTCAAGATGGCAAATGTCAAAACTGACAAATGTTACAATGCTAAATGTCAAAAATGAAAAGTATCACCATGAAAAATGTCAAAAATGACAAATTTCAAGATGGCAAATGTCAAAGATGTCAAATGACAAATGTCACAACGCTAAATGTCAAAAATGAAAAGTGTCACCATGAAAAATGTCAAAAATAACAAATTTCAAGATGGCAAATGTCAAAGATGTCAAATGACAAATGTCACAATTCTAAATGTCAAAAATGAAAAGTGTCACCATGAAAAATGTCAAAAATGACAAATTTCAAGATGGCAAATATCAAAGATGTCAAATGACGAATGTCACAATGCTAAATGTCAAAAATGAAAAGTGTCACCATGAAAAATGTCAAAAATAACAAATTTCAAGATGGCAAATGTCAAAGATGTCAAATGACAAATGTCACAATTCTAAATGTCAAAAATAAAAAGTGTCACCATGAAAAATGTCAAAAATGACAAATTTCAAGATGGCAAATATCAAAGATGTCAAATGACAAATGTCACAATGCTAAATGTTAAAAATGAAAAGTGTCACCATGAAAAATGTCAAAAATAACAAATTTCAAGATGGCAAATGTCAAAGATGTCAAATGACAAATGTCACAATGCTAAATGTCAAAAATGAAAAGTGTCACCATGAAAAATGTCAAAAATAACAAATTTCAAGATGGCAAATGTCAAAGATGTCAAATGACAAATGTTACAATGCTAAATGTCAAAAATGAAAAGTGTCACCATGAAAAATGTCAAAAATGCAAAATTTCAAGATGGCAAATGTCAAAGATTACAAATGACAAATGTCACAATGCTAAATGTCAAAAATGAAAAGTGTCACCATGAAAAATGTCAAAAATGACAAATTTCAAGATGGCAAATGTCAAAACTGACAAATGTCACAATGCTAAATGTCAGAAATGATAAGTGTCACCATGAAAAATGTCAAAAATGACAAATTTCAAGATGGCAAATGTCCAAGATGTCAAATGACAAATGTCACAATGCTAAATGTCAAAATTGACAAATTTCAAGATGGCAAATGTCAAAGATGTCAAATGACAAATGTCCCAATGCTAAATGTCAAAAATGAAAAGTGTCACCATGAAAAATGTCAAAAATGACAAATTTCAAGATGGCAAATGTCAAAACTGACAAATGTTACAATGCTAAATGTCAAAAATGAAAAGTATCACCATGAAAAATATCAAAAATGACAAATTTCAAGATGGCAAATGTCAAAGATGTCAAATGACAAATGTCACAACGCTAAATGTCAAAAATGAAAAGTGTCACCATGAAAAATGTCAAAAATAACAAATTTCAAGATGGCAAATGTCAAAGATGTCAAATGACAAATGTCACAATTCTAAATGTCAAAAATGAAAAGTGTCACCATGAAAAATGTCAAAAATGACAAATTTCAAGATGGCAAATATCAAAGATGTCAAATGACAAATGTCACAATGCTAAATGTCAAAAATGAAAAGTGTCACCATGAAAAATGTCAAAAATAACAAATTTCAAGATGGCAAATGTCAAAGATGTCAAATGACAAATGTCACAATTCTAAATGTCAAAAATAAAAAGTGTCACCATGAAAAATGTCAAAAATGACAAATTTCAAGATGGCAAATATCAAAGATGTCAAATGACAAATGTCACAATGCTAAATGTTAAAAATGAAAAGTGTCACCATGAAAAATGTCAAAAATAACAAATTTCAAGATGGCAAATGTCAAAGATGTCAAATGACAAATGTCACAATGCTAAATGTCAAAAATGAAAAGTGTCACCATGAAAAATGTCAAAAATAACAAATTTCAAGATGGCAAATGTCAAAGATGTCAAATGACAAATGTCACAATGCTAAAAGTCAAAAATCAAAAGTGTCACCATGAAAAATGTCAAAAATGACAAATTTCAAGATAGCAAATGTCAAAACTGACAAATGTCACGATGCTAAATGTCAAAAATGATAAGTGTCACCATGAAAAATGTCAAAAATGACAAATTTCAAGATGGCAAATGTCCAAGATGTCAAATGACAAATGTCACAATGCTAAATGTCAAAAATGACAAATTTCAAGATGGCAAATGTCAAAGATGTCAAATCACAAATGTCACAATGCTAAATGTCAAAAATTAAAAGTGTCACGATGAAAAATGTCAAAAATGACAAATTTTAAGATGGCAAATGTCAAAGATGTCAAATGACAAATGTCACAATGC
The DNA here is from genome assembly GCA_964028335.1 of Altica lythri. Lineage (NCBI taxonomy): Eukaryota > Metazoa > Arthropoda > Insecta > Coleoptera > Chrysomelidae > Altica > Altica lythri. The sequence goes on along the minus strand of OZ034800.1, from coordinate 19,675,348 downwards.
TAAATGTCAAAAATGAAAAGTGTCACCATGAAAAATGTCAAAAATAACAAATTTCAAGATGGCAAATGTCAAAGATGTCAAATGACAAATGTCACAATGCTAAATGTCAAAAATGAAAAGTGTCACCATGAAAAATGTCAAAAATGACAAATTTCAAGATGGCAAATGTCAAAGATGTCAAATGACAAATGTCACAATGCTAAATGTCAAAAATGAAAAGTGTCACCATAAAATGTCAAAAATGACAAATTTCAAGATGGCAAATGTCAAAGATGTCAAATGACAAATGTCACAATGCTAAATGTCAAAAAGGAAAAGTGTCACCATGAAAAATGTCAAAAATGACAAATTTCAAGATGGCAAATGTCAAAGATGTCAAATGACAAATGTCACAATGCTAAATGTCAAAAATGAAAAGTGTCACACTGAAAAATGTGAAAAATGACAAATTTCAAAATGGCAAATGTCAAAACTGACAAATGTCACAATGCTAAATGTCAAAAATGATAAGTGTCACCATGAAAAATGTCACAAATGACAAATTTTAAGATGGCAAATGTCCGAGATGTCAAATGACAAATGTCACAATGCTACATGTCAAAAATGAAAAGTGTCACCATGAAAAATGTCAAAAATGACAAATTTCAAGATGACAAATGTCAAAGACGTCAAATGACAAATGTCACAATGCTAAATGTCAAAAACGAAAAGTGTCAAAAATAACAAATTTCAAGATGGCAAATGTCTAAGATGTCAAATGACAAATGTCACAATGCTAAATGTCAAAAATGAAAAGTGTCACCGTGAAAAATGTCAAAAATGACAAATTACAAGATGGCAAATGTCAAAGATGTCAAATGACAAATGTCACAATGCTAAATGTCAAAAATGAAAAGTGTCACCATGAAAAATGTCAAAAATGACAAATTTCTAGATGGCAAATGTCAAAGATGTCAAATGACAAATGTCACAATGCTAAATGTCAAAAATGAAAAGTGTCCCCATGAAAAATGTCAATAATGACAAATTTCAAGATGGCAAATGTCAAAGATGTCAAATGACAAATGTCACAATGCTAAATGTCAAAAATGAAAAGTGTCACCATGAAAAATGTCAAAAATGACAAATTTCAAGATGGCAAATGTCCAAGATGTCAAATGACAAATGTCACAATGCTAAATGTCAAAAATGACAAATTTCAAGATGGCAAATGTCAAAGATGTCAAATGACAAATGTCACAATGCTAAATGTCAAAAATGAAAAGTGTCACCATGAAAAATGTCAAAAATGACAAATTTCAAGATGGCAAATATCAAAGATGTCAAATGACAAATGTCACAATGCTAAATGTCCACAATAAAAAGTGTCACCATGAAAAATGTCAAAAATAACAAATTTCAAGATGGCAAATGTCAAAGATGTCAAATGACAAATGTCACAATGCTAAAGGTCAAAAATGAAAAGTGTCACCATGAAAAATGTCAAAAATAACAAATTTCAAGATGGCAAATGTCAAAGATGTCAAATGACAAATGTCACAATTCTAAATGTCAAAAATGAAAAGTGTCAGCATGAAAAATGTCAAAAATGACAAATTTCAAGATGGCAAATATCAAAGATGTCAAATGACAAATGTCACAATGCTAAATGTCCACAATAAAAAGTGTCACCATGAAAAATGTCAAAAATAACAAATTTCAAGATGGCAAATGTCAAAGATGTCAAATGACAAATGTCACAATGCTAAATGTCAAAAATGAAAAGTGTCACCATGAAAAATGTCAAAAATGCAAAATTTCAAGATGGCAAATGTCAAAGATTACAAATGACAAATGTCACAATGCTAAATGTCAAAAATGAAAAGTGTCACCATGAAAAATGTCAAAAATAACAAATTTCAAGATGGCAAATGTCAAAGATGTCAAATGACAAATGTCAAAAATGAAAAGTGTCACCATGAAAAATGTCAAAAATAACAAATTTCAAGATGGCAAATGTCAAAGATGTCAAATGACAAATGTCACAATGCTAAATGTCAAAAATGAAAAGTGTCACCATGAAAAATGTCAAAAATAACAAATTTCAAGATGGCAAATGTCAAAGATGTCAAATGACAAATGTTACAATGCTAAATGTCAAAAATGAAAAGTGTCACCATGAAAAATGTCAAAAATGCAAAATTTCAAGATGGCAAATGTCAAAGATTACAAATGACAAATGTCACAATGCTAAATGTCAAAAATGAAAAGTGTCACCATGAAAAATGTCAAAAATGACAAATTTCAAGATGGCAAATGTCAAAACTGACAAATGTCACAATGCTAAATGTCAGAAATGATAAGTGTCACCATGAAAAATGTCAAAAATGACAAATTTCAAGATGGCAAATGTCCAAGATGTCAAATGACAAATGTCACAATGCTAAATGTCAAAATTGACAAATTTCAAGATGGCAAATCTCAAAGATGTCAAATGACAAATGTCCCAATGCTAAATGTCAAAAATGAAAAGTGTCACCATGAAAAATGTCAAAAATGACAAATTTCAAGATGGCAAATGTCAAAACTGACAAATGTTACAATGCTAAATGTCAAAAATGAAAAGTATCACCATGAAAAATGTCAAAAATGACAAATTTCAAGATGGCAAATGTCAAAGATGTCAAATGACAAATGTCACAACGCTAAATGTCAAAAATGAAAAGTGTCACCATGAAAAATGTCAAAAATGACAAATTTCAAGATGGCAAATATCAAAGATGTCAAATGACAAATGTCACAATGCTAAATGTTAAAAATGAAAAGTGTCACCATGAAAAATGTCAAAAATAACAAATTTCAAGATGGCAAATGTCAAAGATGTCAAATGACAAATGTCACAATGCTAAATGTCAAAAATGAAAAGTGTCACCATGAAAAATGTCAAAAATAACAAATTTCAAGATGGCAAATGTCAAAGATGTCAAATGACAAATGTTACAATGCTAAATGTCAAAAATGAAAAGTGTCACCATGAAAAATGTCAAAAATGCAAAATTTCAAGATGGCAAATGTCAAAGATTACAAATGACAAATGTCACAATGCTAAATGTCAAAAATGAAAAGTGTCACCATGAAAAATGTCAAAAATGACAAATTTCAAGATGGCAAATGTCAAAACTGACAAATGTCACAATGCTAAATGTCAGAAATGATAAGTGTCACCATGAAAAATGTCAAAAATGACAAATTTCAAGATGGCAAATGTCCAAGATGTCAAATGACAAATGTCACAATGCTAAATGTCAAAATTGACAAATTTCAAGATGGCAAATGTCAAAGATGTCAAATGACAAATGTCACAATGCTAAATGTCAAAAATGAAAAGTGTCACCATGAAAAATGTCAAAAATGACAAATTTCAAGATGGCAAATGTCAAAACTGACAAATGTTACAATGCTAAATGTCAAAAATGAAAAGTATCACCATGAAAAATGTCAAAAATGACAAATTTCAAGATGGCAAATGTCAAAGATGTCAAATGACAAATGTCACAACGCTAAATGTCAAAAATGAAAAGTGTCACCATGAAAAATGTCAAAAATAACAAATTTCAAGATGGCAAATGTCAAAGATGTCAAATGACAAATGTCACAATTCTAAATGTCAAAAATGAAAAGTGTCACCATGAAAAATGTCAAAAATGACAAATTTCAAGATGGCAAATATCAAAGATGTCAAATGACAAATGTCACAATGCTAAATGTCAAAAATGAAAAGTGTCACCATGAAAAATGTCAAAAATAACAAATTTCAAGATGGAAAATGTCAAAGATGTCAAATGACAAATGTCACAATTCTAAATGTCAAAAATAAAAAGTGTCACCATGAAAAATGTCAAAAATGACAAATTTCAAGATGGCAAATATCAAAGATGTCAAATGACAAATGTCACAATGCTAAATGTTAAAAATGAAAAGTGTCACCATGAAAAATGTCAAAAATAACAAATTTCAAGATGGCAAATGTCAAAGATGTCAAATGACAAATGTCACAATGCTAAATGTCAAAAATGAAAAGTGTCACCATGAAAAATGTCAAAAATAACAAATTTCAAGATGGCAAATGTCAAAGATGTCAAATGACAAATGTCACAATGCTAAAAGTCAAAAATCAAAAGTGTCACCATGAAAAATGTCAAAAATGACAAATTTCAAGATAGCAAATGTCAAAACTGACAAATGTCACGATGCTAAATGTCAAAAATGATAAGTGTCACCATGAAAAATGTCAAAAATGACAAATTTCAAGATGGCAAATGTCCAAGATGTCAAATGACAAATGTCACAATGCTAAATGTCAAAAATGACAAATTTCAAGATGGCAAATGTCAAAGATGTCAAATCACAAATGTCACAATGCTAAATGTCAAAAATTAAAAGTGTCACGATGAAAAATGTCAAAAATGACAAATTTTAAGATGGCAAATGTCAAAGATGTCAAATGACAAATGTCACAATGCTAAATGTCAAAAATGAAAAGTGTCACCATGAAAAATGTCAAAAATAACAAATTTCAAGATGGCAAATGTCAAAGATGTCAAATGACAAATGTCACAATGCTAAATGTCAAAAATGAAAAGTGTCACCATGAAAAATGTCAAAAATGACAAATTTCAAGATGGCAAATGTCAAAGATGTCAAATGACAAATGTCACAATGCTAAATGTCAAAAATGAAAAGTGTCACCATAAAATGTCAAAAATGACAAATTTCAAGATGGCAAATGTCAAAGATGTCAAATGACAAATGTCACAATGCTAAATGTCAAAAAGGAAAAGTGTCACCATGAAAAATGTCAAAAATGACAAATTTCAAGATGGCAAATGTCAAAGATGTCAAATGACAAATGTCACAATGCTAAATGTCAAAAATGAAAAGTGTCACACTGAAAAATGTGAAAAATGACAAATTTCAAAATGGCAAATGTCAAAACTGACAAATGTCACAATGCTAAATGTCAAAAATGATAAGTGTCACCATGAAAAATGTCACAAATGACAAATTTCAAGATGGCAAATGTCCAAGATGTCAAATGACAAATGTCACAATGCTAAATGTCAAAAATGAAAAGTGTCACCATGAAAAATGTCAAAAATGACAAATTTCAAGATGACAAATGTCAAAGACGTCAAATGACAAATGTCACAATGCTAAATGTCAAAAACGAAAAGTGTCAAAAATAACAAATTTCAAGATGGCAAATGTCTAAGATGTCAAATGACAAATGTCACAATGCTAAATGTCAAAAATAAAAAGTGTCACCGTGAAAAATGTCAAAAATGACAAATTACAAGATGGCAAATGTCAAAGATGTCAAATGACAAATGTCACAATGCTAAATGTCAAAAATGAAAAGTGTCACCATGAAAAATGTCAAAAATGACAAATTTCTAGATGGCAAATGTCAAAGATGTCAAATGACAAATGTCACAATGCTAAATGTCAAAAATGAAAAGTGTCCCCATAAAAAATGTCAATAATGACAAATTTCAAGATGGCAAATGTCAAAGATGTCAAATGACAAATGTCACAATGCTAAATGTCAAAAATGAAAAGTGTCACCATGAAAAATGTCAAAAATGACAAATTTCAAGATGGCAAATGTCCAAGATGTCAAATGACAAATGTCACAATGCTAAATGTCAAAAATGACAAATTTCAAGATGGCAAATGTCAAAGATGTCAAATGACAAATGTCACAATGCTAAATGTCAAAAATGAAAAGTGTCACCATGAAAAATGTCAAAAATGACAAATTTCAAGATGGCAAATATCAAAGATGTCAAATGACAAATGTCACAATGCTAAATGTCCACAATAAAAAGTGTCACCATGAAAAATGTCAAAAATAACAAATTTCAAGATGGCAAATGTCAAAGATGTCAAATGACAAATGTCACAATGCTAAATGTCAAAAATGAAAAGTGTCACCATGAAAAATGTCAAAAATAACAAATTTCAAGATGGCAAATGTCAAAGATGTCAAATGACAAATGTCACAATTCTAAATGTCAAAAATGAAAAGTGTCAGCATGAAAAATGTCAAAAATGACAAATTTCAAGATGGCAAATATCAAAGATGTCAAATGACAAATGTCACAATGCTAAATGTCCACAATAAAAAGTGTCACCATGAAAAATGTCAAAAATAACAAATTTCAAGATGGCAAATGTCAAAGATGTCAAATGACAAATGTCACAATGCTAAATGTCAAAAATGAAAAGTGTCACCATGAAAAATGTCAAAAATGCAAAATTTCAAGATGGCAAATGTCAAAGATTACAAATGACAAATGTCACAATGCTAAATGTCAAAAATGAAAAGTGTCACCATGAAAAATGTCAAAAATAACAAATTTCAAGATGGCAAATGTCAAAGATGTCAAATGACAAATGTCAAAAATGAAAAGTGTCACCATGAAAAATGTCAAAAATGACAAATTTCAAGATGGCAAATGTCAAAACTGACAAATGTCACAATGCTAAATGTCAAAAATGATAAGTGTCACCATGAAAAATGTCAAAAATGACAAATTTCAAGATGGCATATGTCCAAGATGTCAAATGACAAATGTCACAATGCTAAATGTCAAAAATGACAAATTTCAAGATGGCAAATGTCAAAGATGTCAAATGACAAATGTCACAATGCTAAATGTCAAAAATGAAAAGTGTCACCATGACAAATGTCAAAAATGACAAATTTCAAGATGGCAAATGTCAAAACTGACAAATGTCACAATGCTAAATGTCAAAAATGAAAAGTATCACCATGAAAAATGTCAAAAATGACAAATTTCAAGATGGCAAATGTCAAAGATGTCAAATGACAAATGTCACAATGCTAAATGTCAAAAATGAAAAGTGTCACCATGAAAAATGTCAAAAATAACAAATTTCAAGATGGCAAATGTCAAAGATGTCAAATGACAAATGTCACAATGCTAAATGTCAAAAATGAAAAGTGTCACCATGAAAAATGTCAAAAATGCAAAATTTTAAGATGGCAAATGTCAAAGATGTCAAATGACAAATGTCACAATGCTAAATGTCAAAAATGAAAAGTGTCACCATAAAAAATGTCAAAAACAACAAATTTCAAGATGGCAAATGTCAAAGATGTCAAATGACAAATGTCACAATGCTAAATGTCAAAAATAAAAAGTGTCATCATGAAAAATGTCAAAAATGACAAATTTCAAGATGGCAAATGTCAAAACTGACAAATGTCACAATGCTAAATGTCAAAAATGATAAGTGTCACCATGAAAAGTGTCAAAAATGACAAATTTCAAGATGGCAAATGTCCAAGATGTCAAATGACAAATGTCACAATGCTAAATGTCAAAAATGACAAATTTCAAGATGGCAAATGTCAAAGATGTCAAATGTCACAATGCTAAATGTCAAAAATGAAAAGTGTCACGATGAAAAATGTCAAAAATGACAAATTTCAAGATGGCAAATGTCAAAGATGTCAAATGACAAATCTCACAATGCTAAATGTCAAAAATGAAAAATGTCACCATGAAAAATGTCAAAAATAACAAATTTCAAGATGGCAAATGTCAAAGATGTCAAATGACAAATGTCACAATGCTAAATGTCAAAAATGAAAAGTGTCACCATGAAAAATGTCAAAAATGACAAATTTCAAGATGGCAAATGTCAAAGATGTCAAATGACAAATGTCACAATGCTAAATGTCAAAAATGAAAAGTGTCACCATAAAATGTCAAAAATGACAAATTTCAAGATGGCAAATGTCAAAGACGTCAAATGACAAATGTCACAATGCTAAATGTCAAAAATGAAAAGTGTCACCATAAAAAATGTCAAAAATGACAAATTTCAAGATGGCAAATTTCAAAGATGTCAAATGACAAATGTCACAATGCTAAATGTCAAAAATGAAAAGTGTCACCATGAAAAATGTCAAAAATGACAAATTTCAAGATGGCAAATGTCAAAACTGACAAATGTCACAATGCTAAATGTCAAAAATGATAAGTGTCACCATCAAAAATGTCAAAAATGACAAATTTCAAGATGGCAAATGTCAAAGATGTCAAATGACAAATGTCACAATGCTAAATGTCAAAAATGAAAAGTGTCAAAAATGACAAATTTCAAGATGGCAAATGTCTAAGATGTCAAATGACAAATGTCACAATGCTAAATGTCAAAAATGAAAAGTGTCACTGTGAAAAATGGCAAAAATGACAAATGTCAAGATGGCAAATGTCAAAGATGTCAAATGACAAATGTCACAATGCTAAATGTCAAAAATGAAAAGTGTCACCATGAAAAATGTCAAAAATGACAAATTTCTAGATGGCAAATGTCAATGATGTCAAATGACAAATGTCACAATGCTAAATGTCAAAAATGAAAAGTGTCCCCATGAAAAATGTCAATAATGACAAATTTCAAGATGGCAAATGTCAAAGATGTCAAATGACAAATGTCACAATGCTAAATGTCAAAAATGAAAAGTGTCACCATGAAAAATGTAAAAATGACAAATTTCAAGATGGCAAATGTCAAAGATGTCGAATATGACAAATGTCACAATGCTAAATGTCAAAAATGAAAAGTGTCACCATGAAAAATGTCAAAAATGACAAATTTCAAGATGGCAAATGTCAAAGATGTCAAATGACAAATGTCACAATGCTAAATGTCAAAAATGAAAAGTGTCCCCATGAAAAATGTCAAAAATGACAAATTTCAAGATGGCAAATATCAAAGATGTCAAATGACAAATGTCACAATGCTAAATGTCAAAAATGACAAATTTCAAGATGGCAAATATCAAAGATGTCAAATGACAAATGTCACAATGCTAAATGTCAAAAATGAAAAGTGTCACCATGAAAAATGTCAAAAATGACAAATTTCAAGATGGCAAATGTCAAAGATGTCAAATGACAAATGTCACAATGCTAAATGTCAAAAATGAAAAGTGTCACCATGAAAAATGTCAAAAATAACAAATATCAAGATGGCAAATGTCAAAGATGTCAAATGACAAATGTCACAATGCTAAATGTCAAAAATGAAAAGTGTCACCATGAAAAATGTCAAAAATGACAAATTTCAAGATGGCAAATGTCAAAGATGTCAAATGACAAATGTCACAATGCTAAATGTCAAAAATGATAAGTGTCACCATGAAAAATGTCAAAAATAACAAATTTCAAGATGGCAAATGTCAAAGATGTCAAATGACAAATGTCACAATGCTAAATGTCAAAAATGAAAAGTGTCACCATGAAAAATGTCAAAAATGACAAATTTCTAGATGGCAAATGTCAATGATGTCAAATGACAAATGTCACAATGCTAAATGTCAAAAATGAAAAGTGTCCCCATGAAAAATGTCAATAATGACAAATTTCAAGATGGCAAATGTCAAAGATGTCAAATGACAAATGTCACAATGCTAAATGTCAAAAATGAAAAGTGTCACCATGAAAAATGTAAAAATGACAAATTTCAAGATGGCAAATGTCAAAGATGTCGAATATGACAAATGTCACAATGCTAAATGTCAAAAATGAAAAGTGTCACCATGAAAAATGTCAAAAATGACAAATTTCAAGATGGCAAATGTCAAAGATGTCAAATGACAAATGTCACAATGCTAAATGTCAAAAATGAAAAGTGTCCCCATGAAAAATGTCAAAAATGACAAATTTCAAGATGGCAAATATCAAAGATGTCAAATGACAAATGTCACAATGCTAAATGTCAAAAATGACAAATTTCAAGATGGCAAATATCAAAGATGTCAAATGACAAATGTCACAATGCTAAATGTCAAAAATGAAAAGTGTCACCATGAAAAATGTCAAAAATGACAAATTTCAAGATGGCAAATGTCAAAGATGTCAAATGACAAATGTCACAATGCTAAATGTCAAAAATGAAAAGTGTCACCATGAAAAATGTCAAAAATAACAAATATCAAGATGGCAAATGTCAAAGATGTCAAATGACAAATGTCACAATGCTAAATGTCAAAAATGAAAAGTGTCACCATGAAAAATGTCAAAAATGACAAATTTCAAGATGGCAAATGTCAAAGATGTCAAATGACAAATGTCACAATGCTAAATGTCAAAAATGATAAGTGTCACCATGAAAAATGTCAAAAATAACAAATTTCAAGATGGCAAATGTCAAAGATGTCAAATGACAAATGTCACAATGCTAAATGTCAAAAATGAAAAGTGTCACCATGAAAAATGTCAAAAATGACAAATTTCAAGATGGCAAATGTCAAAGATGTCAAATGACAAATGTCACAATGCTAAATGTCAAAAATGACAAATTTCAAGATGGCAAATGTCAAAGATGTCAAATGACAAATGTCACAATGCTAAATGTCAAAAATGAAAAGTGTCACCATGAAAAATGTCAAAAATGACAAATTTCAAGATGGCAAATGTCAAAGATGTCAAATGACAAATGTCACAATGCTAAATGTCAAAAATGAAAAGTGTCACCATGAAAAATGTCAAAAATAACAAATTTCAAGATGGCAAATGTCAAAGATGTCAAATGACAAATGTCACAATGCTAAATGTCAAAAATGAAAAGTGTCACCATGAAAAATGTCAAAAATGACAAATTTCAAGATGGCAAATGTCAAAGATGTCAAATGACAAATGTCACAATGCTAAATGTCAAAAATGAAAAGTGTCACCATGAAAAATGTCAAAAATGACAAATTTCAAGATGGCAAATATCAAAGATGTCAAATGACAAATGTCACAATGCTAAATGTCAAAAATGACAAATTTCAAGATGGCAAATGTCAAAGATGTCAAATGACAAATGTCACAATGCTAAATGTCAAAAATGAAAAGTGTCACCATGAAAAATGTCAAAAATGGCAAATTTCAAGATGGCAAATGTCAAAGATGTCAAATGACAAATGTCACAATGCTAAATGTCAAAAATGAAAAGTGTCACCATGAAAAATGTCAAAAATAACAAATTTCAAGATGGCAAATGTCAAAGATGTCAAATGACGAATGTCACAATGCTAAATGTCAAAAATGTAAAGTGTCACCATGAAAAATGTTAAAAATGACAAATTTCAAGATGGCAAATGTCAAAGATGTCAAATGACAAATGTCACAATGCTAAATGTCAAAAATGAAAAGTGTCCCCATGAAAAATGTCAATAATGACAAATTTCAAGATGGCAAATGTCAAAGATGTCAAATGACAAATGTCACAATGCTAAATGTCAAAAATGAAAAGTGTCACCATGAAAAATGTCAAAAATGACAAATTTCAAGATGGCAAATGTCAAAGATGTCGAATATGACAAATGTCACAATGCTAAATGTCAAAAATGAAAAGTGTCACCATGAAAAATGTCAAAAATGACAAATTTCAAGATGGCAAATGTCAAAGATGTCAAATGACAAATGTCACAATGCTAAATGTCAAAAATGAAAAGTGTCACCATGAAAAATGTCAAAAATGACAAATTTCAAGATGGCAAATGTCAAAGATGTCAAATGACAAATGTCACAATGCTAAATGTCAAAAATGAAAAGTGTCACCATGAAAAATGTCAAAAATGACAAATTTCAAGATGGCAAATGTCAGAGATGTCAAATGATAAATGTCACAATGCTAAATGTCAAAAATGATAAGTGTCACCATGAAAAATGTCAAAAATAACAAATTTTAAGATGGCAAATGTCAAAGATGTCAAATGACAAATGTCACAATGCTTAATGTCAAAAATGATAAGTGTCACCATGAAAAATGTCAAAAATGACAAATTTCAAGATGGCAAATGTCAAAGATGTCAAATGACAAATGTCACAATGCTAAATGTCAAAAATGAAAAGTGTCAAAAATGACAAATTTTAAGATGGCAAATGTCTAAGATGTCAAATCACAAATGTCACAATGCTAAATGTTAAAAATGAAAAGTGTCACCATGAAAAATGTCAAAAATGACAAATTTCAAGATGGCAAATGTCAAAGATGTCAAATGACAAATGTCACAATGCTAAATGTCAAAAATGAAAAGTGTCCCCATGAAAAATGTCAATAATGACAAATTTCAAGATGGCAAATGTCAAAGATGTCAAATGACAAATGTCACAATGCTAAATGTCAAAAATAAAAAGTGTCACCATGACAAATGTCAAAAATGACAAATTTCAAGATAGCAAATGTCAAAGATGTCGAATATGACAAATATCACAATGCTAAAAGTCAAAAATGAAAAGTGTCACCATGAAAAATGTCAAAAATGACAAATTTCAAGATGTCAAATGACAAATGTCACAATGCTAAATGTCAAAAATAACAAATTTAAAGATGGCAAATGTCAAAGATGTCAAATGACAAATGTCACAATGCTAAATGTCAAAAATGAAAGGTGTCACCATGAAAAATGTCAAAAATAACAAATTTCAAGATGGCAAATGTCAAAGATGTCAAATGACAAATGTCACAATGCTAAATGTCAAAAATGAAAAGTGTCACCATGAAAAATGTCAAAAATGACAAATTTCAAGATGGCAAATGTCCAAGATGTCAAATGACAAATGTCACAATGCTAAATGTCAAAAATGACAAATTTCAAGATGGCAAATGTCAAAGATGTCAAATGACAAATGTCACAATGCTAAATGTCAAAAATGAAAAGTGTCACCATGAAAAATGTCAAAAATGACAAATTTCAAGATGGCAAATGTCAAAGATGTCAAATGACAAATGTCACAATGCTAAATGTCAAAAATGAAAAGTGTCACCATGAAAAATGTCAAAAATAACAAATTTCAAGATGGCAAATGTCAAAGATGACAAATGTCACAATGCTAAATGTCAAAAATGAAAAGTGACACCATGAAAAATGTCAAAAATGACAAATTTCAAGATGGCAAATGTCAAAGATGTCAAATGACAAATGTCACAATGCTAAATGTCAAAAATGAAAAGTGTCACCATGAAAAATGTCAAAAATGACAAATTTCAAGATGGCAAATGTCAAAGATGTCAAATGACAAATGTCACAATGCTAAATGTCAAAAATGAAAAGTGTCACCATGAAAAATGTCAAAAATGACAAATTTCAAGATGGCAAATGTCAAAGATGTCAAATGACAAATGTCACAATGCTAAATGTCAAAAATGAAAAGTGTCACCATGAAAAATGTCAAAAATAACAAATTTCAAGATGGCAAATGTCAAAGATGTCAAATGACAAATGTCACAATGCTAAATGTAAAATGAAAAGTGTCACCATGAAAAATGTCTAAAATGACAAATTTCAAGATGGCAAATGTCAAAGATGTCAAATGACAAATGTCACAATGCTAAATGTCAAAAATGAAAAGTGTCACCATGAAAAATGTCAAAAATAACAAATTTCAAGATGGCAAATGTCAAAGATGTCAAATGACAAATGTCACAATGCTAAATGTCAAAAATGAAAAGTGTCACCCTGAAAAATGTCAAAAATGACAAGTTTCAAGATGGCAAATGTCAAAACTGACAAATGTCACAATGCTAAATGTCAAAAATGATAAGTGTCACCATGAAAAATGTCAAAAATGACAAATTTCAACATGGCAAATGTCCAAGATGTCAAATGACAAATGTCACAATGCTAAATGTCAAAAATGAAAAGTGTCACCATGAAAAATGTCAAAAATGACAAATTTCAAGATGGCAAATGTCAAAGATGTCAAATGACAAATGTCACAATGCCAAATGTCAAAAATGAAAAGTGTCAAAAATGACAAATTTCAAGATGGCAAATGTCTAAGATGTCAAATGACAAATGTCACAATGCTAAATGTCAAAAATGAAAAGTGTCACCGTGAAAAATGTCAAAAATGACAAATTTCAAGATGGCAAATGTTAAAGATGTCAAATGACACAATGCTAAATGTCAAAAATGAAAAGTGTCACCATGAAAAATGTCAAAAATGACAATTTTCAAGATGGCAAATGTCAAAGATGTCAAATGACAAATGTCACAATGCTAAATGTCAAAAATGAAAAGTGTCCCCATGAAAAATGTCAATAATGACAAATTTCAAGATGGCAAATGTCAAAGATGACAAATGTCACAATGCTAAATGTCAAAAATGAAAAGTGTCACCATGAAAAATGTCAAAAATGACAAATTTTAAGATGGCAAATGTCAAAGATGTCGAATATGACAAATGTCACAATGCTAAATGTCAAAAATGAAAAGTGTCACCATGAAAAATGTCAAAAATGACAAATTTCAAGATGGCAAATGTCAAAGATGTCAAATGACAAACGTCACAATGCTAAATGTCAAAAATGAAAAGTGTCAAAAATGACAAATTTCAAGATGGCAAATGTCTAAGATGTCAAATGACAAATGTCACAATGCTAAATGTCAAAAATGAAAAGTGTCACCATGAAAAATGTCAAAAATGACAAATTTCAAGATGGCAAATGTCAAAGATGTCAAATGACAAATGTCACAATGCCAAATGTCAAAAATGAAAAGTGTCAAAAATGACAAATTTTAAGATGGCAAATGTCTAAGATGTCAAATGACAAATGTCACCATGCTAAATGTCAAAAATGAAAAGAGTCACCGTGAAAAATGTCAAAAATGACAAATTTCAAGATGGCAAATGTTAAAGATGTCAAATGACAAATGTCACAATGCTAAATGTCAAAAATGAAAAGTGTCACCATGAAAAATGTCAAAAATGACAAATTTCTAGATGGCAAATGTCAAAGATGTCAAATGACAAATGTCACAATGCTAAATGTCAAAAATGAAAAGTGTCCCCATGAAAAATGTTAATAATGACAAATTTCAAGATGGCAAATGTCAAAGATGACAAATGTCACAATGCTAAATGTCAAAAATGAAAAGTGTCACCATGAAAAATGTCAAAAATGACAAATTTCAAGATGGCAAATGTCAAAGATGTCGAATATGACAAATGTCACAATGCTAAATGTCAAAAATGAAAAGTGTCACCATGAAAAATGTCAAAAATGACAAATTTCAAGATGGCAAATGTCAAAGATGTCAAATGACAAATGTCACAATGCTAAATGTCAAAAATGAAAAGTGTCAAAAATGACAAATTTCAAGATTGCAAATGTCTAAGATGTCAAATGACAAATGTCACAATGCTAAATGTCAAAAATTAAAAGTGTCACCATGAAAAATGTCAAAAATGACAAATTTCAAGATGGCAAATGTCCAAGATGTCAAATGACAAATGTCACAATGCTAAATGTCAAAAATGACAAATTTAAAGATGGCAAATGTCAAAGAGGTCAAATGACAAATGTCACAATGCTAAATGTCAAAAATGAAAAGTGTCACCATAAAAAATGTCAAAAATGACAAATTTCAAGATGGCAAATGTCAAAGATGTCAAATGACAAATGTCACAATGCTAAATGTCAAAAATGAAAAGTGTCAAAAATGACAAATTTCAAGATGGCAACTGTCTAAGATGTCAAATGACAAATGTCACAATGCTAAATGCCAAAAATGAAAAGTGTCACCGTGAAAAATGACAAATTTCAAGATGGCAAATGTCAAAGATGTCAAATAACAAATGTCACAATGCTAAATGTCAAAAATGAAAAGTGTCACCATGAAAAATGTCAAAAATGACAAATTTCAAGATGGCAAATGTCAAAGATGTCAAATGACAAATGTCACAATGCTAAATGTCAAAAATGAAAAGTGTCCCCATAAAAAATGTCAATAATGACAAATTTCAAGATGGCAAATGTCAAAGATGTCAAATGACAAATGTCACAATGCTAAATGTCAAAAATAAAAAGTGTCACCATGACAAATGTCAAAAATGACAAATTTCAAGATGGCAAATATCAAAGATGTCGAATATGACAAATGTCACAATGCTAAATGTCAAAAATGAAAAGTGTCACCATGAAAAATGTCAATAATGACAAATTTCAAGAAGGCAAATGTCAAAGATGTCAAATGACAAATGTCACAATGCTAAATGTCAAAAATGAAAAGTGTCACCATGAAAAATGTCAAAAATGACAAATTTCAAGAAGGCAAATGTCAAAGATGTCAAATGACAAATGTCACAATGCTAAATGTCAAAAATGAAAAGTGTCACCATGAAAAATGTCAAAAATGACAACTTTCAAGATGGCAAATATCAAAGATGTCAAATGACAAATGTCACAATGCTAAATGTCAAAAATGAAAAGTGTCACCATGAAAAATGTCAAAAATAACAAATTTCAAGATGGCAAATGTCAAAGATGTCAAATGACAAATGTCACAATGCTAAATGTCAAAAATGAAAAGTGTCACCATGAAAAATGTCAAAAATGACAAATTTCAAGATGGCAAATGTCAAAGATGTCAAATGACAAATGTCACAATGCTAAATGTCAAAAATGACAAATTTCAAGATGGCAAATGTCAAAGATGTCAAATGACAAATGTCACAATGCTAAATGTCAAAAATGAAAAGTGTCACCATGAAAAATGTCAAAAATGACAAATTTCAAGATGGCAAATGTCAAAGATGTCAAATGACAAATGTCACAATGCTAAATGTCAAAAATGAAAAGTGTCACCATGAAAAATGTCAAAAATAACAAATTTCAAGATGGCAAATGTCAAAGATGTCAAATGACGAATGTCACAATGCTAAATGTCAAAAATGAAAAGTGTCACCATGAAAAATGTCAAAAATGACAAATTTCAAGAAGGCAAATGTCAAAGATGTCAAATGACAAATGTCACAATGCTAAATGTCAAAAATGAAAAGTGTCACCATGAAAAATGTCAAAAATGACAAATTTCAAGATGGCAAATATCAAAGATGTCAAATGACAAATGTCACAATGCTAAATGTCAAAAATGAAAAGTGTCACCATGAAAAATGTCAAAAATAACAAATTTCAAGATGGCAAATGTCAAAGATGTCAAATGACAAATGTCACAATGCTAAATGTCAAAAATGAAAAGTGTCACCATGAAAAATGTCAAAAATGACAAATTTCAAGATGGCAAATGTCAAAGATGTCAAATGACAAATGTCACAATGCTAAATGTCAAAAATGACAAATTTCAAGATGGCAAATGTCAAAGATGTCAAATGACAAATGTCACAATGCTAAATGTCAAAAATGAAAAGTGTCACCATGAAAAATGTCAAAAATGACAAATTTCAAGATGGCAAATGTCAAAGATGTCAAATGACAAATGTCACAATGCTAAATGTCAAAAATGAAAAGTGTCACCATGAAAAATGTCAAAAATAACAAATTTCAAGATGGCAAATGTCAAAGATGTCAAATGACGAATGTCACAATGCTAAATGTCAAAAATGAAAAGTGTCACCACGAAAAATGTTAAAAATAACAAATTTCAAGATGGCAAATGCCAAAGATGTCAAATGACAAATGTCACAATGCTAAATGTCAAAAATGAAAAGTGTCCCCATGAAAAATGTCAATAATGACAAATTTCAAGATGGCAAATGTCAAAGATGTCAAATGACAAATGTCACAATGCTAAATGTCAAAAATGAAAAGTGTCACCATGAAAAATGTCAAAAATGACAAATTTCAAGATGGCAAATGTCAAAGATGTCGAATATGACAAATGTCACAATGCTAAATGTCAAAAATGAAAAGTGTCACCATGAAAAATGTCAAAAATGACAAATTTCAAGATGGCAAATGTCAAAGATGTCAAATGACAAATGTCACAATGCTAAATGTCAAAAATGAAAAGTGTCACCATGAAAAATGTCAAAAATGACAAATTTCAAGATGGCAAATATCAAAGATGTCAAATGACAAATGTCACAATGCTAAATGTCAAAAATGACAAATTTCAAGATGGCAAATATCAAAGATGTCAAATGACAAATGTCACAATGCTAAATGTCAAAAATGAAAAGTGTCACCATGAAAAATGTCAAAAATAACAAATTTCAAGATCGCAAATGTTAAAGATGTCAAATGACAAATGTCACAATGCTAAATCTTAAAAATGAAAAGTGTCACCATGAAAAATGTCAAAAATGACAAATTTTAAGATGGCAAATGTCAAAGATGTCAAATGACAAATGTCACAATGCTAAATGTCAAAAATGATAAGTGTCACCATGAAAAATGTCAAAAGTAACAAATTTCAAGATGGCAAATGTCAAACATGTCAAATGACAAATGTCACAATGCTAAATGTCAAAAATGAAAAGTGTCACTATGAAAAATGTCAAAAATGACAAATTTCAAGATGGCAAATGTCAAAGATGTCAAATGACAAATGTCACAATGCTAAATGTCAAAAATGAAAAGTGTCACCATGAAAAATGTCAAAAATAACAAATTTCAAGATGGCAAATGTTAAAGATGTCAAATGACAAATGTCACAATGCTAAATGTCAAAAATGAAAAGTGTCACCATGAAAAATGTCAAAAATGACAAATTTTTAGATGTCAAATGTCAAAGATGTCAAATGACAAATGTCACAATGCTAAATGTCAAAAATGATAAGTGTCACCATGAAAAATGTCAAAAATAACAAATTTCAAGATGGCAAATATCAAAGATGTCAAATGACAAATGTCACAATGCTAAATGTCAAAAATGAAAAGTGTCACCATGAAAAATGTCAAAAATGACAAATTTCAAGATGGCAAATGTCAAAGATGTCAAATGACAAATGTCACAATGCTAAATGTCAAAAATGAAAAGTGTCACCATGAAAAATGTCAAAAATAACAAATTTCAAGATGGCAAATGTTAAAGATGTTAAATGACAAATGTCACAATGCTAAATGTCAAAAATGAAAAGTGTCACCATGAAAAATGTCAAAAATGACAAATTTTAAGATGGCAAATGTCAAAGATGTCAAATGACAAATGTCACAATGCTAAATGTCAAAAATGATAAGTGTCACCATGAAAAATGTCAAAAATAACAAATTTCAAGATGGCAAATGTCAAACATGTCAAATGACAAATGTCACAATGCTAAATGTCAAAAATGAAAAGTGTCACTATGAAAAATGTCAAAAATGACAAATTTCAAGATGGCAAATGTCAAAACTGACAAATGTCACAATGCTAAATGTCAAAAATGATAAGTGTCACCATGAAAAATGTAAAAAATGACAAATTTCAAGATGGCAAATGTCCAAGATGTCAAATGACAAATGTCACAATGCTAAATGTCAAAAATGACAAATTTCAAGATGGCAAATGTCAAAGATGTCAAATGACAAATGTCACAATGCTAAATGTCAAAAATGAAAAGTGTCACCATGAAAAATGTCAAAAATGACAAATTTCAAGATGGCAAATGTCAAAAATGTCAAATGACAAATGTCACAATGCTAAATGTCAAAAATAAAAAGTGTCAAAAATGACAAATTTCAAGATAGCAAATGTCTAAGATGTCAAATGACAAATGTCACAATGCTAAATGTCAAAAATGAAAAGTGTCACCATGAAAAATGTCAAAAATGACAAATTTCAAGATAGCAAATGTCAAAGATGTCAAATGACAAATGTCACAATGCTAAATGTCAAAAATGAAAAGTGTCCCCATAAAAAATGTCAATAATGACAAATTTCAACATGGCAAATGTCAAAGATGTCAAATGACAAATGTCACAATGCTAAATGTCAAAAATAAAAAGTGTCACCATGACAAATGTCAAAAATGACAAATTTCAAGATGGCAAATGTCAAAGATGTCCAATATGACAAATGTCACAATGCTAAATGTCAAAAATGAAAAGTGTCACCATGAAAAATGTCAAAAATGACAAATTTCAAGATGGCAAATGTCAAAGATGTCAAATGACAAATGTCACAATGCTAAATGTCAAAAATGAAAAGTGTCACCATGAAAAATGTCAAAAATGAAATGTGTCACCATAAAAAATGTCAAAAAAGACAAATTTTAAGATGGCAAATGTCAAAGATGTCAAATGACAAATGTCACAATGCTAAATGTCAAAAATAATAAGTGTCACCATGAAAAATGTCAAAAATAACAAATTTCAAGATGGCAAATGTCAAACATGTCAAATGACAAATGTCACAATGCTAAATGTCAAAAATGAAAAGTGTCACTATGAAAAATGTCAAAAATGACAAATTTCAAGATGGCAAATGTCAAAACTGACAAATGTCACAATGCTAAATGTCAAAAATGATAAGTGTCACCATGAAAAATGTAAAAAATGACAAATTTCAAGATGGCAAATGTCCAAGATGTCAAATGACAAATGTCACAATGCTAAATGTCAAAAATGACAAATTTCAAGATGGCAAATGTCAAAGATGTCAAATGACAAATGTCACAATGCTAAATGTCAAAAATGAAAAGTGTCACCATGAAAAATGTCAAAAATGACAAATTTCAAGATGGCAAATGTCAAAGATGTCAAATGACAAATGTCACAATGCTAAATGTCAAAAATGAAAAGTGTCAAAAATGACAAATTTCAAGATGGCAAATGTCTAAGATGTCAAATGACAAATGTCACAATGCTAAATGTCAAAAATGAAAAGTGTCACCATGAAAAATGTCAAAAATGACAAATTTCAAGATGGCAAATGTCAAAGATGTCAAATGACAAATGTCACAATGCTAAATGTCAAAAATGAAAAGTGTCCCCATGAAAAATGTCAATAATGACAAATTTTAACATGGCAAATGTCAAAGATGTCAAATGACAAATGTCACAATGCTAAATGTCAAAAATAAAAAGTGTCACCATGACAAATGTCAAAAATGACAAATTTCAAGATGGCAAATGTCAAAGATGTCGAATATGACAAATGTCACAATGCTAAATGTCAAAAATGAAAAGTGTCACCATGAAAAATGTCAAAAATGACAAATTTCAAGATGGCAAATGTCAAAGATGTCAAATGACAAATGTCACAATGCTAAATGTCAAAAATGAAAAGTGTCCCCATAAAAAATGTCAATAATGACAAATTTCAAGATGGCAAATGTCAAAGATGTCAAATGACAAATGTCACAATGCTAAATGTCAAAAATAAAAAGTGTCACCATGACAAATGTCAAAAATGACAAATTTCAAGATGGCAAATATCAAAGATGTCGAATATGACAAATGTCACAATGCTAAATGTCAAAAATGAAAAGTGTCACCATGAAAAATGTCAAAAATGACAAATTTCAAGAAGGCAAATGTCAAAGATGTCAAATGACAAATGTCACAATGCTAAATGTCAAAAATGAAAAGTGTCACCATGAAAAATGTCAAAAATGACAAATTTCAAGAAGGCAAATGTCAAAGATGTCAAATGACAAATGTCACAATGCTAAATGTCAAAAATGAAAAGTGTCACCATGAAAAATGTCAAAAATGACAAATTTCAAGATGGCAAATATCAAAGATGTCAAATGACAAATGTCACAATGCTAAATGTCAAAAATGAAAAGTGTCACCATGAAAAATGTCAAAAATAACAAATTTCAAGATGGCAAATGTCAAAGATGTCAAATGACAAATGTCACAATGCTAAATGTCAAAAATGAAAAGTGTCACCATAAAAAATGTCAAAAATGACAAATTTCAAGATGGCAAATGTCAAAGATGTCAAATGACAAATGTCACAATGCTAAATGTCAAAAATGACAAATTTCAAGATGGCAAATGTCAAAGATGTCAAATGACAAATGTCACAATGCTAAATGTCAAAAATGAAAAGTGTCACCATGAAAAATGTCAAAAATGACAAATTTCAAGATGGCAAATGTCAAAGATGTCAAATGACAAATGTCACAATGCTAAATGTCAAAAATGAAAAGTGTCACCATGAAAAATGTCAAAAATAACAAATTTCAAGATGGCAAATGTCAAAGATGTCAAATGACGAATGTCACAATGCTAAATGTCAAAAATGAAAAGTGTCACCATGAAAAATGTCAAAAATGACAAATTTCAAGAAGGCAAATGTCAAAGATGTCAAATGACAAATGTCACAATGCTAAATGTCAAAAATGAAAAGTGTCACCATGAAAAATGTCAAAAATGACAAATTTCAAGATGGCAAATATCAAAGATGTCAAATGACAAATGTCACAATGCTAAATGTCAAAAATGAAAAGTGTCACCATGAAAAATGTCAAAAATAACAAATTTCAAGATGGCAAATGTCAAAGATGTCAAATGACAAATGTCACAATGCTAAATGTCAAAAATGAAAAGTGTCACCATGAAAAATGTCAAAAATGACAAATTTCAAGATGGCAAATGTCAAAGATGTCAAATGACAAATGTCACAATGCTAAATGTCAAAAATGACAAATTTCAAGATGGCAAATGTCAAAGATGTCAAATGACAAATGTCACAATGCTAAATGTCAAAAATGAAAAGTGTCACCATGAAAAATGTCAAAAATGACAAATTTCAAGATGGCAAATGTCAAAGATGTCAAATGACAAATGTCACAATGCTAAATGTCAAAAATGAAAAGTGTCACCATGAAAAATGTCAAAAATAACAAATTTCAAGATGGCAAATGTCAAAGATGTCAAATGACGAATGTCACAATGCTAAATGTCAAAAATGAAAAGTGTCACCATGAAAAATGTTAAAAATAACAAATTTCAAGATGGCAAATGCCAAAGATGTCAAATGACAAATGTCACAATGCTAAATGTCAAAAATGAAAAGTGTCCCCATGAAAAATGTCAATAATGACAAATTTCAAGATGGCAAATGTCAAAGATGTCAAATGACAAATGTCACAATGCTAAATGTCAAAAATGAAAAGTGTCACCATGAAAAATGTCAAAAATGACAAATTTCAAGATGGCAAATGTCAAAGATGTCGAATATGACAAATGTCACAATGCTAAATGTCAAAAATGAAAAGTGTCACCATGAAAAATGTCAAAAATGACAAATTTCAAGATGGCAAATGTCAAAGATGTCAAATGACAAATGTCACAATGCTAAATGTCAAAAATGAAAAGTGTCACCATGAAAAATGTCAAAAATGACAAATTTCAAGATGGCAAATATCAAAGATGTCAAGTGACAAATGTCACAATGCTAAATGTCAAAAATGACAAATTTCAAGATGGCAAATATCAAAGATGTCAAATGACAAATGTCACAATGCTAAATGTCAAAAATGAAAAGTGTCACCATGAAAAATGTCAAAAATGACAAATTTCAAGATGGCAAATGTCAAAGATGTCAAATGACAAATGTCACAATGCTAAATGTCAAAAATGAAAAGTGTCACCATGAAAAATGTCAAAAATAACAAATTTCAAGATCGCAAATGTTAAAGATGTCAAATGACAAATGTCACAATGCTAAATCTTAAAAATGAAAAGTGTCACCATGAAAAATGTCAAAAATGACAAATTTTAAGATGGCAAATGTCAAAGATGTCAAATGACAAATGTCACAATGCTAAATGTCAAAAATGATAAGTGTCACCATGAAAAATGTCAAAAGTAACAAATTTCAAGATGGCAAATGTCAAACATGTCAAATGACAAATGTCACAATGCTAAATGTCAAAAATGAAAAGTGTCACTATGAAAAATGTCAAAAATGACAAATTTCAAGATGGCAAATGTCAAAGATGTCAAATGACAAATGTCACAATGCTAAATGTCAAAAATGAAAAGTGTCACCATGAAAAATGTCAAAAATAACAAATTTCAAGATGGCAAATGTTAAAGATGTCAAATGACAAATGTCACAATGCTAAATGTCAAAAATGAAAAGTGTCACCATGAAAAATGTCAAAAATGACAAATTTTTAGATGGCAAATGTCAAAGATGTCAAATGACAAATGTCACAATGCTAAATGTCAAAAATGATAAGTGTCACCATGAAAAATGTCAAAAATAACAAATTTCAAGATGGCAAATATCAAAGATGTCAAATGACCAATGTCACAATGCTAAATGTCAAAAATGAAAAGTGTCACCATGAAAAATGTCAAAAATGACAAATTTCAAGATGGCAAATGTCAAAGATGTCAAATGACAAATGTCACAATGCTAAATGTCAAAAATGAAAAGTGTCACCATGAAAAATGTCAAAAATAACAAATTTCAAGATGGCAAATGTTAAAGATGTCAAATGACAAATGTCACAATGCTAAATGTCAAAAATGAAAAGTGTCACCATGAAAAATGTCAAAAATGACAAATTTTAAGATGGCAAATGTCAAAGATGTCAAATGACAAATGTCACAATGCTAAATGTCAAAAATGATAAGTGTCACCATGAAAAATGTCAAAAATAACAAATTTCAAGATGGCAAATGTCAAACATGTCAAATGACAAATGTCACAATGCTAAATGTCAAAAATGAAAAGTGTCACTATGAAAAATGTCAAAAATGACAAATTTCAAGATGGCAAATGTCAAAACTGACAAATGTCACAATGCTAAATGTCAAAAATGATAAGTGTCACCATGAAAAATGTAAAAAATGACAAATTTCAAGATGGCAAATGTCCAAGATGTCAAATGACAAATGTCACAATGCTAAATGTCAAAAATGACAAATTTCAAGATGGCAAATGTCAAAGATGTCAAATGACAAATGTCACAATGCTAAATGTCAAAAATGAAAAGTGTCACCATGAAAAATGTCAAAAATGACAAATTTCAAGATGGCAAAAGTCAAAAATGTCAAATGACAAATGTCACAATGCTAAATGTCAAAAATAAAAAGTGTCAAAAATGACAAATTTCAAGATGGCAAATGTCTAAGATGTCAAATGACAAATGTCACAATGCTAAATGTCAAAAATGAAAAGTGTCACCATGAAAAATGTCAAAAATGACAAATTTCAAGATAGCAAATGTCAAAGATGTCAAATGACAAATGTCACAATGCTAAATGTCAAAAATGAAAAGTGTCCCCATAAAAAATGTCAATAATGACAAATTTCAACATGGCAAATGTCAAAGATGTCAAATGACAAATGTCACAATGCTAAATGTCAAAAATAAAAAGTGTCACCATGACAAATGTCAAAAATGACAAATTTCAAGATGGCAAATGTCAAAGATGTCCAATATGACAAATGTCACAATGCTAAATGTCAAAAATGAAAAGTGTCACTATGAAAAATGTCAAAAATGACAAATTTCAAGATGGCAAATGTCAAAGATGTCAAATGACAAATGTCACAATGCTAAATGTCAAAAATGAAAAGTGTCACCATGAAAAATGTCAAAAATGAAAAGTGTCACCATAAAAAATGTCAAAAAAGACAAATTTTAAGATGGCAAATGTCAAAGATGTCAAATGACAAATGTCACAATGCTAAATGTCAAAAATAATAAGTGTCACCATGAAAAATGTCAAAAATAACAAATTTCAAGATGGCAAATGTCAAACATGTCAAATGACAAATGTCACAATGCTAAATGTCAAAAATGAAAAGTGTCACTATGAAAAATGTCAAAAATGACAAATTTCAAGATGGCAAATGTCAAAACTGACAAATGTCACAATGCTAAATGTCAAAAATGATAAGTGTCACCATGAAAAATGTAAAAAATGACAAATTTCAAGATGGCAAATGTCAAAACTGACAAATGTCACAATGCTAAATGTCAAAAATGATAAGTGTCACCATGAAAAATGTAAAAAATGACAAATTTCAAGATGGCAAATGTCCAAGATGTCAAATGACAAATGTCACAATGCTAAATGTCAAAAATGACAAATTTCAAGATGGCAAATGTCAAAGATGTCAAATGACAAATGTCACAATGCTAAATGTCAAAAATGAAAAGTGTCACCATGAAAAATGTCAAAAATGACAAATTTCAAGATGGCAAATGTCAAAGATGTCAAATGACAAATGTCACAATGCTAAATGTCAAAAATGAAAAGTGTCAAAAATGACAAATTTCAAGATGGCAAATGTCTAAGATGTCAAATGACAAATGTCACAATGCTAAATGTCAAAAATGAAAAGTGTCACCATGAAAAATGTCAAAAATGACAAATTTCAAGATGGCAAATGTCAAAGATGTCAAATGACAAATGTCACAATGCTAAATGTCAAAAATGAAAAGTGTCCCCATGAAAAATGTCAATAATGACAAATTTTAACATGGCAAATGTCAAAGATGTCAAATGACAAATGTCACAATGATAATAGTCAAAAATAAAAAGTGTCACCATGACAAATGTCAAAAATGACAAATTTCAATATGGCAAATGTCAAAGATGTCGAATATGACAAATGTCACAATGCTAAATGTCAAAAATGAAAAGTGTCACCATGAAAAATGTCAAAAATGACAAATTTCAAGATGGCAAATGTCAAAGATTTCAAATGACAAATGTCACAATGCTAAATGTCAAAAATGAAAAGTGTCACCATGAAAAATGTCAAAAATGACAAATTTCAAGATGGCAAATATCAAAGATGTCAAATGACAAATGTCACAATGCTAAATGTCAAAAATGACAAATTTCAAGATGGCAAATGTCAAAGATGTCAAATGACAAATGTCACAATGCTAAATGTCAAAAATGAAAAGTGTCACCATGAAAAATGTCAAAAATAACAAATTTCAAGATGGCAAATGTCAAAGATGTCAAATGACAAATGTCACAATGCTAAATGTCAAAAATGAAAAGTGTCACCATGAAAAATGTCAAAAATGACAAATTTCAAGATGGCAAATGTCAAAGATGTCAAATGACAAATGTCACAATGCTAAATGTCAAAAATGAAAAGTGTCACCATGAAAAATGTCAAAAATAACAAATTTCAAGATGACAAATGTCAAAGATGTCAAATGACAAATGTCACAATGCTAAATGTCAAAAATGAAAAGTGTCACCATGAAAAATGTCAAAAATGACAAATTTCAAGATGGCAAATGCCAAAGATGTCAAATGACAAATGTCACAATGCTAAATGTCAAAAATGAAAAGTGTCACCATGAAAAATGTCAAAAATAACAAATTTCAAGATGGCAAATGTCAAAGATGTCAAATGACAAATGTCACAATGCTAAATGTCAAAAATGAAAAGTGACACCATGAAAAATGTCAAAAATGACAAATTTCAAGATGGCAAATATCAAAGATGTCAAATGACAAATGTCACAATGCTAAATGTCAAAACTGAAAAGTGTCACCATGAAAAATGTCAAAAATGACAAATTTCAAGATGGCAAATGTCAAAGATGTCAAATGACAAATGTCACAATGCTAAATGTCAAAAATGAAAAGTGTCACCATGAAAAATGTCAAAAATGACAAATTTCAAGATGGCAAATGTCAAAGATGTCAAATGACAAATGTCACAATGCTAAATGTCAAAAATGAAAAGTGTCACCATGAAAAATGTCAAAAATAACAAATTTCAAGATGGCAAATGTCAAAGATGTCAAATGACAAATGTCACAATGCTAAATGTCAAAAATGAAAAGTGTCACTATAAAAAATGTCAAAAATAACAAATTTCAAGATGGCAAATGTCAAAGATGTCAAATGACAAATGTCACAATGCTAAATGTCAAAAATGAAAAGTGTCACCATGAAAAATGTCAAAAATGACAAATTTCAAGATGGCAAATGTCAAAACTGACAAATGTCACAATGCCAAATGTCAAAAATGATAAGTGTCACCATGAAAAATGTCAAAAATGACAAATTTCAAGATGGCAAATGTCCAAGATGTCAAATGACAAATGTCACAATGCTAAATGTCAAAAATGACAAATTTCAAGATGGCAAATGTCAAAGATGTCAAATGACAAATGTCAAAATGCTAAATGTCAAAAATGAAAAGTGTCACCATGAGAAATGTCAAAAATGACAAATTTTAAGATGGCAAATGTCAAAGATGTTAAATGACAAATGTCACAATGCTAAATGTCAAAAATGAAAAGTGTCACCATGAAAAATGTCAAAAATAACAAATTTCAAGATGGCAAATGTCAAAGATGTCAAATGACAAATGTCACAATGCTAAATGTCAAAAATGAAAAGTGACACCATGAAA
Organism: Altica lythri; assembly: GCA_964028335.1. NCBI lineage: Eukaryota > Metazoa > Arthropoda > Insecta > Coleoptera > Chrysomelidae > Altica > Altica lythri. The sequence continues at coordinate 19,647,252 of OZ034800.1, read as the reverse complement.
AATATAAAAAATGACAAATTTCAAGATGGCAAATGTCAAAGATGTCAAATGACAAATGTCACAATGCTAAATGTCAAAAATGAAAAGTGTCACCATGAAAAATGTCAAAAATGACAAATTTCAAGATGGCAAATGTCAAAGATGTCAAATGACAAATGTCACAATGCTAAATGTCAAAAATGAAAAGTGTCACCATGAAAAATGTCAAAAATGACAAATTTCAAGATGGCAAATGTCAAAGATGTCAAATGACAAATGTCACAATGCTAAATGTCAAAAATGAAAAGTGTCACCATGAAAAATGTCAAAAATGACAAATTTCAAGATGGCAAATATCAAAGATGTCAAATGACAAATGTCACAATGCTAAATGTCAAAAATGACAAATTTCAAGATGGCAAATGTCAAAGATGTCAAATGACAAATGTCACAATGCTAAATGTCAAAAATGAAAAGTGTCACCATGAAAAATGTCAAAAATGACAAATGTCAAAGATGTCAAATGACAAATGTCACAATGCTAAATGTCAAAAATGAAAAGTGTCACCATGAAAAATGTCAAAAATAACAAATTTCAAGATGGCAAATGTCAAAGATGTCAAATGACAAATGTCACAATGCTAAATGTCAAAAATGAAAAGTGTCACCATGAAAAATGTCAAAAATGACAAATTTCAAGATGGCAAATGTCAAAGATGTCAAATGACAAATGTCACAATGCTAAATGTCAAAAATGAAAAGTGTCACCATGAAAAATGTCAAAAATAACAAATTTTAAGATGGCAAATGTCAAAGATGTCAAATGACAAATGTCACAATGCTAAATGTCAAAAATGAAAAGTGTCACCATGAAAAATGTCAAAAATGACAAATTTCAAGATGGCAAATGCCAAAGATGTCAAATGACAAATGTCACAATGCTAAATGTCAAAAATGAAAAGTGTCACCATGAAAAATGTCAAAAATAACAAATTTCAAGATGGCAAATGTCAAAGATGTCAAATGACAAATGTCACATTGCTAAATGTCAAAAATGAAAAGTGACACCATGAAAAATGTGAAAAATGACAAATTTCAAGATGACAAATGTCAAAGATGTCAAATGACAAATGTCACAATGCTAAATGTCAAAAATGAAAAGTGTCGCCATGAAAAATGTCAAAAATGACAAATTTCAAGATGGCAAATGTCAAAGATGTCAAATGACAAATGTCACAATGCTAAATGTCAAAAATGAAAAGTGTCACCATGAAAAATGTCAAAAATGACAACTAAATGTCAAAAATGAAAAGTGTCACTATGAAAAATGTCAAAAATAACAAATTTCAAGATGGCAAATGTCAAAGATGTCAAATGACAAATGCCACAATGCTAAATGTCAAAAATGAAAAGTGTCACCATGAAATATGTCAAAAATGACAAATTTCAAGATGGCAAATGTCAAAACTGACAAATGTCACAATGCCAAATGTCAAAAATGATAAGTGTCACCATGAAAAATGTCAAAAATGACAAATTTCAAGATGGCAAATGTCCAAGATGTCAAATGACAAATGTCACAATGCTAAATGTCAAAAATGACAAATTTCAAGATAGCAAATGTCAAAGATGTCAAATGACAAATGTCACAATGCTAAATGTCAAAAATGAAAAGTGACACCATGAAAAATGTTAAAAATGACAAATTTCAAGATGGCAAATGTCAAAGATGTCAAATGACAAATGTCACAATGCTAAATGTCAAAAATGAAAAGTGTCACCATGAAAAATGTCAAAAATGACAAATTTCAAGATGGCAAATGTCAAAGATGTCAAATGACAAATGTCACAATGCTAAATGTCAAAAATGAAAAGTGTCACCATGAAAAATGTCAAAAATGACAAATTTCAAGATGGCAAATGTCAAAGATGTCAAATGACAAATGTCACAATGCTAAATGTCAAAAATGAAAAGTGTCACCATGAAAAATGTCAAAAATGACAAATTTCAAGATGGCAAATGTCAAAGATGTCGAATATGACAAATGTCACAATGCTAAATGTCAAAAATGAAAAGTGTCACCATGAAAAATGTCAAAAATGACAAATTTCAAGATGGCAAATGTCAAAGATGTCAAATGACAAATGTCACAATGCTAAATATCAAAAATGAAAAGTGTCACCATGAAAAAGGTCAAAAATGACAAATTTCAAGATGGCAAATGTCAAAGATGTCAAATGACAAATGTCACAATGCTAAATGTCAAAAATGAAGTGTCACCATGAAAAATGTCAAAAATAACAAATTTCAAGATGGCAAATGTCAAAGATGTCAAATGACAAATGTCACAATGCTAAATGTCAAAAATGAAAAGTGTCACCATGAAAAATGTCAAAAATGACAAATTTCAAGATGGCAAATGTCAAAGATGTCAAATGACCAATGTCACAATGCTAAATGTCAAAAATAAAAAGTGTCACCATGAAAAATGTCAAAAATGACAAATTTCAAGATGGCAAATGTCAAAGATGTCACATGACAAATGTCACAATGCTAAATGTCAAAAATTAAAAGTGTCACCATGAAAAATGTCAAAAATGTCAAAGATGTCAAATGACAAATGTCACAATGCTAAATGTCAAAAATGAAAAGTGTCACCATGAAAAATGTCAAAAATGACAAATTTCAAGATGGCAAATGTCAAAACTGACAAATGTCACAATGCTAAATGTCAAAAATGATAAGTGTCACCATGAAAAATGTCAAAAATGACAAATTTCAAGATGGCAAATGTCCAAGATGTCAAATGACAAATGTCACAATGCTAAATGTCAAAAATGAAAAGTGTCACCATGAAAAATGTCAAAAATGACAAATTTCAAGATGGCAAATGTCAAAGATGTCAAATGACAAATGTCACAATGCCAAATGTCAAAAATGAAAAGTGTCAAAAATGACAAATTTCAAGATGGCAAATGTCTAAGATGTCAAATGACAAATGTCACCGTGAAAAATGTCAAAAATGACAAATTTCAAGATGGCAAATGTTAAAGATGTCAAATGACAAATGTCACAATGCTAAATGTCAAAAATGAAAAGTGTCACCATGAAAAATGTCAAAAATGACAAATTTCAAGATGGCAAATGTCAAAGATGTCAAATGACAAATGTCACAATGCTAAATGTCAAAAATGAAAAGTGTCCCCATGAAAAATGTCAATAATGACAAATTTCAAGATGGCAAATGTCAAAGATGACAAATGTCACAATGCTAAATGTCAAAAATGAAAAGTGTCACAATGAAAAATGTCAAAAATGACAAATTTCAAGATGGCAAATGTCAAAGATGTCGAATATGACAAATGTCACAATGCTAAATGTCAAAAATGAAAAGTGTCACCATGAAAAGTGTCAAAAATGACAAATTTCAAGATGGCAAATGTCAAAGATGCCAAATGACAAATGTCACAATGCTAAATGTCAAAAATGAAAAGTGTCAAAAATGACAAATTTCAAGATGGCAAATGTCTAAGATGTCAAATGACAAATGTCACAATGCTAAATGTCAAAAATGAAAAGTGTCACCATGAAAAATGTCAAAAATGACAAATTTCAAGATGGCAAATGTCAAAGATGTCAAATGACAAATGTTACAATGCTAAATGTCAAAAATGAAAAGTGTCACTATGAAAAATGTCAAAAATAACAAATTTCAAGATGGCAAATGTCAAAGATGTCAAATGACAAATGTCACAATGCTAAATGTCAAAAATGAAAAGTGTCACCATAAAAAATGTCAAAAATGACAAATTTCAAGATGGCAAATGTCAAAACTGACAAATGTCACAATGCTAAATGTCAAAAATGATAAGTGTCACCATGAAAAATGTCAAAAATGACAAATTTCAAGATGGCAAATGTCCAAGATGTCAAATGACAAATGTCACAATGCTAAATGTCAAAAATGACAAATTTCAAGATGGCAAATGTCAAAGATGTCAAATGACAAATGTCACAATGCTAAATGTCAAAAATGAAAAGTGTCACCATGAAAAATGTCAAAAATGACAAATTTCAAGATGGCAAATGTCAAAGATGTCAAATGACAAATGTCACAATGCTAAATGTCAAAAATGAAAAGTGTCACCATGAAAAATGTCAAAAATAACAAATTTCAAGATGGCAAATGTCAAAGATGTCAAATGACAAATGTCACAATGCTAAATGTCAAAAATGAAAAGTGTCACCATGAAAAATGTCAAAAATGACAAATTTCAAGATGGCAAATGTCAAAGATGTCAAATGACAAATGTCACAATGCTAAATGTCAAAAATGAAAAGTGTCACCATGAAAAATGTCAAAAATGACAAATTTCAAGATGGCAAATGTTAAAGATGTCAAATGACAAATGTCACAATGCTAAATGTCAAAAATGAAAAGTGTCACCATGAAAAATGTCAAAAATGACAAATTTCAAGATGACAAATGTCAAAGATGTCAAATGACAAATGTCACAATGCTAAATGTCAAATGTCACAATGCTAAATGTCAAAAATAAAAAGTGTCACCATGAAAAATGTCAAAAATGACAAATTTCAAGATGGCAAATGTCAAAGATGTCAAATGACAAATGTCACAATGCTAAATGTCAAAAATGAAAAGTGTCACCATGAAAAATGTCAAAAATGACAAATTTCAAGATGGCAAATGTCAAAGATGTCAAATGACAGATGTCACAATGCTAAATGTCAAAAATGAAAAGTGTCACCATGAATAATGTCAAAAATAACAAATTTCAAGATGGCAAATGTCAAAGATGTCAAATGACAAATGTCACAATGCTAAATGTCAAAAATGAAAAGTGTCACCATGAAAAATGTCAAAAATGACAAATTTTAAGATGGCAAATGTCAAAGATGTCAAATGACAAATGTCACAATGCTAAATGTCAAAAATGAAAAGTGTCACCATCAAAAATGTCAAAAATGACAAATTTCAAGATGGCAAATGTCAAAGATGTCAAATGACAAATGTCACAATGCTAAATGTCAAAAATGAAAAGTGTCACCATGAAAAATGTCAAAAATGTCAAAGATGTCAAATGACAAATGTCACAATGCTAAATGTCAAAAATGAAAAGTGTCACCATGAAAAATGTCAAAAATAACAAGTTTCAAGATGGCAAATGTCAAAGATGTCAAATGACAAATGTCACAATGCTAAATGTCAAAAATGACAAATTTCAAGATGGCAAATGTCTCAGATGTCAAATGACAAATGTCACAATGCTAAATGTCAAAAATGAAAAGTGTCACCATGAAAAATGTCAAAAATGACAAAGTTCAAGATGGCAAATGTCAAAGATGTCAAATGACAAATGTCACAATGCTAAATGTCAAAAATGAAAAGTGTCAAAAATGACAAATTTCAAGATGGCAAATGTCAAAGATGTCAAATGACAAATGTCACAATGCTAAATGTCAAAAATGAAAAGTGTCACCATGAAAAATGTCAAAAATGACAAATTTCAAGATGGCAAATGTCAAAGATGTCAAATGACAAATGTCACAATGCTAAATGTCAAAAATGAAAAGTGTCACCATGAAAAATGTAAAAAATAACAAATTTCAAGATGGCAAATTTTAAAGATGTCAAATGACAAATGTCACAATGCTAAATGTCAAAAATAAAAAGTGTCACCATAAAAAATGTCAAAAATGACAAATTTCAAGATGGCAAATGTCTCAGATGTCAAATGACAAATGTCACAATGCTAAATGTCAAAAATGAAAAGTGTCACCATGAAAAATGTCAAAAATGACAAAGTTCAAGATGGCAAATGTCAAAGATGTCAAATGACAAATGTCACAATGCTAAATGTCAAAAATGAAAAGTGTCAAAAATGACAAATTTCAAGATGGCAAATGTCAAAGATGTCAAATGACAAATGTCACAATGCTAAATGTCAAAAATGAAAAGTGTCACCATGAAAAATGTCAAAAATGACAAATTTCAAGATGGCAAATGTCAAAGATGTCAAATGACAAATGTCACAATGCTAAATGTCAAAAATGAAAAGTGTCACCATGAAAAATGTAAAAAATAACAAATTTCAAGATGGCAAATTTTAAAGATGTCAAATGACAAATGTCACAATGCTAAATGTCAAAAATAAAAAGTGTCACCATAAAAAATGTCAAAAATGACAAATTTCAAGATGGCAAATGTCTCAGATGTCAAATGACAAATGTCACAATGCTAAATGTCAAAAATGAAAAGTGTCACCATGAAAAATGTCAAAAATGACAAATTTCAAGATGGCAAATGTCCAAGATGTCACATGACAAATGTCACAATGCTAAATGTCAAAAATGAAAAGTGTCACCATGAAAAATTTCAAAAATGACAAATTTTAAGATGGCAAATGTCAAAGATGTCAAATGACAAATGTCACAATGCTAAATGTCACAAGTGAAAAGTGTCAAAATTGACAAATTTTAAGATGGCAAATGTCTAAGATGTCAAATGACAAATGTCACAATGCTAAATGTCAAAAATGAAAAGTGTCACCGTGAAAAATGTCAAAAATGACAAATTTCAAGATGGCAAATGTCAAAGATGTCAAATGACAAATGTCACAATGCTAAATGTCAAAAATGAAAAGTGTCACCATGAAAAATGTCAAAAATGACAAATTTCAAGATGGCAAATGTCAAAGATGTCAAATGACAAATGTCACAATGCTAAATGTCAAAAATGAAAAGTGTCCCCATGAAAAATGTCAATAATGACAAATTTCAAGATGGCAAATGTCAAAGATGTCAAATGACGAATGTCACAATGCTAAATGTCAAAAATGACAAATTTCAAGATGGCAAATGTCAAAGATGTCAAATGACAAATGTCACAATGCTAAATGTCAAAAATGAAAAGTGTCACCATGAAAAATGTCAAAAATGACAAATTTCAAGATGGCAAATGTCAAAGATGTCAAATGACAAATGTCACAATGCTAAATGTCAAAAATGAAAAGTGTCACCATGAAAAATGTCAAAAATGACAAATTTCAAGATGGCAAATGTCAAAGATGTCAAATGACAAATGTCACAATGCTAAATGTCAAAAATGAAAAGTGTCACCATGAAAAATGTCAAAAATGACAAATTTCAAGATGGCAAATGTTAAAGATGTCAAATGACAAATGTCACAATGCTAAATGTCAAAAATGAAAAGTGTCACCATGAAAAATGTCAAAAATGACAAATTTCAAGATGACAAATGTCAAAGATGTCAAATGACAAATGTCACAATGCTAAATGTCAAAAATGAAAAGTGTCACCATGAAAAATGTCAAAAATGACAAATTTCAAGATGGCAAATGTCAAAGATGTCAAATGACAAATGTCACAATGCTAAATGTCAAAAATGAAAAGTGTCACCATGAAAAATGTCAAAAATGACAAATTTCAAGATGGCAAATGTCAAAGATGTCAAATGACAAATGTCACAATGCTAAATGTCAAAAATGAAAAGTGTCACCATGAATAATGTCAAAAATAACAAATTTCAAGATGGCAAATGTCAAAGATGTCAAATGACAAATGTCACAATGCTAAATGTCAAAAATGAAAAGTGTCACCATGAAAAATGTCAAAAATGACAAATTTTAAGATGGCAAATGTCAAAGATGTCAAATGACAAATGTCACAATGCTAAATGTCAAAAATGAAAAGTGTCACCATCAAAAATGTCAAAAATGACAAATTTCAAGATGACAAATGTCAAAGATGTCAAATGACAAATGTCACAATGCTAAATGTCAAAAATGAAAAGTGTCACCATGAAAAATGTCAAAAATGTCAAAGATGTCAAATGACAAATGTCACAATGCTAAATGTCAAAAATGAAAAGTGTCACCATGAAAAATGTCAAAAATAACAAGTTTCAAGATGGCAAATGTCAAAGATGTCAAATGACAAATGTCACAATGCTAAATGTCAAAAATGACAAATTTCAAGATGGCAAATGTCTCAGATGTCAAATGACAAATGTCACAATGCTAAATGTCAAAAATGAAAAGTGTCACCATGAAAAATGTCAAAAATGACAAATTTCAAGATGGCAAATGTCAAAGATGTCAAATGACAAATGTCACAATGCTAAATGTCAAAAATGAAAAGTGTCAAAAATGACAAATTTCAAGATGGCAAATGTCAAAGATGTCAAATGACAAATGTCACAATGCTAAATGTCAAAAATGAAAAGTGTCACCATGAAAAATGTCAAAAATGACAAATTTCAAGATGGCAAATGTCAAAGATGTCAAATGACAAATGTCACAATGCTAAATGTCAAAAATGAAAAGTGTCACCATGAAAAATGTAAAAAATAACAAATTTCAAGATGGCAAATTTTAAAGATGTCAAATGACAAATGTCACAATGCTAAATGTCAAAAATAAAAAGTGTCACCATAAAAAATGTCAAAAATGACAAATTTCAAGATGGCAAATGTCTCAGATGTCAAATGACAAATGTCACAATGCTAAATGTCAAAAATGAAAAGTGTCACCATGAAAAATGTCAAAAATGACAAATTTCAAGATGGCAAATGTCCAAGATGTCACATGACAAATGTCACAATGCTAAATGTCAAAAATGAAAAGTGTCACCATGAAAAATTTCAAAAATGACAAATTTTAAGATGGCAAATGTCAAAGATGTCAAATGACAAATGTCACAATGCTAAATGTCACAAGTGAAAAGTGTCAAAATTGACAAATTTTAAGATGGCAAATGTCTAAGATGTCAAATGACAAATGTCACAATGCTAAATGTCAAAAATGAAAAGTGTCACCGTGAAAAATGTCAAAAATGACAAATTTCAAGATGGCAAATGTCAAAGATGTCAAATGACAAATGTCACAATGCTAAATGTCAAAAATGAAAAGTGTCACCATGAAAAATGTCAAAAATGACAAATTTCAAGATGGCAAATGTCAAAGATGTCAAATGACAAATGTCACAATGCTAAATGTCAAAAATGAAAAGTGTCCCCATGAAAAATGTCAATAATGACAAATTTCAAGATGGCAAATGTCAAAGATGTCAAATGACGAATGTCACAATGCTAAATGTCAAAAATGAAAAGTGTCACCATGAAAAATGTCAAAAATGACAAATTTCAAGATGGCAAATGTCAAAGATGTCCAATATGACAAATGTCACAATGCTAAATGTCAAAAATGAAAAGTGTCACCATGAAAAATGTCAAAAATGACAAATTTCAAAATGGCAAATGTCAAAGATGTCAAATGACAAATGTCACAATGCTAAATGTCAAAAATGAAAAGTGTCAAAAATGACAAATTTCAAGATGGCAAATGTCTAAGATGTCAAATGACAAATGTCACAATGCTAAATGTCAAAAATATAAAGTGTCACCATGAAAAATGTCAAAAATGACAAATTTCAAGATGGCAAATGTCAAAGATGTCAAATGACAAATGTCACAATGCTAAATGTCAAAAATGAAAAGTGTCACCATGAAAAATGTCAAAAATGACAAATTTCAAGATGGCAAATGTCAAAGATGTCAAATGACAAATGTCACAATGCTAAATGTCAAAAATGAAAAGTGTCACCATGAAAAATGTCAAAAATGACAAATTTCAAGATGGCAAATGTCAAAGATGTCAAATGACAAATGTCACAATGCTAAATGTCAAAAATAAAAAGTGTCAAAAATGACAAATTTCAAGATGGAAAATGTCAAAGATGTCAAATGACAAATGTCACAATGCTAAATGTCAAAAATGAAAAGTGTCACCATGAAAAATGTCAAAAATGACAAATTTCAAGATGGCAAATGTCAAAACTGACAAATGTCACAATGCTAAATGTCAAAAATGAAAAGTGTCACCATGAAAAATGTCAAAAATAACAAATTTCAAGATGGCAAATGTCAAAGATGTCAAATGTCACAATGCTTAATGTCAAAAATGACAAATTTCAAGATGGCAAATGTCAAAGATGTCAAATGACAAATGTCACAATGCTAAATGTCAAAAATGAGAAGTGTCACCATGAACAATGTCAAAAATGACAAATTTCAAGATGGCAAATATCAAAGATGTCAAATGACAAATGTCACAATGCTAAATGTCAAAAATGAAAAGTGTCACCATGAAAAATGTCAAAAATGACAAATTTCAAGATGGCAAATGTCAAAACTGACAAATGTCACAATGCTAAATGTCAAAAATGATAAGTGTCACCATGAAAAATGTCAAAAATAACAAATTTCAAGATGGCAAATGTCCAAGATGTCAAATGACAAATTTCACAATGCTAAATGTCAAATATGAAAAGTGTCACCATGAAAAATATCAAAAATGACAAATTTCAAGATGGCAAATGTCAAAGATGTCAAATGACAAATGTCACAATGCTAAATGTCACAAATGAAAAGTGTCAAAAATGACAAATTTCAAGATGGCAAATGTCAAAGATGTCAAATGACAAATGTCACAATGCTAAATGTCGAAAATGAAAAGTGTCACCATGAACAATGTCAAAAATGACAAAATTCAAGATGGCAAATGTCAAAACTGACAAATGTCACAATGCTAAATGTCAAAAATGATAAGTGTCACCATGAAAAATGTCAAAAATAACAAATTTCAAGATGGCAAATGTCAAAGATGTCAAATGACAAATGTCACAATGCTAAATGTCAAAAATGACAAATTTCAAGATGGCAAATGTCTAAGATGTCAAATGACAAATGTCACAATGCTAAATGTCAAAAATGAAAAGTGTCACTATGAAAAATGTCAAAAATGACAAATTTCAAGATGGCAAATGTCAAAGATGTCGAATCTGACAAATGTCACAATGCTAAATGTCAAAAACGAAAAGTGTCAACATGAAAAATGTCAAAAATGACAAATTTAAAGATGGCAAATATCAAAGATGTCAAATGACAAATGTCACAATGCTAAATGTCAAAAATGGAAAGTGTCAAAAATGACAAATTTCAAGATGGCAAATGTCTAAGATGTCAAATGACAAATGTCACAATGTAAATGTCAAAAATAAAAAGTGTCACCGTGAAAAATGTCAAAAATGACAAATTTCAAGATGGCAAATGTCAAAGATGTCAAATGACAAATGTCACAATGCTAAATGTCAAAAATGAAAAGTGTCACCATGAAAAATGTCAAAAATGACAAATTTCAAGATGGCAAATGTCAAAGATGTCAAATAACAAATGTCACAATGCTAAATGTCAAAAATGAAGTGTCCCCATGAAAAATGTCAATAATGACAAATTTCAAGATGGCAAATGTCAAAGATGTCAAATGACAAATGTCACAATGCTTAATGTCAAAAATGAAAAGTGTCACCATGAAAAATGTCAAAAATGACAAATTTCAAGATGGCAAATGTCAAAGATGTCGAATATGACAAATGTCACAATGCTAAATGTCAAAAATGAAAAGTGTCACCATGAAAAATGTCAAAAATGACAAATTTCAAGATGGCAAATGTCAAAGATGTCAAATGACAAATGTCACAATGCTAAATGTCAAAAATGAAAAGTGTCAAAAATGACAAATTTCAAGATGGCAAGTGTCTAAGATGTCAAATGACAAATGTCACAATGCTAAATGTCAAAAATGAAAAGTGTCACCATGAAAAATGTCAAAAATGACAAATTTCAAGATGGCAAATGTCAAAGATGTCAAATGACAAATGTCACAATGCTAAATGTCAAAAATGAAAAGTGTCACCATGAACAATGTCAAAAATGACACATTTCAAGATGGCAAATGTCAAAGATGTCAAATGACAAATGTCACAATGCTAAATGTCAAAAATGAAAAGTGTCACCATGAAAAATGTCAAAAATGATAAATTTCAAGATGGCAAATGTCAAAACTGACAAATGTCACAATGCTAAATGTCAAAAATGATAAGTGTCACCATGAAAAATGTCAAAAATGACAAATTTCAAGATGGCAAATGTCCAAGATGTCAAATGACAAATGTCACAATGCTAAATGTCAAAAATGAAAAGTGTCACCATGAAAAATGTCAAAAATGACAAAATTCAAGATGGCAAATGTCAAAGATGTCAAATGACAAATTTCACAATGCTAAATGTCAAAAATAAAAAGTGTCAAAAATGACAAATTTCAAGATGGAAAATGTCAAAGATGTCAAATGACAAATGTCACAATGCTAAATGTCAAAAATGAAAAGTGTCACCATGAAAAATGTCAAAAATGACAAATTTCAAGATGGCAAATGTCAAAACTGACAAATGTCACAATGCTAAATGTCAAAAATGAAAAGTGTCACCATGAAAAATGTCAAAAATAACAAATTTCAAGATGGCAAATGTCAAAGATGTCAAATGACAAATGTCACAATGCTTAATGTCAAAAATGACAAATTTCAAGATGGCAAATGTCAAAGATGTCAAATGACAAATGTCACAATGCTAAATGTCAAAAATGAAAAGTGTCACCATGAACAATGTCAAAAATGACACATTTCAAGATGGCAAATGTCAAAGATGTCAAATGACAAATGTCACAATGCTAAATGTCAAAAATGAAAAGTGTCACCATGAAAAATGTCAAAAATGACAAATTTCAAAATGGCAAATGTCAAAGATGTCAAATAACAAATTTCACAATGCTAAATGTCAAAAATGATAAGTGTCACCATGAAAAATGTCAAAAATGACAAATTTCAAGATGGCAAATGTCCAAGATGTCAAATGACAGATGTCACAATGCTAAATGTCAAATTTGAAAAGTGTCACCATGAAAAATATCAAAAATGACAAATTTCAAGATGGCAAATGTCAAAGATGTCAAATGACAAATGTCACAATGCTAAATGTAACAAATGAAAAGTGTCAAAAATGACAAATTTTAAGATGGCAAATGTCTAAGATGTCAAATGACAAATGTCACAATGCTAAATGTCAAAAATGAAAAGTGTCACCATGAAAAATGTCAAAAATGACAAATTTCAAGATGGCAAATGTCAAAACTGACAAATGTCAAAAATGAAAAGTGTGACCATGAAAAATGTCAAAAATAACAAATTTTAAGATGGCAAATGTCAAATATGTCAAATGACAAATGTCACAATGCTAAATGTCAAAAATGACAAATTTCAAGATGGCAAATGTCAAAGATGTCAAATGACAAATGTCACAATGCTAAATGTCAAAAATGAAAATTGTCACCATGAAAAATGTCAAAAATGACAAATTTCAAGATGGCAAATGTCAAAGATGTCAAATGACAAATGTCACAATGCTAAATGTCAAAAATAAAAAGTGTCACCATGAACAATGTCAAAAATGACAAATTTCAAGATGGCAAATGTCAAAACTGACAAATGTCACAATGCTAAATGTCAAAAATGATAAGTGTCACCATAAAATATGTCAAAAATAACAAATTTCAAGATGGCAAATGTCAAAGATGTCAAATGACAAATGTCACAATGCTAAATGTCAAAAATGACAAATTTCAAGATGGCAAATGTCTAAGATGTCAAATGACAAATGTCACAATGCTAAATGTCAGAAATGAAAAGTGTCACCATGAAAAATGTCAAAAATGACAAATTTCAAGATGGCAAATGTCCAAGATGTCAAATGACAAATGTCACAATGCTAAATGTCAAAAATGAAAAGTGTCACCATGAAAAATGTCAAAAATGACAAATTTAAAGATGGCAAATATCAAAGATGTCAAATGACAAATGTCACAATGCTAAATGTCAAAAATGAAAAGTGTCAAAAATGACAAATTTCAAGATGGCAAATGTCAAAGATGTCAAATGACAAATGTCACAATGCTAAATGTCAAAAATGACAAATTTCAAGATAGCAAATGTCTAAGATGTCAAATGACAAATGTCACAATGCTAAATGTCAAAAATGAAAAGTGTCACCATGAAAAATGTCAATAATGACAAATTTCAAGATGGCAAATGTCAAAGATGTCAAATGACAAATGTCACAATGCTAAATGTCAAAAATGAAAAATGTCACTATGAAAAATGTCAAAAATGACAAATTTTAAGATGGCAAATGTCAAAGATGTCAAATGACAAATGTCACAATGCTAAATGTCAAAAATGAAAAGTGTCACCATAAAAAATGTCAAAAATGAGAAATTTCAAGATGGCAAATGTCAAAACTGACAAATGTCACAATGCTAAATGTCAAAAATGAAAAGTGTCACCATGAAAAATGTCAAAAATAACAAATTTCAAGATGGCAAATGTCAAAGATGTCAAATGACAAATGTCACAATGCTAAATGTCAAAAATGACAAATTTCAAGATGGCAAATGTCAAAGATGTCAAATGACAAATGTCACAATGCTAAATGTCAAAAATGAAAAGTGTCACCATGAAAAATGTCAAAAATGACAAATTTCAAGATGGCAAATGTCAAAGATGTCAAATGAAAAATGTCACAATGCTAAATGTCAAAACTGAAAAGTGTCACCATGAAAAATGTCAAAAATGACAAATTTCAAGATGGCAAATATCAAAGATGTCAAATGAAAAATGTCACAATGCTAAATGTCAAAAATAAAAAGTGTCACCATGAAAAATGTCAAAAATGACAAATTTCAAGATGGCAAATATCAAAAATGTCAAATGACAAATGTCACAATGCTAAATGTCAAAAATGACAAATTTCAAGATGGCAAATGTCAAAGATGTCAAATGACAAATGTCACAATGCTAAATGTCAAAAATGAAAAGTGTCACCATGAAAAATGTCAAAAATGACAAATTTCAAGATGGCAAATGTCAAAGATGTCAAATGACAAATGTCACAATGCTAAATGTCAAAAATGAAAAGTGTTACCATGAAAAATGTCAAAAATGACAAATTTCAAGATGGCAAATGTCAAAACTGACAAATGTCACAATGCTAAATGTCAAAAATGAAAAGTGTCACCATGAAAAATGTCAAAAATAACAAATTTCAAGATGGCAAATGTCAAAGATGTCAAATGACAAATGTCACAATGCTAAATGTCAAAAATGACAAATTTCAAGATGGCAAATGTCAAAGATGTCAAATGACAAATGTAACAATGCTAAATGTCAAAAATGAAAAGTGTCACCATGAAAAATGTCAAAAATGACAAATTTCAAGATGGCAAATGTCAAAGATGTCAAATGAAAAATGTCACAATGCTAAATGTCAAAAATGAAAAGTGTCACCATAAAAAATGTCAAAAATGACAAATTTCAAGATGGCAAATGTCAAAGATGTCAAATGACAAATGTCACAATGCTAAATGTCAAAAATGAAAAGTGTCACCATGAAAATTGTCAAAAATGACAAATTTCAAGATGGCAAATATCAAAGATGTCAAATGAAAAATGTCACAATGCTAAATGTCAAAAATGAAAAGTGTCACCATAAAAAATGTCAAAAATGGCAAATTTCAAGATGGCAAATGTCAAAGATGTCAAATGACAAATGTCACATTGCTAAATGTCAAAAATGAAAAGTGTCACCATGAAAAATGTCAAAAATGACAAATTTCAAGATGGCAAATGTCAAAACTGACAAATGTCACAATGCTAAATGTCAAAAATGATAAGTGTCAACATGAAAAATGTCAAAAATGACAAATTTCAAGGTGGCAAATGTCCAAGATGTCAAATGACAAATGTCACAATGCTAAATGTCAAAAATGAAAAGTGTCACCATGAAAAAGGTCAAAAATGACAAATTTCAAGATGGCAAATAACAAAGATGTCAAATGACAAATGTCACAATGCTAAATGTCAAAAATGAAAAGTGTCAAAAATGACAAATTTTAAGATGGCAAATGTCTAAGATGTCAAATGACAAATGTCACAATGCTAAATGTCAAAAATGAAAAGTGTCACCATGAAAAATGTCAAAAATGACAAATTTCAAGATGGCAAATGTCAAAGATGTCAAATGACAAATGTCACAATGCTAAATGTCAAAAATGAAAAGTGTCCCCATGAAAAATGTCAATAATGACAAATTTCAAGATGGAAAATGTCAAAGATGTCAAATGACAAATGTCACAATGCTAAATGTCAAAAATGAAAAGTGTTACCATGAAAAATGTCAAAAATGACAAATTTCAAGATGGCAAATGTCAAAACTGACAAATGTCACAATGCTAAATGTCAAAAATGAAAAGTGTCACCATGAAAAATGTCAAAAATAACAAATTTCAAGATGGCAAATGTCAAAGATGTCAAATGACAAATGTCACAATGCTAAATGTCAAAAATGACAAATTTCAAGATGGCAAATGTCAAAGATGTCAAATGACAAATGTAACAATGCTAAATGTCAAAAATGAAAAGTGTCACCATGAAAAATGTCAAAAATGACAAATTTCAAGATGGCAAACGTCAAAGATGTCAAATGAAAAATGTCACAATGCTAAATGTCAAAAATGAAAAGTGTCACCATAAAAAATGTCAAAAATGACAAATTTCAAGATGGCAAATGTCAAAGATGTCAAATGACAAATGTCACAATGCTAAATGTCAAAAATGAAAAGTGTCACCATGAAAATTGTCAAAAATGACAAATTTCAAGATGGCAAATATCAAAGATGTCAAATGACAAATGTCACAATGCTAAATGTCAAAAATGAAAAGTGTCACCATAAAAAATGTCAAAAATGGCAAATTTCAAGATGGCAAATGTCAAAGATGTCAAATGACAAATGTCACATTGCTAAATGTCAAAAATGAAAAGTGTCACCATGAAAAATGTCAAAAATGACAAATTTCAAGATGGCAAATGTCAAAACTGACAAATGTCACAATGCTAAATGTCAAAAATGATAAGTGTCAACATGAAAAATGTCAAAAATGACAAATTTCAAGGTGGCAAATGTCCAAGATGTCAAATGACAAATGTCACAATGCTAAATGTCAAAAATGAAAAGTGTCACCATGAAAAAGGTCAAAAATGACAAATTTCAAGATGGCAAATAACAAAGATGTCAAATGACAAATGTCACAATGCTAAATGTCAAAAATCAAAAGTGTCAAAAATGACAAATTTTAAGATGGCAAATGTCTAAGATGTCAAATGACAAATGTCACAATGCTAAATGTCAAAAATGAAAAGTGTCACCATGAAAAATGTCAAAAATGACAAATTTCAAGATGGCAAATGTCAAAGATGTCAAATGACAAATGTCACAATGCTAAATGTCAAAAATGAAAAGTGTCCCCATGAAAAATGTCAATAATGACAAATTTCAAGATGGCAAATGTCAAAGATGTCAAATGACAAATGTCACAATGCTAAATGTCAGAAATGAAAATTGTCACCATGAAAAATGTCAAAAATAACAAATTTCAAGATGGCAAATGTCAAAGATGTCAAATGACAAATGTCACAATGCTAAATGTCAAAAATGAAAAGTGTCACCATGAAAAATGTCAAAAATGACAAATTTCAAGATAGCAAATGTCAAAGATGTCAAATGACAAATGTCACAATGCTAAATGTCAAAAATGAAAAGTGTCACCATGAAAAATGTCAAAAATAACAAATTTCAAGATGGCAAATGTCAAAGATGTCAAATGACAAATGTCACAATGCTAAATGTCAAAAATGAAAAGTGTCACCATAAAAAATGTCAAAAATGACAAATTTCAAGATGGCAAATGTCAAAACTGACAAATGTCACACTGCTTAATGTCAAAAATGAAAAGTGTCACCATGAAAAATGTCAAAAATAACAAATTTCAAGATGGCAAATGTCAAAGATGTCAAATGACAAATGTCACAATGCTAAATGTCAAAAATGACAAATTTCAAGATGGCAAATGTCAAAGATGTCAAATGACAAATGTCACAATGCTAAATGTCAAAAATGAAAAGTGTCACCATGAAAAATGTCAAAAATGACAAATTTCAAGATGGCAAATGTCAAAGATGTCAAATGACAAATGTCACAATGCTAAATGTCAAAAATGAAAAGTGTCATCATGAAAAATGTCAAAAATGACAAATTTCAAGATGGCAAATGTCAAAGATGTCAAATGAAAAATGTCACAATGCTAAATGTCAAAAATGAAAAGTGTCACCATGAAAAATGTCAAAAATGACAAATTTCAAGATGGCAAATATCAAAGATGTCAAATGACAAATGTCACAATGCTAAATGTCAAAAATGACAAATTTCAAGATGCCAAATGTCAAAGATGTCAAATGACAAATGTCACAATGCTAAATGTCAAAAATGAAAAGTGTCACCATGAAAAATGTCAAAAATGACAAATTTCAAGATGGCAAATGTCAAAGATGTCAAATGACAAATGTCACAATGCTAAATGTCAAAAATGAAAAGTGTCAAAAATGACAAATTTCAAGATGGCAAATGTCTAAGATGTCAAATGACAAATGTCACAATGCTAAATGTCAAAAATGAAAAGTGTCACCATGAAAAATGTCAAAAATGACAAATTTCAAGATGGCAAACGTCAAAGATGTCAAATGACAAATGTCACAATGCTAAATGTCAAAAATGAAAAGTGTCACCATAAAAAATGTCAAAAATGACAAATTTCAAGATAGCAAATGTCAAAACTGACAAATGTCACACTGCTAAATGTCAAAAATGAAAAGTGTCACCATGAAAAATGTCAAAAATAACAAATTTCAAGATGGCAAATGTCAAAGATGTCAAATGACAAATGTCACAATGCTAAATGTCAAAAATGACAAATTTCAAGATGGCAAATGTCTAAGATGTCAAATGATAAATGTCACAATGCTAAATGTCAAAAATGAAAAGTGTCACCATGAAAAATGTCAAAAATGACAAATTTTAAGATGGCAAATGTCAAAGATGTCAAATGACAAATGTCACAATGCTAAATGTCAAAAATGAAATGTGTCAAAAATGACAAATTTCAAGATGGCAAATGTCTAAGATGTCAAATGACAAATGTCACAATGCTAAATGTCAAAAATGAAAAGTGTTACCATGAAAAATGTCAAAAATGACAAATTTCAAGATGGCAAATGTCAAGGATGTCAAATGACAAATGTCACAATGCTAAATGTCAAAAATGAAAAGTGTCACCATGAAAAATGTCAAAAATGACAAATTTTAAGATGGCAAATGTCAAAGATGTCAAATGACAAATGTCACAATGCTAAATGTTAAAAATGAAAAGTGTCACCATGAAAAATGTCAAAAATGACAAATTTCAAGATGGCAAATGTCAAAGATGTCAAATGACAAATGTCACAAAGCTAAATGTCAAAAATGAAAAGTGTCACCATGAAAAATGTCAAAAATGACAAATTTCAAGATAACAAATGTCAAAACAGACAAATGTCACAATGCTAAATGTCAAAAATGATAAGTGTTACCATGAAAAATGTCAAAAATGACAAATTTCAAGATGGCAAATGTCCAAGATGTCATATGACAAATGTAACAATGCTAAATGTCAAAAATGAAAAGTGTCACCATTAAAAATGTCAAAAATGACAAATTTCAAGATGGCAAATGTCAAAACTGACAAATGTCAATGCTAAATGTCAAAAATGAAAAGTGTCACTATGAAAAATGTCAAAAATAACAAATTTTAAGATGGCAAATGTCAAAGATGTCAAATGACAAATGTCACAATGCTAAATGTCAAAAATGACAAATTTTAAGATGGCAAATGTCAAAGATGTCAAATGACAAATGTCACAATGCTAAATGTCAAAAATAAAAAGTGTCACCATGAAAAATGTCAAAAATGACAAATTTCAAGATGGCAAATGTCAAAGATGTCAAATGACAAATGTCACAATGCTAAATGTCAAAAATGAAAAGTGTCAAAAATGACAAATTTCAAGATGGCAAATGTCTAAGATGTCAAATGACAAATGTCACAATGCTAAATGTCAAAAATGAAAAGTGTCACCATGAAAAATGTCAAAAATGACAAATTTCAAGATGGCAAATGTCAAAACTGACAAATGTCACAATGCTAAATGTCAAAAATGAAAAGTGTCACAATGAAAAATGTCAAAAATAACAAGTTTCAAGATGCCAAATGTCAAAGATGTCAAATGACAAATGTCACAATGCTAAATGTCAAAAATGACAAATTTCAAAATGGCAAATGTCAAAGATGTCAAATGACAAATGTCACAATGCTAAATGTCAAAAATGAAAAGTGTCACCATGAAAAATGTCAAAAAGGACAAATTTCAAGATGGCAAATGTCTAAGATGTCAAATGACAAATGTCACAATGCTAAATGTCAAAAATGAAAAGTGTCACCATGAAAAATGTCAAAAATGACAAATTTCAAGATGGCAAATGTCCAAGATGTCAAATGACAAATGTCACAATGCTAAATGTCAAAAATGAAAAGTGTCACCATGAAAAATGTCAAAAATGACAAATTTAAAGATGGCAAATATCAAAGATGTCAAATGACAAATGTCACAATGCTAAATGTCAAAAATGAAAAGTGTCAAAAATGACAAATTTCAAGATGGCAAATGTCTAAGATGTCAAATGACAAATGTCACAATGCTAAATGTCAAAAATGAAAAGTGTCACCGTAAAAAATGTCAAAAATGAGAAATTTTAAGATAGCAAATGTCAAAACTGACAAATGTCACAATGCTAAATGTCAAAAATGAAAAGTGTCACCATGAAAAATGTCAAAAATAACAAATTTCAAGATGGCAAATGTCAAAGATGTCAAATGACAAATGTCACAATGCTAAATGTCAAAAATGACAAATTTCAAGATGGCAAATGTCAAAGATGTCAAATGACAAATGTCACAATGCTAAATGTCAAAAATGAAAAGTGTCACCATGAAAAATGTCAAAAATGACAAATTTCAAGATGGCAAATGTCAAAGATGTCAAATGAAAAATGTCACAATGCTAAATGTCAAAAATGGAAAGTGTCACCATGAAAAATGTCAAAAATGACAAATTTCAAGATGGCAAATATCAAAGATGTCAAATGAAAAATGTCACAATGCTAAATGTCAAAAATAAAAAGTGTCACCATGAAAAATGTCAAAAATGACAAATTTCAAGATGGCAAATATCAAAAATGTCAAATGACAAATGTCACAATGCTAAATGTCAAAAATGACAAATTTCAAGATGGCAAATGTCAAAGATGTCAAATGACAAATGTCACAATGCTAAATGTCAAAAATGAAAAGTGTCACCATGAAAAATGTCAAAAATGACAAATTTCAAGATGGCAAATGTCAAAGATGTCAAATGACAAATGTCACAATGCTAAATGTCAAAAATGAAAAGGGTTACCATGAAAAATGTCAAAAATGACAAATTTCAAGATGGCAAATGTCAAAACTGACAAATGTCACAATGCTAAATGTCAAAAATGAAAAGTGTCACCATAAAATTGTCAAAAATAACAAATTTCAAGATGGCAAATGTCAAAGATGTCAAATGACAAATGTCACAATGCTAAATGTCAAAAATGATAAATTTCAAGATGGCAAATGTCAAAGATGTCAAATGACAAATGTCACAATGCTAAATGTCAAAAATGAAAAGTGTCACCATGAAAAATGTCAAAAATGACAAATTTCAAGATGGCAAATGTCAAAGATGTCAAATGAAAAATGTCACAATGCTAAATGTCAAAAATGAAAAGTGTCACCATGAAAAATGTCAAAAATGACAAATTTCAAGATGGCAAATGTCAAAGATGTCAAATCACAAATGTAACAATGCTAAATGTCAAAAATGAAAAGTGTCACCATGAAAAATGTCAAAAATGACAAATTTCAAGATGGCAAATATCAAAGATGTCAAATGACAAATGTCACAATGCTAAATGTCAAAAATGAAAAGTGTCACCATAAAAAATGTCAAAAATGGCAAATTTCAAGATGGCAAATGTCAAAGATGTCAAATGACAAATGTCACATTGCTAAATGTCAAAAATGAAAAGTGTCACCATAAAAAATGTCAAAAATGACAAATTTCAAGATGGCAAATGTCAAAACTGACAAATGTCACAATGCTAAATGTCAAAAATGATAAGTGTCAACATGAAAAATGTCAAAAATGACAAATTTCAAGGTGGCAAATGTCCAAGATGTCAAATGACAAATGTCACAATGCTAAATGTCAAAAATGAAAAGTGTCACCATGAAAAAGGTCAAAAATGACAAATTTCAAGATGGCAAATAACAAAGATGTCAAATGACAAATGTCACAATGCTAAATGTCAAAAATGAAAAGTGTCAAAAATGACAAATTTTAAGATGGCATATGTCTAAGATGTCAAATGACAAATGTCACAATGCTAAATGTCAAAAATGAAAAGTGTCACCGTGAAAAATGTTAAAAATGACAAATTTCAAGATGGCAAATGTCAAAGATGTCAAATGACAAATGTCACAATGCTAAATGTCAAAAATGAAAAGTGTCACCATGAAAAATATCAAAAATGACAAATTTCAAGATGGCAAATGTCAAAGATGTCAAATGACAAATGTCACAATGCTAAATGTCAAAAATGAAAAGTGTCCCCATGAAAAATGTCAATAATGACAAATTTCAAGATGGCAAATGTCAAAGATGTCAAATGACAAATGTCACAATGCTAAATGTCAGAAATGAAAATTGTCACCATGAAAAATGTCAAAAATAACAAATTTCAAGATGGCAAATGTCAAAGATGTCAAATGACAAATGTCACAATGCTAAATGTCAAAAATGAAAAGTGTCACCATGAAAAATGTCAAAAATGACAAATTTCAAGATAGCAAATGTCAAAGATGTCAAATGACAAATGTCACAATGCTAAATGTCAAAAATGAAAAGTGTCACCATGAAAAATGTCAAAAATAACAAATTTCAAGATGGCAAATGTCAAAGATGTCAAATGACAAATGTCACAATGCTAAATGTCAAAAATGAAAAGTGTCACCATAAAAAATGTCAAAAATGACAAATTTCAAGATGGCAAATGTCAAAACTGACAAATGTCACACTGCTAAATGTCAAAAATGAAAAGTGTCCCCATGAAAAATGTCAAAAATAACAAATTTTAAGATGGCAAATGTCAAAGATGTCAAATGACAAATGTCACAATGCTAAATGTCAACAATGACAAATTTCAAGATGGCAAATGTCAAAGATGTCAAATGACAAATGTCACAATGCTAAATGTCAAAAATGAAAAGTGTCACCATGAAAAATGTCAAAAATGACAAATTTCAAGATGGCAAACGTCTAAGATGTCAAATGACAAATGTCACAATGCTAAATGTCAAAAATGAAAAGTGTCATCATAAAAAATGTCAAAAATGACAAATTTCAAGATGGCAAATGTCAAAGATGTCAAATGAAAAATGTCACAATGCTAAATGTCAAAAATGAAAAGTGTCACCATGAAAAATGTCAAAAATGACAAATTTCAAGATGGCAAATATCAAAGATGTCAAATGACAAATGTCACAATGCTAAATGTCAAAAATGACAAATTTCAAGATGCCAAATGTCAAAGATGTCAAATGACAAATGTCACAATGCTAAATGTCAAAAATGAAAAGTGTCACCATGAAAAATGTCAAAAATGACAAATTTCAAGATGGCAAATGTCAAAGATGTCAAATGACAAATGTCACAATGCTAAATGTCAAAAATGAAAAGTGTCAAAAATGACAAATTTCAAGATGGCAAATGTCTAAGATGTCAAATGACAAATGTCACAATGCTAAATGTCAAAAATGAAAAGTGTCACCATGAAAAATGTCAAAAAAAATGACAAATTTCAAGATGGCAAATGTCAAAGATGTCAAATGACAAATGTCACAATGCTAAATGTCAAAAATGAAAAGTGTCACCATGAAAAATGTCAAAAATGACAAATTTCAAGATGGCAAACGTCAAAGATGTCAAATGACAAATGTCACAATGCTAAATGTCAAAAATGAAAAGTGTCACCATAAAAAATGTCAAAAATGACAAATTTCAAGATGGCAAATGTCAAAACTGACAAATGTCACACTGCTAAATGTCAAAAATGAAAAGTGTCACCATGAAAAATGTCAAAAATAACAAATTTCAAGATGGCAAATGTCAAAGATGTCAAATGACAAATGTCACAATGCTAAATGTCAAAAATGACAAATTTCAAGATGGCAAATGTCTAAGATGTCAAATGATAAATGTCACAATGCTAAATGTCAAAAATGAAAAGTGTCACCATGAAAAATGTCAAAAATGACAAATTTCACGATGGCAAATGTCAAAGATGTCAAATGACAAATGTCACAATGCTAAATGTCAAAAATGAAAAGTGTCAAAAATGACAAATTTTAAGATGGCAAATGTCTAAGATGTCAAATGACAAATGTCACAATGCTAAATGTCAAAAATGAAAAGTGTCACCATGAAAAATGTCAAAAATGACAAATTTCAAGATGGCAAATGTCAAAGATGTCAAATGACAAATGTCACAATGCTAAATGTCAAAAATGAAAAGTGTCACCATGAAAAATGTCAAAAATGACAAATTTCAAGATGGCAAATGTCAAAGATGTCAAATGACAAATGTCACAATGCTAAATGTCAAAAATGAAAAGTGTCACCATGAAAAATGTCAAAAATGACAAATTTCAAGATAACAAATGTCAAAACAGACAAATGTCACAATGCTAAATGTCAAAAATGATAAGTGTTACCATGAAAAATGTCAAAAATGACAAATTTCAAGATGGCAAATGTCCAAGATGTCATATGACAAATGTCACAATGCTAAATGTCAAAAATGAAAAGTGTCACCATTAAAAATGTCAAAAATGACAAATTTCAAGATGGCAAATGTCAAAGATGTCAAATGACAAATGTCACAATGCTAAATGTCAAAAATGAAAAGTGTCAAAAATGACAAATTTCAAGATGGCAAATGTCTAAGATGTCAAATGACAAATGTCACAATGCTAAATGTCAAAAATGAAAAGTGTCACCATGAAAAATGTCAAAAATGACAAATTTCAAGATGGCAAATGTCAAAACTGACAAATGTCACAATGCTAAATGTCAAAAATGAAAAGTGTCACCATGAAAAATGTCAAAAATAACAAGTTTCAAGATGCCAAATGTCAAAGATGTCAAATGACAAATGTCACAATGCTAAATGTCAAAAATGACAAATTTCAAAATGGCAAATGTCAAAGATGTCAAATGACAAATGTCACAATGCTAAATGTCAAAAATGAAAAGTGTCACCATGAAAAATGTCAAAAATGACAAATTTCAAGTTGGCAAATGTCAAAGATGTCAAATGACAAATGTCACAATGCTAAATGTCAAAAATGAAAAGTGTCACCATGAAAAATGTCAAAAATGACAAATTTTAAGATGGCAAATGTCAAAGATGTCAAATGACAAATGTCACAATGCTAAATGTCAAAAATGAAAAGTGTCACCATGAAAAATGTCAAAAATGACAAATTTCAAGATGGCAAATATCAAAGATGTCAAATGACAAATGTCACAATGCTTAATGTCAAAAATGACAAATTTCAAGATGGCAAATGTCAAAGATGTCAAATGACAAATGTCACAATGCTAAATGTCAAAAATGAAAAGTGTCACCATAAAAAATGTCAAAAATGACAAATTTCAAGATGGCAAATGTCAAAGATGTCAAATGACAAATGTCACAATGCTAAATGTCAAAAATGAAAAGTGTCAAAAATGACAAATTTCAAGATGGCAAATGTCTAAGATGTCAAATGACAAATGTAACAATGCTAAATGTCAAAAATGAAAAGTGTCACCATGAAAAATGTCAAAAATGACAAATTTCAAGATGGCAAATGTCAAAGATGTCAAATGACAAATGTCACAATGCTAAATGTCAAAAATAAAAAGTGTCACCATAAAATGTCAAAAATGACAAATTTTAAGATGGCAAATGTCAAAGAAGTCAAATGACAAATGTCACAATGCTAAATGTCAAAAATGAAAAGTGTCACCATGAAAAATGTCAAAAATGACAAATTTTAAGATGGCAAATGTCAAAACTGACAAATGTCACAATGCTTAATGTCAAAAATGATAAGTGTCACCATGAAAAATGTCAAAAATGACAAATTTTAAGATTGCAAATGTCCAAGATGTCAAATGACAAATGTCACAATGCTAAAAGTCAAAAATGAAAAGTGTCACCATGAAAAATGTCAAAAATGACAAATTTCAAGATGGCAAATGTCAAAGATGTCAAATGACAAATGTCACAATGCTAAATGTCAAAAATGAAAAGTGTCAAAAATGACAAATTTTAAAATGGCAAATGTCAAAGATGTCAAATGACAAATGTCACAATGCTAAATGTCAAAAATGAAAAGTGTCACCATGAAAAATGTCAAAAATGACAAATTTCAAGATGGCAAATGTCAAAACTGACAAATGTCACAATGCTAAATGTCAAAAATGAAAAGTGTCACCATGAAAAATGTCAAAAATAACAAATTTCAAGATGGCAAATGTCAAAGATGTCAAATGACAAATGTCACAATGCTAAATGTCAAAAATGACAAATTTCAAGATGGCAAATGTCAAAGATATCAAATGACAAATGTCACAATGCTTAATGTCAAAAAAAAAAAGTGTCACCATGAAAAATGTCAAAAATGACAAATTTCAAGATGGCAAATATCAAAGATGTCAAATGACAAATGTCACAATGCTAAATGTCAAAAATAAAAAGTGTCACCATGAAAAATGTCAAAAATGACAAATTTCAAGATGGCAAATGTCAAAACTGACAAATGTCACAATGCTAAATGTCAAAAATGATAAGTGTCACCATGAAAAATGTCAAAAATGACAAATTTCAAGATGGCAAATGTCCAAGATGTCAAATGACAAATGTCACAATGCGAAATGTCAAAAATGAAAAGTGTCACCATGAAAAATGTCAAAAATGACAAATTTCAAGATGGCAAATGTCAAAGATGTCAAATGACAAATGTCACAATGCTAAATGTCAAAAATGAAAAATGTCAAAAATGACAAATTTCAAGATGGCAAATGTCTAATATGTCAAATGACAAATGTCACAATGCTAAATGTCAAATATGAAAAGTGTCACCATGAAAAATGTCAAAAATGACAAATTTCAAGATGGCAAATGTCAAAGATGTTAAATGACAAATGTCACAATGCTAAATGTCAAAAATGAAAAGTGTCAAAAATGACAAATTTCAAGATGGCAAATGTCTAAGATGTCAAATGACAAATGTCACAATGATAAATGTCAAAAATGAAAAGTGTCACCATGAAAAATGACAAATTTCAAGATGGCAAATGTCAAAGATGTCAAATGACAAATGTCACAATGCTAAATGTCAATAATGAAAAGTGTCACCATGAAAAATGTCAAAAATGACAAATTTCAAGAAGGCAAATGTCAAAGATGTCAAATGACAAATGTCACAATGCTAAATGTCAAAAATGAAAAGTGTCAAAAATGACAAATTTCAAGATGGCAAATGTCTAAGATGTCAAATGACAAATGTCACAATGCTAAATGTCAAAAATGAAAAGTGTCACCATGAAAAATGTCAAAAATGACAAATTTCAAGATGGCAAATGTCAAAGATGTCAAATGACAAATGTCACAATGCTAAATGTCAAAAATGAAAAGTGTCACCATGAAAAATGTCAAAAATGACAAATTTCAAGATGGCAAATGTCAAAGATGTCAAATGACAAATGTCACAATGCTAAATGTCAAAAATGAAAAGTGTCAAAAATTACAAATTTTAAGATAGCAAATGTCCAAGATGTCAAATGACAAATGTCACAATGCTAAATGTCAAAAATGAAAAGTGTCACCATGAAAAATGTCAAAAATGACAAATTTCAAGATGGCAAATGTCAAAGATGTCAAATGACAAATGTCACAATGCTAAATGTCAAAAATGAAAAGTGTCAAAAATGACAAATTTCAAGATGGCAAATGTCTAAGATGTCAAATGACAAATGTCACAATGCTAAATGTCAAAAATGAAAAGTGTCACGTATGTATCCTATTCCTACAACACACAGTTTTATTTGCTCTGTAAAGATGTCGATTTAGTTGAGTAAATAATAAAGTTTTAAAAGTGAAACTTATATCAATCAGGTTCTTACGCTAAAAGCTAGTTGATGAACAAAGAAGTGAGTTAAAATTATATAACGTGTAAAAATAATTTGACTAATACTAAAAATATTAAATTTTTTCCTATCTCAAACCAAAAAACAAATAAAAAACTTGAAGTGATAAGCAGTGAATTGGTCAACTTTGTATACCAGTGGTGTAGTCAAAAATATTTTAAGGTAACAATAATAAAGAAATGAAGTGTGCTAATTGTAATCATCCAATTGAGTAAGGGAGTAACTCTATTGCATGTGACAGCTGTGAAAGGGTTGTACATAGAAATTGTTCAGATCTTAATGCATCAGAGTTAAAAGTAATGGATTTGAAAGGAAAAAGAATACTAAGATATTACTGTGAAGATTGCCAAAGTGGGGTAAAAATGATTCCAAGATTGCTAAAGAAAATTGATGAAATGCATGATGAAATTAGTAATTTAAAAACTCACTTGCAAAAAACACTGTCTGAAGAAAATGTAATAACAGAAATTCATGAACGTCAAAGAAGGGCTAAGAATATTATGTTCTATAATGTATTAGAGAATAACAATGTAAGAGATGCTGAAAAAGTAAAGGAGATAGTTACTGAAATGACAAATGAAGAAATCAAAATAATAAAAACTTTACTAGTGGGAAAGAAAAACAAAAATGGAGCTCGTCCACTAAAGGTTATTCTTCAGAATTCAGATGAAGTAATGACAATTATGAGAAACCGGAAACACATTAAAAAGGAAAGGAAAGTCTTCATAGACTTAGATATGACAAGCATGCAGATAAAAAGTATGAAGAAAGTGAAAGAAGAATTAAATGAGAGAAGAGAAAAAGGTGAAGAAGTTTTTATTAAATATGTTCGTGGAATTCCTCAAATTTCATGTAAGTCAAAAAACTAAATGATATTTCGAACTCTATTTCAGTGTATTATCATAATGTGGGTGGTCTTAGAACAAAAATATTAAACTTTAGCCAAACGGCACTATGTTCTGTATATGATGTTATAATAATTGTTGAAACATGGTTAAATGAAGATTTCAGAGATTCTGAATTACATTTACATGACTTTGACATTTTTAGATTAGATAGGGACGTCTTGGAGACAGGCAAGTCGAGAGGTGGTGGTATTTAAATAGCTGTCAAAAGTAAGTTATTCGCGAAAGCAGTCACAATAATTCCAAGTTCTATTGAACATCTTTACATCACTTTTTATATTAATAACCAAAATGTCATTATTGGAGGAGTTTATTTGCCTCCCTTGTCTGGTGAGAATAAATATATGGAACACATTGGTGTTATTGAATATATTTGTGATAGTTATAAGAACAGTAAGCTTATCATTTGTGGTGATTATAATTTGCCTGAAGCCACGTGGTCTAATGATGAGTTTGGCTTGAAAGTAAACTGCCCTGATAATTCTAAAGCACTGATATTATCAAATGGTATGGAATTCTATAATTTATTTCAGATTAATACGATAGCAAACAGTAGGAAAGTCTATCTTGATCTTATATTTTCCAGTTTTCGCAATATAAAAGTTTAAGAACCTATAGACCCTCTTTTTAATAACAGTATGCACCACACTGCTATTTCCTTTAATCTGAAAATAAAGAATGAACCCAGTCTAACATATGAGGAATATTTTTATGATTTCAAACAAGGCAACTATATAGGACTAAATGATTACTTAGCCCAAGTAAACTGGAATTTATTATTAAATAATATAAACGTAAATGAGGCGGTCGATCATTTTTACAGCATCCGTTATGAGGGTATAAATACATTTATTCCAATCAAAAAGTATAAACCATCAAACTTTCCACACTGGTTTAATTCACAACTTAAGTATTTAATTACTGAAAAAAAGAAAATACATAAACTGTACAAATCCTCAGGTGACCTTAGATATTACTATCATTTTGCACATCTTCGGGAAGAGTGTTCAAGACTAAGAAATGATTGCTTTAATGATTTTATCTTAAAAACTGAGAACAGTATCTTATCAAACCCAACTTTCTTTTGGAAACATGTCAATAATGAAAAAAACTCTTAAAAATTACCTTCATCTATGGTTTATAATGATAACTTAGGGAATGATAACAATAGTATAGTAAATCTTTTCGCAGAGTACTTTTCAACTGTTTATTCTACTAAACAAGTTAATCAAATTCCGGAATATTCATATATGCGGGATAACGTAAATGTTAGTCGTTACACTGTTACTGTTAACGAAATAATAGAAGCCATTATGAGAGCTCCAGGGAAACTTTCTTATGGTCCTGATGGCATACCAATTTATGTATTAAAAAAATGCGTTTTTACTCTTGCTAAAGCCATTCATAGTCTTTTTAAATTAAGTTTAGAGCAGGGCATGTTTCCAGATTTTTGGAAACAAAGTTTCTTGCGCCTATCTACAAATCGGGTATGAGAAATGACATCACAAATTATCGTGCTGTGTGCCTACAATCTGAAATACCAAAACTTCTAGACTCCCTTATCTCTAAAAAACTGTCTTGGGACACACGGCATATAATTAATCAACAACAACATGGTTTCACATCTGGAAAATCTACTACCTCAAATTTACTATGTTATGAAAATTACATTCTGACAGCTTTTGAAAATAAATTTCAGGTTGATTTTATATATACAGATTTTAAAAAAGCTTTCGATAGAGTTAATCAGGAATTGTTACTATCAAAATTATTCGCGGTAGGTATAAGAGGGAGTGTATTTTCTTGGCTACAGAGTTATCTGTCGAACAGATCGCAATGTGTTAGATATGCTGGCTCCATTTCATCGGTGATAAATGTGACATCAGGTGTTCCACAGGGATCACATCTTGGACCGATTTTATTCAATTTGTTTATTAATGATGTGGTGGAAGTCTTATCGGATAGCTGTTGCTTGATATTTGCGGATGATCTCAAGATGTTTAAAAAAATCAAAGATTTAGATGACGCCATTATGTTACAGCAAGATCTCAATAAATTGGTTCATTGGTGTGATATTAATTTGCTGGAATTAAACCAAAACAAATGCTACCAAATTACTTCCTCTAGAAACTCCAACTTCCATGCATTTAATTACAGCATAAAAAATAAAAATATTACTGTAACCAATAATATGAGAGATCTTGGTGTTAGGTTTGATTCCAAATTGTCATTTAAACAACACATATCAGAAATTACGTCTAAAGCAAATAAAACTCTGGGCTTTATTATTAGAACATCTCGATATTTTTCAGTAGAGGTTTTAAAATTATTATACTGTTTATTAGTTCGTAGCATCTTAGAGTATAACTCAGTAGTTTCTCCACATTTTAACACTGACACACTTTTAATAGAAAGGGTCCAAAATAAATTTTTAAGACAGTCTGCCTTTAAATTGGGAATTCAGATAAATGATTTTCACATCGATGAATTGCTAAGTCGTTTAAATCTTCAGTCCTTAAAAAACCGGAGAATAGAACTTGATTTGTGTTTTTTACACAAACTACTTAGTGGTCACATAAATTGTCCCGACTTACTGGCTTTAATTGAATTTAACGTAAATGATAGAAGAACCCGTAATACTGAATTGTTTCATATTCCATTTCACCAGACAAACTATGGCAGGAATGAACCTATAACTAGACTGTTGAGGAATGCTAACAAGTACCAACATAATCACGATATTTTCGACTCAGCTTTGTCACGATTTAAAAGTCAAGTCAGGGCCATTAGTTTTTAGACTTTTAAAATTTTTTACAACTTTTTTTTTTAAATTTGATATTTAGTTTGTATATGTAATTTTTCGATATGAATGTAATTAGGAATGTTAAGAATTGTTTATTGATATATTATTATAAATTGGTTTATCCGTTAAATAAATAAATAAATAAATAAATAAAAATGTCAAAAATGACAAATTTCAAGATGGCAAATGTCAAAGATGTCAAATGACAAATGTCACAATGCTAAATGTCAAAAATGAAAAGTGTCACCATGAAAAATGTCAAAAATGACAAATTTCAAGATGGCAAATGTCAAAGATGTCAAATGACAAATGTCACAATGCTAAATGTCAAAAATGAAAAGTGTCTCCATGAAAAATGTCAATAATGACAAATTTCAAGATGGCAAATGTCAAAGATGTCAAATGACAAATGTCACAATGCTTAATGTCAAAAATGAAAAGTGTCACCATGAAAAATGTCAAAAATGAAAAGTGTCACCATGAAAAATGTCAAAAATGACAAATTTCAAGATGGCAAATGTCAAAGATGTCAAATGACAAATGTCACAATGCTAAATGTCAAAAATGAAAAGTGTCACCATGAAAAATGTCAAAAATGACAAATTTCAAGATGGCAAATGTCAAAGATGTCAAATGACAAATGTCACAATGCTAAATGTCAAAAATGAAAAGTGTCACCATGAAAAATGTCAAAAATGACAAATTTCAAGATGGCAAATATCAAAGATGTCAAATGACAAATGTCACAATGCTAAATGTCAAAAATGACAAATTTCAAGATGGCAAATGTCAAAGATGTCAAATGACAAATGTCACAATGCTAAATGTCAAAAATGAAAAGTGTCACCATGAAAAATGTCAAAAATGACAAATGTCAAAGATGTCAAATGACAAATGTCACAATGCTAAATGTCAAAAATGAAAAGTGTCAAAAATGACAAATTTCAAGATGGCAAATGTCTAAGATGTCAAATGACAAATGTCACAATGCTAAATGTCAAAAATGAAAAGTGTTACCATGAAAAATGTCAAAAATGACAAATTTCAAGATGGCAAATGTCTAAGATGTCAAATGACAAATGTCACAATGCTAAATGTCAAAAATAAAAAGTGTCACCATGAAAAATGTCAAAAATGACAAATTTCAAGATGGCAAATATCAAAGAAGTCAAATGACAAATGTCACAATGCTAAATGTCAAAAATGAAAAGTGTCACCATGAAAAATGTCAAAAATGACAAATTTCAAAATGGAAAATGTCAAAACTGACAAATGTCACAATGCTAAATGTCAAAAATGAAAAGTGTCAAAAATGACAAATTTCAAGATGGCAAATGTCAAAGATGACAAATGTCACAATGCGAAATGTCAAAAATGAAAAGTGTCACCATGAAAAATGTCAAAAATGACAAATTTCAAGATGGCAAATGTCAAAACTGACAAATGTCACAATGCTAAATGTCAAAAATGAAAAGTGTCACCATGAAAAATGTCAAAAATAACAAATTTCAAGATGGCAAATGTCAAAGATGTCAAATGACAAATGTCACAATGCTAAATGTCAAAAATGACAAATTTCAAGATGTCAAATGTCAAAGATGTCAAATGACAAATGTCACAATGCTAAATGTCAAAAATAAAAAGTGTCACCATGAAAAATGTCAAAAATGACAAATTTCAAGATGGCAAATATCAAAGATGTCAAATGACAAATGTCACAATGCTAAATGTCAAAAATAAAAAGTGTCACCATGAAAAATGTCAAAAATGACAAATTTCAAGATGGCAAATGTCAAAACTGACAAATGTCACAATGCTAAATGTCAAAAATGATAAGTGTCACCATGAAAAATGTCAAAAATGACAAATTTCAAGATGGCAAATGTCCAAGATGTGAAATGACAAATGTCACAATGCTAAATGTCAAAAATGAAAAGTGTCACCATGAAAAATGTCAAAAATGACAAATTTCAAGATGGCAAATGTCAAAGATGTCAAATGACAAATGTCACAATGCTAAATGTCAAAAATGAAAAGTGTCAAAAATGACAAATTTCAAGATGGCAAATGTCTAATATGTCAAATGACAAATGTCACAATGCTAAATGTCAAATATGAAAAGTGTCACCATGAAAAATGTCAAAAATGACAAATTTCAAGATGGCAAATGTCAAAGATGTCAAATGACAAATGTCACAATGCTAAATGTCAAAAATAAAAAGTGTCAAAAATGACAAATTTCAAGATGGCAAATGTCTAAGATGTCAAATGACAAATGTCACAATGATAAATGTCAAAAATGAAAAGTGTCACCATGAAAAATGTCAAAAATGACAAATTTCAAGATGGCAAATGTCAAAGATGTGAAATGACAAATGTCACAATGCTAAATGTCAAAAATGAAAAGTGTCACCATGAAAAATGTCAAAAATGACAAATTTCAAGAAGGCAAATGTCAAGGATGTCAAATGACAAATGTCACAATGCTAAATGTCAAAAATGAAAAGTGTCAAAAATGACAAATTTTAAGATGGCAAATGTCTAAGATGTCAAATGACAAATGTCACAATGCTAAATGTCAAAAATGAAAAGTGTCACCATGAAAAATGTCAAAAATGACAAATTTCAAGATGGCAAATGTCAAAGATGTCAAATGACAAATGTCACAATGCTAAATGTCAAAAATTAAAATTGTCACCATAAAAAATAACAAAAATGACAAATTTCAAGATGGCAAATGTCAAAGATGTCAAATGACAAATGTCACAATGCTAAATGTCAAAAATGAAAAAAGTCAAAAATGACAAATTTCAAGATGGCAAATGTCCAAGATGTCAAATGACAAATGTCACAATGCTAAATGTCAAAAATGAAAAGTGTCACCATGAAAAATGTCAAAAATGACTAATTTCAAGATGGCAAATGTCAAAGATGTCAAATGACAAATGTCACAATGCTAAATGTCAAAAATGAAAAGTGCAAAAATGACAAATTTCAAGATGGCAAATGTCTAAGATGTCAAATGACAAATGTCACAATGCTAAATGTCAAAAATGAAAAGTGTCACCGTGAAAAATGTCCAAAATGACAAATTTCAAGATGGCAAATGTCAAAGATGTCAAATGACAAATGTCACAATGCTTAATGTCAAAAATAAAAAGTGTCACCATGAAAAATGTCAAAAATGACAAATTTCAAGATGGCAAATCTCAAAGATGTCAAATGACAAATGTCACAATGCTAAATGTCAAAAATGAAAAGTGTCCCCATGAAAAATGTCAAAAATGACAAATTTCAAGATGGCAAATGTCAAAGATGTCGAATATGACAAATGTCACAATGCTAAATGTCAAAAATGAAAAGTGTCACCATGAAAAATGTCAAAAATGACAAATTTCAAGATGGCAAATGTCAAAACTGACAAATGTCACAATGCTAAATGTCAAAAATAATAAGTGTCACCATGAAAAATGTCAAAAATGACAAATTTCCAGATGGCAAATGTCCAAGATGTCAAATGACAAATGTCACAATGCTAAATGTCAAAAATGAAAAGTGTCACCATGAAAAATGTCAAAAATGACAAATTTCAAGATGGCAAATGTCAAAGATGTCAAATGACAAATGTCACAATGCTAAATGTCAAAAATAAAAAGTGTCACCATGGAAAATGTCAAAAATGACAAATTTCAAGATGGCAAATATCAAAGATGTCAAATGACAAATGTCACAATGCTAAATGTCAAAAATAAAAAGTGTCACCATGAAAAATGTCAAAAATGACAAATTTCAAGATGGCAAATGTCAAAACTGACAAATGTTACAATGCTAAATGTCAAAAATGATAAGTGTCACCATGAAAAATGTCAAAAATGACAAATTTCAAGATGGCAAATGTCCAAGATGTCAAATGACAAATGTCACAATGCTAAATGTCAAAAATGAAAAGTGTCACCATGAAAAATGTCAAAAATGACAAATTTCAAGATGGCAAATGTAAAAGATGTCAAATGACAAATGTCACAATGCTAAATGTCAAAAATGAAAAGTGTCAAAAATGACAAATTTCAAGATGGCAAATGTCTAATATGTCAAATGACAAATGTCACAATGCTAAATGTCAAATATGAAAAGTGTCACCATGAAAAATGTCAAAAATGACAAATTTCAAGATGGCAAATGTCAAAGATGTCAAATGACAAATGTCACAATGCTAAATGTCAAAAATGAAAAGTGTCAAAAATGACAAATTTCAAGATGGCAAATGTCTAAGATGTCAAATGACAAATGTCACAATGATAAATGTCAAAAATGAAAAGTGTCACCATGAAAAATGTCAAAAATGACAAATTTCAAGATGGAAAATGTCAAAGATGTCAAATGACAAATGTCACAATGCTAAATGTCAAAACTGAAAAGTGTCACCATGAAAAATGTCAAAAATGACAAATTTCAAGAAGGCAAATGTCAAAGATGTCAAATGACAAATATCACAATGCTAAATGTCAAAAATGAAAAGTGTCAAAAATGACAAATTTCAAGATGGCAAATGTCTAAGATGTCAAATGACAAATGTCACAATGCTAAATGTCAATAATGAAAAGTGTCACCATGAAAAATGTCAAAAATGACAAATTTCAAGATGGCAAATGTCAAAGATGTCAAATGACAAATGTCACAATGCTAAATGTCAAAAATGAAAAGTGTCACCATGAAAAATGTCAAAAATGACAAATTTCAAGATGGCAATTGTCAAAGATGTCAAATGACAAATGTCACAATGCTAAATGTCAAAAATGAAAAGTGTCAAAAATGACAAATTTCAAGATGGCAAATGTCCAAGATGTCAAATGACAAATGTCACAATGCTAAATGTCAAAAATGAAAAGTGTCACCATGAAAAATGTCAAAAATGACAAATTTCAAGATGGCAAATGTCAAAGATGTCAAATGACAAATGTCACAATGCTAAATGTCAAAAATGAAAAGTGTCAAAAATGACAAATTTCAAGATGGCAAATGTCTAAGATGTCAAATGACAAATGTCACAATGCTAAATGTCAAAAATGAAAAGTGTCACCGTGAAAAATGTCAAAAATGACAAATTTCAAGATGGCAAATGTCAAAGATGTCAAATGACAAATGTCACAATGCTAAATGTTAAAAATGAAAAGTGTCACCATGAAAAATGTCAAAAATGACAAATTTCAAGATGGCAAATGTCAAAGATGTCAAATGACAAATGTCACAATGCTAAATGTCAAAAATGAAAAGTGTCCCCATGAAAAATGTCAATAATGACAAATTTCAAGATGGCAAATGCAAAGATGTCAAATGACAAATGTCACAATGCTAAATGTCAAAAATGAAAAGTGTCCCCATGAAAAATGTCAATAATGACAAATTTCAAGATGGCAAATGCAAAGATGTCAAATGACAAATGTCACAATGGTAAATGTCAAAAATGAAAAGTGTCACCATGAAAAATGTCAAAAATGACAAATTTCAAGATAGCAAATGTCAAAGATGTCAAATGACAAATGTCACAATGCTAAATGTTAAAAATGAAAAGTGCCAAAAATGACAAATTTCAAGATGGCAAATGTCTAAGATGTCAAATGACAAATGTCACAATGCTAAATGTCAAAAATGAAAAGTGTCACCATGATGTCAAAAATGACAAATTTTAAGATGGCAAATGTCAAAGATGTCAAATGACAAATGTCACAATGCTAAATGTCACAAATGAAAAGTGTCACCATGAAAAATGTCAAAAATGACAAATTTCAAGATGGCAAATGTCAAAGATGTCAAATGACAAATGTCACAATGCTAAATGTCAAAAATGAAAAGTGTCACCATGAAAAATGTCAAAAATGACAAATTTCAAGATGGCAAATGTCAAAACTGACAAATGTCACAATGGTAAATGTCAAAAATGATAAGTGTCACCATAAAAAATGTCAAAAAGGACAAATTTCAAGATGGCAAATGTCCAAGATGTCAAATGACAAATGTCACAATGCTAAATGTCAAAAATGAAAAGTGTCACCATGAAAAATGTCAAAAATGACAAATTTCAAGATGGCAAATGTCAAAGATGTCAAATGACAAATGTCACAATGCTAAATGTCAAAAATGAAAAGTGTCAAAAATGACAAATTTCAAGATGGCAAATGTCAAATGACAAATGTCACAATGCTAAATGTCAAAAATGAAAAGTGTCACCATGAAAAATGTCAAAAATGACAAATTTCAAGATGGCAAATGTCAAAACTGACAAATGTCACAATGCTAAATGTCAAAAATGAAA
This sequence comes from Altica lythri, assembly GCA_964028335.1. Classification (NCBI taxonomy): domain Eukaryota; kingdom Metazoa; phylum Arthropoda; class Insecta; order Coleoptera; family Chrysomelidae; genus Altica; species Altica lythri. The sequence continues at coordinate 19,608,996 of OZ034800.1, read as the reverse complement.
AGTGTCACCATGAAAAATGTCAAAAATAACAAATTTCAAGATGGCAAATGTCAAAGATGTCAAATGACAAATGTCACAATGCTAAATGTCAAAAATGACAAATTTTAAGATGGCAAATGTCATAGATGTCAAATGACAAATGTCACAATGCTAAATGTCAAAAATAAAAAGTGTCACCATGAACAATGTCAAAAATGACAAATTTCAAGATGGCAAATGTCAAAGATGTCAAATGACAAATGTCACAATGCTAAATGTCAAAAATGAAAAGTGTCACCATGAAAAATGTCAAAAATGACAAATTTCAAGATAGCAAATGTCAAAACTGACAAATGTCACAATGCTAAATGTCAAAAATGATAAGTGTCACCATGAAAAATGTCAAAAATGACAAATTTCAAGATGGCAAATGTCCAAGATGTCAAATGACAAATGTCACAATGCTAAATGTCAAAAATGAAAAGTGTCACCATAAAAAATGTCAAAAATGACAAATTTTAAGATGGCAAATGTCAAAGATGTCAAATGACAAATGTCACAATGCTAAATGTCATAAATGAAAAGTGTCAAAAATGACAAATTTCAAGATGGCAAATGTCAAAGATGTCAAATGACAAATGTCACAATGCTAAATGTCAAAAATGAAAAGTGTCCCCATGAAAAATGTCAATAATGACAAATTTCAAGATGTCAAATGTCAAAGATGTCAAATGACAAATGTCACAATGCTAAATGTCAAAAATGAAAAGTGTCACCATAAAAAATGTCAAAAATGACAAATTTTAAGATGGCAAATGTCAAAGATGTCGAATATGACAAATGTCACAATGCTAAATGTCAAAAATGAAAAGTGTCACCATGAAAAATGTCAAAAATGACAAATTTCAAGATGGCAAATGTCAAAACTGACAAATGTCACAATGCTAAATGTCAAAAATGAAAAGTGTCACCATGAAAAATGTCAAAAATGACAAATTTCAAGATGGCAAATGTCAAAGATGTCAAATGACAAATGTCACAATGCTAAATGTCAAAAATGAAAAGTGTCCCCATGAAAAATGTCAATAATGACAAATTTCAAGATGGCAAATGTCAAAGATGTCAAATGACAAATGTCACAATGCTAAATGTCAAAAATGAAAAGTGTCACCATGAAAAATGTCAAAAATGACAAATTTCAAGATGGCAAATGTCAAAGATGTCGAATATGACAAATGTCACAATGCTAAATGTCAAAAATGAAAAGTGTCACCATAAAAAATGTCAAAAATGACAAATTTTAAGATGGCAAATGTCAAAGATGTCAAATGACAAATGTCACAATGCTAAATGTCATAAATGAAAAGTGTCAAAAATGACCAATTTCAAGATGGCAAATGTCAAAGATGTCAAATGACAAATGTCACAATGCTAAATGTCAAAAATGAAAAGTGTCCCCATGAAAAATGTCAATAATGACAAATTTCAAGATGGCAAATGTCAAAGATGTCAAATGACAAATGTCACAATGCTAAATGTCAAAAATGAAAAGTGTCACCATAAAAAATGTCAAAAATGACAAATTTTAAGATGGCAAATGTCAAAGATGTCGAATATGACAAATGTCACAATGCTAAATGTCAAAAATGAAAAGTGTCACCATGAAAAATGTCAAAAATGACAAATTTCAAGATGGCAAATGTCAAAACTGACAAATGTCACAATGCTAAATGTCAAAAATGAAAAGTGTCACCATGAAAAATGTCAAAAATGACAAATTTCAAGATGGCAAATGTCAAAGATGTCAAATGACAAATGTCACAATGCTAAATGTCAAAAATGAAAAGTGTCCCCATGAAAAATGTCAATAATGACAAATTTCAAGATGGCAAATGTCAAAGATGTCAAATGACAAATGTCACAATGCTAAATGTCAAAAATGAAAAGTGTCACCATGAAAAATGTCAAAAATGACAAATTTCAAGATGGCAAATGTCAAAGATGTCGAATATGACAAATGTCACAATGCTAAATGTCAAAAATGAAAAGTGTCACCATGAAAAATGTCAAAAATGACAAATTTCAAGATGGCAAATGTCAAAGATGTCAAATGACAAATGTCACAATGCTAAATGTCAAAAATAAAAAGTGTCAAAAATGACAAATTTCAAGATGGCAAATGTCTAAGATGTCAAATGACAAATGTCACAATGCTAAATGTCAAAAATGAAAAGTGTCACCATGAAAAATGTCAAAAATGACAAATTTCAAGATGGCAAATGTCCAAGATGTCAAATGACAAATGTCACAATGCTAAATGTCAAAAATGAAAAGTGTCACCATGAAAAATGTCAAAAATGACAAATTTCAAGATGGCAAATGTCAAAGATGTCAAATAACAAATGTCACAATGCTAAATGTCAAAAATAAAAAGTGTCACCATGGAAAATGTCAAAAATGACAAATTTCAAGATAGCAAATATCAAAGATGTCAAATGACAAATGTCACAATGCTAAATGTCAAAAATAAAAAGTGTCACCATGAAAAATGTCAAAAATGACAAATTTCAAGATGGCAAATGTCAAAACTGACAAATGTCACAATGCTAAATGTCAAAGATGATAAGTGTCACCATGAAAAATGTCAAAAAATGACAAATTTCAAGATGGCAAACGTCCAAGATGTCAAATGACAAATGTCACAATGCTAAATGTCAAAAATGACAAATTTCAAGATGGCAAATGTCAAAGATGTCAAATGACAAATGTCACAATGCTAAATGTCAAATATGAAAAGTGTCACCATGAAAAATGTCAAAAATGACAAATTTCAAGAGGGCAAATGTCAAAGATGTCAAATGACAAATGTCACAATGCTAAATGTCAAAAATGAAAAGTGTCAAAAATGACAAATTTCAAAATGGCAAATGTCTAAGATGTCAAATGACAAATGTCACAATGATAAATGTCAAAAATGAAAAGTGTCACCATGAAAAATGTCAAAAATGACAAATTTCAAGATGGCAAATGTCAAAGATGTCAAATGACAAATGTCACAATGCTAAATGTCAAAAATGAAAAGTGTCACCATGAAAAATGTCAAAAATGACAAATTTCAAGATGGCAAATGTCAAAACTGACAAATGTCACAATGCTAAATGTCAAAAATGAAAAGTGTGACCATGAAAAATGTCAAAAATAACAAATTTCAAGATGGCAAATGTCAAAGATGTCAAATGACAAATGTCACAATGCTAAATGTCAAAAATGACAAATTTCAAGATGGCAAATGTCAAAGATGTCAAATGACAAATGTCACAATGCTAAATGTCAAAAATGAAAAGTGGCACCATGAAAAATGTCAAAAATGACAAATTTCAAGATGGCAAATGTCAAAGATGTCAAATGACAAATGTCACAATGCTAAATGACAAAAATGAAAAGTGTCACCATAAAAAATGTCAAAAATGACAAATTTCAAGATGGCAAATGTCAAAACTGACAAATGTCACAATGCTAAATGTCAAAAATGATAAGTGTCACCATGAAAAATGTCAAAAATAACAAATTTCAAGATGGCAAATGTCAAAGATGTCAAATGACAAATGTCACAATGACAAATGTCACAATGCTAAATGTCAAAAATGACAAATTTCAAGATGGCAAATGTCTAAGATGTCAAATGACAAATGTCACAATGCTAAATGTCAAAAATGAAAAGTGTCACCATGAAAAATGTCAAAAATGACAAATCTAAAGATGGCAAATATCAAAGATGTCAAATGACAAATGTCACAATGCTAAATGTAAAAAATGAAAAGTGTCAAAAATGACAAATTTCAAGATGGCAAATGTCAAAGATGTCAAATGACAAATGTCACAATGCTAAATGTCAAAAATGAAAAGTGTCACCATGAAAAATGTCAAAAATGACAAATTTCAAGATGGCAAATGTCAAAGATGTCAAATGACAAATGTCACAATGCTAAATGTCAAAAATGAAAAGTGTCACCATGAAAAATGTCAAAAATGACAAATTTCAAGATGGCAAATGTCAAAACTGACAAATGTCACAATGCTAAATGTCAAAAATGAAAAGCGTCACCATGAAAAATGTCAAAAATAACAAATTTAAAGATGGCAAATGTCAAAGATGTCAAATGACAAATGTCACAATGCTAAATGTCAAAAATGACAAATTTCAAGATGGCAAATGTCAAAGATGTCAAATGACAAATGTCAAAATGCTAAATGTCAAAAATGAAAAGTGTCACCGTGAAAAATGTCAAAAATGACAAATTTCAAGATGGCAAATGTCAAAGATGTCAAATGGCAAATGTCAACAATGCTAAATGTCAAAAATGAAAAGTGTCACCATGAAAAATGTTAAAAATGACAAATTTCAAGATGGCAAATGTCAAAGATGTCAAATGACAAATGTCACAATGCTAAATGTCAAAAATGAAAAGTGTCCCCATGAAAAATGTCAATAATGACAAATTTCAAGATGGCAAATGTCAAAGATGTCAAATGACAAATGTCACAATGCTAAATGTCAAAAATGAAAAGTGTCACCATGAAAAATGTCAAAAATGACAAATTTCAAGATGGCAAATGTCAAAGATGTCGAATATGACAAATGTCACAATGCTAAATGTCAAAAATGAAAAGTGTCACCATAAAAAATGTCAAAAATGACAAATTTCAAGACGGCAAATGTCAAAGATGTCAAATGTCAAATGACAAATGCCACAATGCTAAATGTCAAAAATGAAAAGTGTCAAAAATGACAAATTTCAAGATGGCAAATGTCTAAGATGTCAAAGGACAAATGTCACAATGCTAAATGTCAAAAATGAAAAGTGTCACCATGAAAAATGTCAAAATTGACAAATTTCAAGATGGCAAATATCAAAACTGACAAATGTCACAATGCTAAATGTCAAAAATGATAAGTGTCACCATGAAAAATGTCAAAAATGACAAATTTCAAGATGGCAAATGTCCAAGATGTCAAATGACAAATGTCACAATGCTAAATGTCAAAAATGAAAAGTGTCACCATGAAAAATGTCAAAAATGACAAATTTCAAGATGGCAAATGTCAAAGATGTCAAATGACAAATGTCACAATGCTAAATGTCAAAAATGACAAATTTCAAGATGGCAAATGTCAAAGATGTCAAATGTCACAATGCTAAATGTCAAAAATGAAAAGTGGCACCATGAAAAATGTCAAAAATGACAAATTTCAAGATGGCAAATGTCAAAGATGTCAAATGACAAATGTCACAATGCTAAATGTCAAAAATGAAAAGTGTCACCATGAAAAATGTCAAAAATGACAAATTTCAAGATGGCAAATGTCAAAACTGACAAATGTCACAATGCTAAATGTCAAAAATGATAAGTGTCACCATGAAAAATGTCAAAAATAACAAATTTCAAAATGGCAAATGTCAAAGATGTCAAATGACAAATGTCACAATGCTAAATGTCAAAGATAACAAATTTCAAGATGGCAAATGTCTAAGATGTCAAATGACAAATGTCACAATGCTAAATGTCAAAAATGAAAAGTGTCACCATGAAAAATGTCAAAAATGACAAATTTCAAGATGGCAAATGTCAAAGATGTCAAATGACAAATGTCACAATGCTAAATGTCAAAAATGAAAAGTGTCACCATAAAAAATGTCAAAAATGACAAATTTCAAGATGGCAAATGTCAAAACTGACAAATGTCACAATGCTAAATGTCAAAAATGATAAGTGTCACCATGAAAAATGTCAAAAATGACAAATTTCAAGATGGCAAATGTCCAAGATGTCAAATGACAAATGTCACAATGCTAAATGTCAAAAATGAAAAGTGTCAAAAATGACAAATTTCAAGATGGCAAATGTCTAAGATGTCAAATGACAAATGTCACAATGCTAAATGTCAAAAATGAAAAGTGTCACCATGAAAAATGTCAAAAATGACAAATTTCAAGATGGCAAATGTCAAAGATGTCAAATGACAAATGTCACAATGCTAAATGTCAAAAATGACAAATTTCAAGATGGCAAATGTCAAAGATGTCAAATGACAAATGTCACAATGCTAAATGTCAAAAATGAAAAGTGTCACCGTGAAAAATGTCAAAAATGACAAATTTCAAGATGGCAAATGTCAAAGATGTCAAATGGCAAATGTCACAATGCTAAATGTCAAAAATGAAAAGTGTCACCATGAAAAATGTTAAAAATGACAAATTTCAAGATGGCAAATGTCAAAGATGTCAAATGACAAATGTCACAATGCTAAATGTCAAAAATGAAAAGTGTCCCCATGAAAAATGTCAATAATGACAAATTTCAAGATGGCAAATGTCAAAGATGTCAAATGACAAATGTCACAATGCTAAATGTCACAAATGAAAAGTGTCACCATGAAAAATGTCAAAAATGACAAATTTCAAGATGGCAAATGTCAAAGATGTCAAATGACAAATGTCACAATGCTAAATGTCAAAAATGAAAAGTGTCACCATGAAAAATGTCAAAAATGACAAATTTCAAGATGGCAAATGTCAAAACTGACAAATGTCACAATGGTAAATGTCAAAAATGATAAGTGTCACCATGAAAAATGTCAAAAAGGACAAATTTTAAGATGGCAAATGTCCAAGATGTCAAATGACAAATGTCACAATGCTAAATGTCAAAAATGAAAAGTGGCACCATGAAAAATGTCAAAAATGACAAATTTCAAGATGGCAAATGTCAAAGATGTCAAATGACAAATGTCACAATGCTAAATGTCAAAAATGAAAAGTGTCAAAAATGACAAATTTCAAGATGGCAAATGTCAAAGATGTCAAATGACAAATGTCACAATGCTAAATGTCAAAAATGAAAAGTGTCACCATGAAAAATGTCAAAAATGACAAATTTCAAGATGGCAAATGTCAAAACTGACAAATGTCACAATGCTAAATGTCAAAAATGAAAAGTGTCACCATGAAAAATGTCAAAAATAACAAATTTCAAGATGGCAAATATCAAAGATGTCAAATGACAAATGTCACAATGCTAAATGTCAAAAATGACAAATTTCAAGATGGCAAATGTCAAAGATGTCAAATGACAAATGTCACAATGCTAAATGTCAAAAATGAAAAGTGTCACCATGAAAAATGTCAAAAATTACAAATTTCAAGATGGCAAATGTCCAAGATGTCAAATGACAAATGTCACAATGCTAAATGTCAAAAATGAAAAGTGTCACCATGAAAAATGTCAAAAATGACAAATTTTAAGATGGCAAATGTCAAAGATGTCTAATGACAAATGTCACAATGCTAAATGTCACAAATGAAAAGTGTCAAAAATGACAAATTTCAAGATGGTAAATGTCTAAGATGTCAAATGACAAATGTCACAATGCTAAATGTCAAAAATGAAAAGTGTCACCATGAAAAATGTCAAAAATGACAAATTTCAAGATGGCAAATGTCAAAACTGACAAATGTCACAATGCTAAATGTCAAAAATGAAAAGTGTGACCATGAAAAATGTCAAAAATAACAAATTTCAAGATGGCAAATGTCAAAGATGTCAAATGACAAATGTCACAATGCTAAATGTCAAAAATGACAAATTTCAAGATGGCAAATGTCAAAGATGTCAAATGACAAATGTCACAATGCTAAATGTCAAAAATGAAAAGTGGCACCATGAAAAATGTCAAAAATGACAAATTTCAAGATGGCAAATGTCAAAGATGTCAAATGACAAATGTCACAATGCTAAATGACAAAAATGAAAAGTGTCACCATAAAAAATGTCAAAAATGACAAATTTCAAGATGGCAAATGTCAAAACTGACAAATGTCACAATGCTAAATGTCAAAAATGATAAGTGTCACCATGAAAAATGTCAAAAATAACAAATTTCAAGATGGCAAATGTCAAAGATGTCAAATGACAAATGTCACAATGACAAATGTCACAATGCTAAATGTCAAAAATGACAAATTTCAAGATGGCAAATGTCTAAGATGTCAAATGACAAATGTCACAATGCTAAATGTCAAAAATGAAAAGTGTCACCATGAAAAATGTCAAAAATGACAAATCTAAAGATGGCAAATATCAAAGATGTCAAATGACAAATGTCACAATGCTAAATGTAAAAAATGAAAAGTGTCAAAAATGACAAATTTCAAGATGGCAAATGTCAAAGATGTCAAATGACAAATGTCACAATGCTAAATGTCAAAAATGAAAAGTGTCACCATGAAAAATGTCAAAAATGACAAATTTCAAGATGGCAAATGTCAAAGATGTCAAATGACAAATGTCACAATGCTCAATGTCAAAAATGAAAAGTGTCACCATGAAAAATGTCAAAAATGACAAATTTCAAGATGGCAAATGTCAAAACTGACAAATGTCACAATGCTAAATGTCAAAAATGAAAAGCGTCACCATGAAAAATGTCAAAAATAACAAATTTAAAGATGGCAAATGTCAAAGATGTCAAATGACAAATGTCACAATGCTAAATGTCAAAAATGACAAATTTCAAGATGGCAAATGTCAAAGATGTCAAATGACAAATGTCACAATGCTAAATGTCAAAAATGAAAAGTGTCACCGTGAAAAATGTCAAAAATGACAAATTTCAAGATGGCAAATGTCAAAGATGTCAAATGGCAAATGTCACAATGCTAAATGTCAAAAATGAAAAGTGTCACTATGAAAAATGTTAAAAATGACAAATTTCAAGATGGCAAATGTCAAAGATGTCAAATGACAAATGTCACAATGCTAAATGTCAAAAATGAAAAGTGTCCCCATGAAAAATGTCAATAATGACAAATTTCAAGATGGCAAATGTCAAAGATGTCAAATGACAAATGTCACAATGCTAAATGTCAAAAATGAAAAGTGTCACCATAAAATGTCAAAAATGACAAATTTCAAGATGGCAAATGTCAAAGATGTCGAATATGACAAATGTCACAATGCTAAATGTCAAAAATGAAAAGTGTCACCATAAAAAATGTCAAAAATGACAAATTTCAAGACGGCAAATGTCAAAGATGTCAAATGTCAAATGACAAATGCCACAATGCTAAATGTCAAAAATGAAAAGTGTCAAAAATGACAAATTTCAAGATGGCAAATGTCTAAGATGTCAAATGACAAATGTCACAATGCTAAATGTCAAAAATGAAAAGTGTCACCATGAAAAATGTCAAAATTGACAAATTTCAAGATGGCAAATATCAAAACTGACAAATGTCACAATGCTAAATGTCAAAAATGATAAGTGTCACCATGAAAAATGTCAAAAATGACAAATTTCAAGATGGCAAATGTCTAAGATGTCAAATGACAAATGTCACAATGCTAAATGTCAAAAATGAAAAGTGTCACCATGAAAAATGTCAAAAATGACAAATCTAAAGATGGCAAATATCAAAGATGTCAAATGACAAATGTCACAATGCTAAATGTAAAAAATGAAAAGTGTCAAAAATGACAAATTTCAAGATGGCAAATGTCAAAGATGTCAAATGACAAATGTCACAATGCTAAATGTCAAAAATGAAAAGTGTCACCATGAAAAATGTCAAAAATGACAAATTTCAAGATGGCAAATGTCAAAGATGTCAAATGACAAATGTCACAATGCTCAATGTCAAAAATGAAAAGTGTCACCATGAAAAATGTCAAAAATGACAAATTTCAAGATGGCAAATGTCAAAACTGACAAATGTCACAATGCTAAATGTCAAAAATGAAAAGCGTCACCATGAAAAATGTCAAAAATAACAAATTTAAAGATGGCAAATGTCAAAGATGTCAAATGACAAATGTCACAATGCTAAATGTCAAAAATGACAAATTTCAAGATGGCAAATGTCAAAGATGTCAAATGACAAATGTCACAATGCTAAATGTCAAAAATGAAAAGTGTCACCGTGAAAAATGTCAAAAATGACAAATTTCAAGATGGCAAATGTCAAAGATGTCAAATGGCAAATGTCACAATGCTAAATGTCAACAATGAAAAGTGTCACTATGAAAAATGTTAAAAATGACAAATTTCAAGATGGCAAATGTCAAAGATGTCAAATGACAAATGTCACAATGCTAAATGTCAAAAATGAAAAGTGTCCCCATGAAAAATGTCAATAATGACAAATTTCAAGATGGCAAATGTCAAAGATGTCAAATGACAAATGTCACAATGCTAAATGTCAAAAATGAAAAGTGTCACCATAAAATGTCAAAAATGACAAATTTCAAGATGGCAAATGTCAAAGATGTCGAATATGACAAATGTCACAATGTTAAATGTCAAAAATGAAAAGTGTCACCATAAAAAATGTCAAAAATGACAAATTTCAAGACGGCAAATGTCAAAGATGTCAAATGTCAAATGACAAATGCCACAATGCTAAATGTCAAATATGAAAAGTGTCAAAAATGACAAATTTCAAGATGGCAAATGTCTAAGATGTCAAATGACAAATGTCACAATGCTAAATGTCAAAAATGAAAAGTGTCACCATGAAAAATGTCAAAATTGACAAATTTCAAGATGGCAAATATCAAAACTGACAAATGTCACAATGCTAAATGTCAAAAATGATAAGTGTCACCATGAAAAATGTCAAAAATGACAAATTTCAAGATGGCAAATGTCCAAGATGTCAAATGACAAATGTCACAATGCTAAATGTCAAAAATGAAAAGTGTCACCATGAAAAATGTCAAAAATGACAAATTTCAAGATGGCAAATGTCAAAGATGTCAAATGACAAATGTCACAATGCTAAATGTCAAAAATGACAAATTTCAAGATGGCAAATGTCAAAGATGTCAAATGTCACAATGCTAAATGTCAAAAATGAAAAGTGGCACCATGAAAAATGTCAAAAATGACAAATTTCAAGATGGTAAATGTCAAAGATGTCAAATGACAAATGTCACAATGCTAAATGTCAAAAATGAAAAGTGTCACCATGAAAAATGTCAAAAATGACAAATTTCAAGATGGCAAATGTCAAAACTGACAAATGTCACAATGCTAAATGTCAAAAATGATAAGTGTCACCATGAAAAATGTCAAAAATAACAAATTTCAAGATGGCAAATGTCAAAGATGTCAAATGACAAATGTCACAATGCTAAATGTCAAAGATAACAAATTTCAAGATGGCAAATGTCTAAGATGTCAAATGACAAATGTCACAATGCTAAATGTCAAAAATGAAAAGTGTCACCATGAAAAATGTCAAAAATGACAAATTTCAAGATGGCAAATGTCAAAGATGTCAAATGACAAATGTCACAATGCTAAATGTCAAAAATGAAAAGTGTCACCATAAAAAATGTCAAAAATGACAAATTTCAAGATGGCAAATGTCAAAACTGACAAATGTCACAATGCTAAATGTCAAAAATGATAAGTGTCACCATGAAAAATGTCAAAAATGACAAATTTCAAGATGGCAAATGTCCAAGATGTCAAATGACAAATGTCACAATGCTAAATGTCAAAAATGAAAAGTGTCAAAAATGACAAATTTCAAGATGGCAAATGTCTAAGATGTCAAATGACAAATGTCACAATGCTAAATGTCAAAAATGAAAAGTGTCACCATGAAAAATGTCAAAAATGACAAATTTCAAGATGGCAAATGTCAAAGATGTCAAATGACAAATGTCACAATGCTAAATGTCAAAAATGAAAAGTGTCACCATGAAAAATGTCAAAAATGACAAATTTTAAGATGGCAAATGTCAAAGATGTCAAATGACAAATGTCACAATGCTAAATGTCAAAAATAAAAAGTGTCACCATGAAAAATGTCAAAAATGACAAATTTCAAGATGGCAAATGTCAAAGATGTCAAATGACAAATGTCACAATGCTAAATGTCAAAAATGAAAAGTGTCACCTTGAAAAATGTCAAAAATGACAAATTTCAAGATAATAAATGTCAAAACTGACAAATGTGACAATGCTAAATGTCAAAAATGATAAGTGTTACCATGAAAAATGTCAAAAATGACAAATTTCAAGATGGCAAATGTCCAAGATGTCATATGACAAATGTCACAATGCTAAATGTCAAAAATGAAAAGTGTCACCATTAAAAATGTCAAAAATGACAAATTTCAAGATGGCAAATGTCAAAGATGTCAAATGACAAATGTCACAATGCTAAATGTCAAAAATGAAAAGTGTTAAAAATGACAAATTTCAAGATGGCAAATGTCTAAGATGTCAAATGACAAATGTCACAATGCTAAATGTCAAAAATGAAAAGTGTCACCATGAAAAATGTCAAAAATGACAAATTTCAAGATGGCAAATGTCAAAACTGACAAATGTCACAATGCTAAATGTCAAAAATGAAAAGTGTCACCATAAAAAATGTCAAAAATAACAAGTTTCAAGATGCCATATGTCAAAGATGTCAAATGACAAATGTCACAATGCTAAATGTCAAAAATGACAAATTTCAAAATGGCAAATGTCAAAGATGTCAAATGACAAATGTCACAATGCTAAATGTCAAAAATGAAAAGTGTCACCATGAAAAATGTCAAAAATGACAAATTTCAAGTTGGCAAATGTCAAAGATGTCAAATGACAAATGTCACAATGCTAAATGTCAAAAATGAAAAGTGTCACCATGAAAAATGTCAAAAATGACAAATTTCAAGATGGCAAATGTCAAAGATGTCAAATGACAAATGTCACAATGCTAAATGTCAAAAATGAAAAGTGTCACCATGAAAAATGTCAAAAATGACAAATTTCAAGATGGCAAATATCAAAGATGTCAAATGACAAATGTCACAATGCTTAATGTCAAAAATGACAAATTTCAAGATGGCAAATGTCAAAGATGTCAAATGACAAATGTCACAATGCTAAATGTCAAAAATGAAAAGTGTCACCATGAAAAATGTCAAAAATGACAAATTTCAAGATGGCAAATGTCAAAGATGTCAAATGACAAATGTCACAATGCTAAATGTCAAAAATGAAAAGTCTCAAAAATGACAAATTTCAAGATGGCAAATGTCTAAGATGTCAAATGACAAATGTAACAATGCTAAATGTCAAAAATGAAAAGTGTCACCATGAAAAATGTCAAAAATGACAAATTTCAAGATGGCAAATGTCAAAGATGTCAAATGACAAATGTCACAATGCTAAATGTCAAAAATAAAAAGTGTCACCATGAAAAATGTCAAAAATGACAAATTTCAAGATGGCAAATGTCAAAACTGACAAATGTCACAATGCTAAATGTCAAAAATGATAAGTGTCACCATGAAAAATGTCAAAAATGACAAATTTCAAGACGGCAAATGTCAAAGATGTCAAATGTCAAATGACAAATGCCACAATGCTAAATGTCAAAAATGAAAAGTGTCAAAAATGACAAATTTCAAGATGGCAAATGTCTAAGATGTCAAATGACAAATGTCACAATGCTAAATGTCAAAAATGAAAAGTGTCACCATGAAAAATGTCAAAATTGACAAATTTCAAGATGGCAAATATCAAAACTGACAAATGTCACAATGCTAAATGTCAAAAATGATAAGTGTCACCATGAAAAATGTCAAAAATGACAAATTTCAAGATGGCAAATGTCCAAGATGTCAAATGACAAATGTCACAATGCTAAATGTCAAAAATGAAAAGTGTCACCATGAAAAATGTCAAAAATGACAAATTTCAAGATGGCAAATGTCAAAGATGTCAAATGACAAATGTCACAATGCTAAATGTCAAAAATGACAAATTTCAAGATGGCAAATATCAAAGATGTCAAATGACAAATGTCACAATGCTAAATGTGAAAAATAAAAAGTGTCACCATGAAAAATGTCAAAAATGACAAATTTCAAGATGGAAAATGTCAAAACTGACAAATGTCACAATGCTAAATGTCAAAAATGATAAGTGTCACCATGAAAAATGACAAATTTCAAGATGGCAAATATCAAAGATGTCAAATGACAAATGTCACAATGCTAAATGTGAAAAATAAAAAGTGTCACCATGAAAAATGTCAAAAATGACAAATTTCAAGATGGCAAATGTCCAAGATGTCAAATGACAAATGTCACAATGCTAAATGTCAAAAATGAAAAGTGTCAAAAATGACAAATTTCAAGATGGCAAATGTCTAAGATGTCAAATGACAAATGTCACAATGCTAAATGTCAAAAATAAAAAGTGTCACCATGAAAAATGTCAAAAATGACAAATTTCAAGATGGCAAATGTCAAAGATGTCAAATGACAAATGTCACAATGCTAAATGTCAAAAATGAAAAGTGTCACCATGAAAAATGTCAAAAATGATAAATTTTAAGATGGCAAATGTCAAAGATGTCAAATGACAAATGTCACAATGCTAAATGTCAAAAATAAAAAGTGTCACCATGAAAAATGTCAAAAATGACAAATTTCAAGATGGCAAATGTCAAAGATGTCAAATGACAAATGTCACAATGCTAAATGTCAAAAATGAAAAGTGTCACCATGAAAAATGTCAAAAATGACAAATTTCAAGATAATAAATGTCAAAACTGACAAATGTGACAATGCTAAATGTCAAAAATGATAAGTGTTACCATGAAAAATGTCAAAAATGACAAATTTCAAGATGGCAAATGTCCAAGATGTCATATGACAAATGTCACAATGCTAAATGTCAAAAATGAAAAGTGTCACCATTAAAAATGTCAAAAATGACAAATTTCAAGATGGCAAATGTCAAAGATGTCAAATGACAAATGTCACAATGCTAAATGTCAAAAATGAAAAGTGTTAAAAATGACAAATTTCAAGATGGCAAATGTCTAAGATGTCAAATGACAAATGTCACAATGCTAAATGTCAAAAATGAAAAGTGTCACCATGAAAAATGTCAAAAATGACAAATTTCAAGATGGCAAATGTCAAAACTGACAAATGTCACAATGCTAAATGTCAAAAATGAAAAGTGTCACCATAAAAAATGTCAAAAATAACAAGTTTCAAGATGCCATATGTCAAAGATGTCAAATGACAAATGTCACAATGCTAAATGTCAAAAATGACAAATTTCAAAATGGCAAATGTCAAAGATGTCAAATGACAAATGTCACAATGCTAAATGTCAAAAATGAAAAGTGTCACCATGAAAAATGTCAAAAATGACAAATTTTAAGTTGGCAAATGTCAAAGATGTCAAATGACAAATGTCACAATGCTAAATGTCAAAAATGAAAAGTGTCACCATGAAAAATGTCAAAAATGACAAATTTCAAGATGGCAAATGTCAAAGATGTCAAATGACAAATGTCACAATGCTAAATGTCAAAAATGAAAAGTGTCACCATGAAAAATGTCAAAAATGACAAATTTCAAGATGGCAAATATCAAAGATGTCAAATGACAAATGTCACAATGCTAAATGTCAAAAATGACAAATTTCAAGATGGCAAATGTCAAAGATGTCAAATGACAAATGTCACAATGCTAAATGTCAAAAATGAAAAGTGTCACCATGAAAAATGTCAAAAATGACAAATTTCAAGATGGCAAATGTCAAAGATGTCAAATGACAAATGTCACAATGCTAAATGTCAAAAATGAAAAGTGTCAAAAATGACAAATTTCAAGATGGCAAATGTCTAAGATGTCAAATGACAAATGTAACAATGCTAAATGTCAAAAATGAAAAGTGTCACCATGAAAAATGTCAAAAATGACAAATTTCAAGATGGCAAATGTCAAAGATGTCAAATGACAAATGTCACAATGCTAAATGTCAAAAATAAAAAGTGTCACCATGAAAAATGTCAAAAATGACAAATTTCAAGATGGCAAATGTCAAAGAAGTCAAATGACAAATGTCACAATGCTAAATGTCAAAAATGAAAAGTGTCACCATGAAAAATGTCAAAAATGACAAATTTCAAGATGGCAAATATCAAAACTGACAAATGTCACAATGCTAAATGTCAAAAATGATAAGTGTCACCATGAAAAATGTCAAAAATGACAAATTTCAAGATTGCAAATGTCCAAGATGTCAAATGACAAATGTCACAATGCTAAAAGTCAAAAATGAAAAGTGTCACCATAAAAAATGTCAAAAATGACAAATTTCAAGATGGCAAATGTCAAAGATGTCAAATGACAAATGTCACAATGCTAAATGTCAAAAATGAAAAGTGTCAAAAATGACAAATTTCAAGATGGCAAATGTCAAAGATGTCAAATGACAAATGTCACAATGCTAAATGTCAAAAATGAAAAGTGTCACCATGAAAAATGTCAAAAATGACAAATTTCAAGATGGCAAATGTCATAACTGACAAATGTCACAATGCTAAATGTCAAAAATGAAAAGTGTCACCATGAAAAATGTCAAAAATAACAAATTTCAAGATGGCAAATGTCAAAGATGTCAAATGACAAATGTCACAATGCTAAATGTCAAAAATGACAAATTTCAAGATGGCAAATGTCACAGATGTCAAATGACAAATGTCACAATGCTTAATGTCAAAAGAAACAGTGTCACCATGAAAAATGTCAAAAATGACAAATTTCAAGATGGCAAATATCAAAGATGTCAAATGACAAATGTCACAATGCTAAATGTGAAAAATAAAAAGTGTCACCATGAAAAATGTCAAAAATGACAAATTTCAAGATGGAAAATGTCAAAACTGACAAATGTCACAATGCTAAATGTCAAAAATGATAAGTGTCACCATGAAAAATGTCAAAAATGACAAATTTCAAGATGGCAAATGTCCAAGATGTCAAATGACAAATGTCACAATGCGAAATGTCAAAAATGAAAAGTGTCACCATGAAAAATGCCAAAAATGACAAATTTCAAGATGGCAAATGTCAAAGATGTCAAATGACAAATGTCACAATGCTAAATGTCAAAAATGAAAAGTGTCAAAAATGACAAATTTCAAGATGGCAAATGTCTAATATGTCAAATGACAAATGTCACAATGCTAAATGTCAAATATGAAAAGTGTCACCATGAAAAATGTCAAAAATGACAAATTTCAAGATGGCAAATGTCAAAGATGTCAAATGACAAATGTCACAATGCTAAATGTCAAAAATGAAAAGTGTCAAAAATGACAAATTTCAAGATGGCAAATGTCTAAGATGTCAAATGACAAATGTCACAATGATAAATGTCAAAAATGAAAAGTGTCACCATGAAAAATGACAAATTTCAAGATGGCAAATGTCAAAGATGTCAAATGACAAATGTCACAATGCTAAATGTCAAAAATGAAAAGTGTCACCATGAAAAATGTCAAAAATGACAAATTTCAAGAAGGCAAATGTCAAAGATGTCAAATGACAAATGTCACAATGCTAAATGTCAAAAATGAAAAGTGTCAAAAATGACAAATTTCAAGATGGCAAATGTCTAAGATGTCAAATGACAAATGTCACAATGCTAAATGTCAAAAATGAAAAGTGTCACCATGAAAACTGTCAAAAATGACAAATTTCAAGATGGCAAATGTCAAAGATGTCAAATGACAAATGTCACAATGCTAAATGTCAAAAATGAAAAGTGTCACCATGAAAAATGTCAAAAATGACAAATTTCAAGATGGCAAATGTCAAAGATGTCAAATGACAAATGTCACAATGCTAAATGTCAAAAATGAAAAGTGTCAAAAATGACAAATTTCAAGATGGCAAATGTCCAAGATGTCAAATGACAAATGTCACAATGCTTAATGTCAAAAATGAAAAGTGTCACCATGAAAAATGTCAAAAATGACAAATTTCAAGATGGCAAATGTCAAAGATGTCAAATGACAAATGTCACAATGCTAAATGTCAAAAATGAAAAGTGTCAAAAATGACAAATTTCAAGATGGCAAATGTCTAAGATGTCAAATGACAAATGTCACAATGCTAAATGTCAAAAATGAAAAGTGTCACGTATGTATCGTATTCCTACAACACACAGTTTTATTTGCTCTGTAAAGATGTCGATTTAGTTGAGTAAATAATAAAGTTTTAAAAGTGAAACTTATATCAATCAGGTTCTTACGCTAAAAGCTAGTTGATGAACAAAGAAGTGAGTTAAAATTATATAACGTGTAAAAATAATTTGACTAATACTAAAAATATTAAATTTTTTCCTATCTCAAACCAAAAAACAAATAAAAAACTTGAAGTGATAAGCAGTGAATTGGTCAACTTTGTATACCAGTGGTGTAGTCAAAAATATTTTAAGGTAACAATAATAAAGAAATGAAGTGTGGTAATTGTAATCATCCAATTGAGTAAGGGAGTAACTCTATTGCATGTGACAGCTGTGAAAGGGTTGTACATAGAAATTGTTCAGATCTTAATGCATCAGAGTTAAAAGTAATGGATTTGAAAGGAAAAAGAATACTAAGATATTACTGTGAAGATTGCCAAAGTGGGGTAAAAATGATTCCAAGATTGCTAAAGAAAATTGATGAAATGCATGATGAAATTAGTAATTTAAAAACTCACTTGCAAAAAACACTGTCTGAAGAAAATGTAATAACAGAAATTCATGAACGTCAAAGAAGGGCTAAGAATATTATGTTCTATAATGTATTAGAGAATAACAATGTAAGAGATGCTGAAAAAGTAAAGGAGATAGTTACTGAAATGACAAATGAAGAAATCAAAATAATAAAAACTTTACTAGTGGGAAAGAAAAACAAAAATGGAGCTCGTCCACTAAAGGTTATTCTTCAGAATTCAGATGAAGTAATGACAATTATGAGAAACCGGAAACACATTAAAAAGGAAAGGAAAGTCTTCATAGACTTAGATATGACAAGCATGCAGATGAAAAGTATGAAGAAAGTGAAAGAAGAATTAAATGAGAGAAGAGAAAAAGGTGAAGAAGTTTTTATTAAATATGTTCGTGGAATTCCTCAAATTTCATGTAAGTCAAAAAACTAAATGATATTTCGAACTCTATTTCAGTGTATTATCATAATGTGGGTGGTCTTAGAACAAAAATATTAAACTTTAGTCAAACGGCACTATGTTCTGTATATGATGTTATAATAATTGTTGAAACATGGTTAAATGAAGATTTCAGAGATTCTGAATTACATTTACATGACTTTGACATTTTTAGATTAGATAGGGACGTCTTGGAGACAGGCAAGTCGAGAGGTGGTGGTATTTAAATAGCTGTCAAAAGTAAGTTATTCGCGAAAGCAGTCACAATAATTCCAAGTTCTATTGAATATCTTTACATCACTTTTAATATTAATAACCAAAATGTCATTATTGGAGGAGTTTATTTGCCTCCCTTGTCTGGTGAGAATAAATATATGGAACACATTGGTGTTATTGAATATATTTGTGATAGTTATAAGAACAGTAAGCTTATCATTTGTGGTGATTATAATTTGCCTGAAGCCACGTGGTCTAATGATGAGTTTGGCTTGAAAGTAAACTGCCCTGATAATTCTAAAGCACTGATATTATCAAATGGTATGGATTCTATAATTTATTTCAGATTAATACGATAGCAAACAGTAGGAAAGTCTATCTTGATCTTATATTTTCCAGTTTTCGCAATATAAAAGTTTCAGAACCTATAGACCCTCTTTTTAATAACAGTATGCACCACACTGCTATTTCCTTTAATCTGAAAATAAAGAATGAACCCAGTCTAACATATGAGGAATATTTTTATGATTTCAAACAAGGCAACTATATAGGACTAAATGATTACTTAGCCCAAGTAAACTGGAATTTATTATTAAATAATATAAACGTAAATGAGGCGGTCGATCATTTTTACAGCATCCGTTATGAGGGTATAAATACATTTATTCCAATCAAAAAGTATAAACCATCAAACTTTCCACACTGGTTTAATTCACAACTTAAGTATTTAATTACTGAAAAAAAGAAAATACATAAACTGTACAAATCCTCAGGTGACCTTAGATATTACTATCATTTTGCACATCTTCGGGAAGAGTGTTCAAGACTAAGAAATGATTGCTTTAATGATTTTATCTTAAAAACTGAGAACCGTATCTTATCAAACCCAACTTTCTTTTGGAAACATGTCAATAATGAAAAAAACTCTTATAAATTACCTTCATCTATGGTTTATAATGATAACTTAGGGAATGATAACAATAGTATAGTAAATCTTTTCGCAGAGTACTTTTCAACTGTTTATTCTACTAAACAAGTTAATCAAATTCCGGAATATTCATATATGCGGGATAGCGTAAATGTTAGTCGTTACACTGTTACTGTTAACGAAATAATAGAAGCCATTATGAGAGCTCCAGGGAAACTTTCTTATGGTCCTGATGGCATACCAATTTATGTATTAAAAAAATGCGTTTTTATTCTTGCTAAAGCCATTCATAGTCTTTTTAAATTAAGTTTAGAGCAGGGCATGTTTCCAGATTTTTGGAAACAAAGTTTCTTGCGCCTATCTACAAATCGGGTATGAGAAATGACATCACAAATTATCGTGCTGTGTGCCTACAATCTGAAATACCAAAACTTCTAGACTCCCTTATCTCTAAAAAACTGTCTTGGGACACACGGCATATAATTAATCAACAACAACATGGTTTCACATCTGGAAAATCTACTACCTCAAATTTACTATGTTATGAAAATTACATTCTGACAGCTTTTAAAAATAAATTTCAGGTTGATTCTATATATACAGATTTTAAAAAAGCTTTCGATAGAGTTAATCAGGAATTGTTACTATCAAAATTATTCGCGGTAGGTATAAGAGGGAGTGTATTTTCTTGGCTACAGAGTTATCTGTCGAACAGATCGCAATGTGTTAGATATGCTGGCTCCATTTCATCGGTGATAAATGTGACATCAGGTGTTCCACAGGGATCACATCTTGGACCGATTTTATTCAATTTGTTTATTAATGATGTGGTGGAAGTCTTATCGGATAGCTGTTGCTTGATATTTGCGGATGATCTCAAGATGTTTAAAAAAATCAAAGATTTAGATGACGCCATTATGTTACAGCAAGATCTCAATAAATTGGTTCATTGGTGTGATATTAATTTGCTGGAATTAAACCAAAACAAATGCTACCAAATTACTTTCTCTAGAAACTCCAACTTCCATGCATTTAATTACAGCATAAAAAATAAAAATATTACTGTAACCAATAATATGAGAGATCTTGGTGTTAGGTTTGATTCCAAATTGTCATTTAAACAACACATATCAGAAATTACGTCTAAAGCAAATAAAACTCTGGGCTTTATTATTAGAACATCTCGATATTTTTCAGTAGAGGTTTTAAAATTATTATACTGTTCATTAGTTCGTAGCATCTTAGAGTATAACTCAGTAGTTTGGTCTCCACATTTTAACACTGACACACTTTTAATAGAAAGGGTCCAAAATAAATTTTTAAGACAGTCTGCCTTTAAATTGGGAATTCAGATAAATGATTTTCACATCGATGAATTGCTAAGTCGTTTAAATCTTCAGTCCTTAAAAAACCGGAGAATAGAACTTGATTTGTGTTTTTTACACAAACTACTTAGTGGTCACATTAATTGTCCCGACTTACTGGCTTTAATTGAATTTAACGTAAATGATAGAAGAACCCGTAATACTGAATTGTTTCATATTCCATTTCACCAGACAAACTATGGCAGGAATGAACCTATAACTAGACTGTTGAGGACTGCTAACAAGTACCAACATAATCTCGATATTTTCGACTCAGCTTTGTCACGATTTAAAAGTCAAGTCAGGGCCATTAGTTTTTAGACTTTTAAAATTTTTTACAACTTTTTTTTTTTAATTTGATATTTAGTTTGTATATGTAATTTTTCGATATGAATGTAATTAGGAATGTTAAGAATTGTTTATTGATATATTATTATAAATTGGTTTATCCGTTAAATAAATAAATAAATAAATAAATAAAAATGTCAAAAATGACAAATTTCAAGATGGCAAATGTCAAAGATGTCAAATGACAAATGTCACAATGCTAAATGTCAAAAATGAAAAGTGTCACCATGAAAAATGTCAAAAATGACAAATTTCAAGATGGCAAATGTCAAAGATGTCAAATGACAAATGTCACAATGCTAAATGTCAAAAATGAAAAGTGTCCCCATAAAAAATATCAATAATGACAAATTTCAAGATGGCAAATGTCAAAGATGTCAAATGACAAATGTCACAATGCTAAATGTCAAAAATGAAAAGTGTCACCATGAAAAATGTCAAAAATGACAAATTTCAAGATGGCAAATGTCAAAGATGTCAAATGACAAATGTCACAATGCTAAATGTCAAAAATGAAAAGTGTCACCATGAAAAATGTCAAAAATGACAAATTTCAAGATGGCAAATGTCAAAGATGTCAAATGACAAATGTCACAATGCTAAATGTCAAAAATGAAAAGTGTCACCATGAAAAATGTCAAAAATGACAAATTTCAAGATGGCCAATATCAAAGATGTCAAATGACAAATGTCACAATGCTAAATGTCAAAAATGACAAATTTCAAGATGGCAAATGTCAAAGATGTCAAATGACAAATGTCACAATGCTAAATGTCAAAAATGAAAAGTGTCACCATGAAAAATGTCAAAAATGACAAATTTTAAGATGGCAAATGTCAAAGATGTTAAATGACAAATGTCACAATGCTAAATGTCAAAAATGAAAAGTGTCAAAAATGACAAATTTCAAGATGGCAAATGTCTAAGATGTCAAATGACAAATGTCACAATGCTAAATGTCAAAAATGAAAAGTGTTACCATGAAAAATGTCAAAAATGACAAATTTCAAGATGGCAAATGTCAAAGATGTCAAATGACAAATGTCACAATGCTAAATGTCAAAAATAAAAAGTGTCACCATAAAATGTCAAAAATGACAAATTTCAAGATGGCAAATGTCAAAGAAGTCAAATGACAAATGTCACAATGCTAAATGTCAAAAATGAAAAGTGTCACCATGAAAAATGTCAAAAATGACAAATTTCAAGATGGAAAATGTCAAAACTGACAAATGTCACAATGCTAAATGTCAAAAATGAAAAGTGTCACCATGAAAAATGTCAAAAATGACAAATTTCAAGAAGGCAAATGTCAAAGATGTCAAATGACAAATGTCACAATGCTAAATGTCAAAAATGAAAAGTGTCAAAAATGACAAATTTCAAGATGGCAAATGTCAAAGATGTCAAATGACAAATGTCACAATGCTAAATGTCAAAAATGAAAAGTGTCACCATAAAAAATGTCAAAAATGACAAATTTTAAGATGGCAAATGTCTAAGATGTCAAATGACAAATGTCACAATGCTAAATGTCAAAAATAAAAAGTGTCACCATGAAAAATGTCAAAAATGACAAATTTCAAGATGGCAAATGTCAAAGATGTCAAATGACAAATGTCACAATGCTAAATGTCAAAAATAAAAAGTGTCACCATGAAAAATGTCAAAAATGACAAATTTCAAGATAATAAATGTCAAAACTGACAAATGTGACAATGCTAAATGTCAAAAATGATAAGTGTTACCATGAAAAATGTCAAAAATGACAAATTTCAAGATGGCAAATGTCCAAGATGTCATATGACAAATGTCACAATGCTAAATGTCAAAAATAAAAAGTGTCACCATGAAAAATGTCAAAAATGACAAATTTCAAGATAATAAATGTCAAAACTGACAAATGTGACAATGCTAAATGTCAAAAATGATAAGTGTTACCATGAAAAATGTCAAAAATGACAAATTTCAAGATGGCAAATGTCCAAGATGTCATATGACAAATGTCACAATGCTAAATGTCAAAAAGGAAAAGTGTCACCATTAAAAATGTCAAAAATGACAAATTTGAAGATGGCAAATGTCAAAGATGTCAAATGACAAATGTCACAATGCTAAATGTCAAAAATGAAAAGTGTTAAAAATGACAAATTTCAAGATGGCAAATGTCTAAGATGTCAAATGACAAATGTCACAATGCTAAATGTCAAAAATGAAAAGTGTCACCATGAAAAATGTCAAAAATGACAAATTTCAGGATGGCAAATGTCAAAACTGACAAATGTCACAATGCTAAATGTCAAAAATGAAAAGTGTCACCATAAAAAATGTCAAAAATAACAAGTTTCAAGATGCCATATGTCAAAGATGTCAAATGACAAATGTCACAATGCTAAATGTCAAAAATGACAAATTTCAAAATGGCAAATGTCAAAGATGTCAAATGACAAATGTCACAATGCTAAATGTCAAAAATGAAAAGTGTCACCATGAAAAATGTCAAAAATGACAAATTTCAAGTTGGCAAATGTCAAAGATGTCAAATGACAAATGTCACAATGCTAAATGTCAAAAATGAAAAGTGTCACCATGAAAAATGTCAAAAATGACAAATTTCAAGATGGCAAATGTCAAAGATGTCAAATGACAAATGTCACAATGCTAAATGTCAAAAATGAAAAGTGTCACCATGAAAAATGTCAAAAATGACAAATTTCAAGATGGCAAATATCAAAGATGTCAAATGACAAATGTCACAATGCTAAATGTCAAAAATGACAAATTTCAAGATGGCAAATGTCAAAGATGTCAAATGACAAATGTCACAATGCTAAATGTCAAAAATGAAAAGTGTCACCATGAAAAATGTCAAAAATGACAAATTTCAAGATGGCAAATGTCAAAGATGTCAAATGACAAATGTCACAATGCTAAATGTCAAAAATGAAAAGTGTCAAAAATGACAAATTTCAAGATGGCAAATGTCTAAGATGTCAAATGACAAATGTAACAATGCTAAATGTCAAAAATGAAAAGTGTCACCATGAAAAATGTAAAAAATGACAAATTTTAAGATGGCAAATGTCAAAGATGTCAAATGACAAATGTCACAATGCTAAATGTCAAAAATAAAAAGTGTCACCATGAAAAATGTCAAAAATGACAAATTTCAAGATGGCAAATGTCAAAGAAGTCAAATGACAAATGTCACAATGCTAAATGTCAAAAATGAAAAGTGTCACCATGAAAAATGTCAAAAATGACAAATTTCAAGATGGCAAATGTCAAAACTGACAAATGTCACAATGCTAAATGTCAAAAATGATAAGTGTCACCATGAAAAATGTCAAAAATGACAAATTTCAAGATTGCAAATGTCCAAGATGTCAAATGACAAATGTCACAATGCTAAAAGTCAAAAATGAAAAGTGTCACCATGAAAAATGTCAAAAATGACAAATTTCAAGATGGCAAATGTCAAAGATGTCAAATGACAAATGTCACAATGCTAAATGTCAAAAATGAAAAGTGTCAAAAATGACAAATTTCAAGATGGCAAATGTCAAAGATGTCAAATGACAAATGTCACAATGCTAAATGTCAAAAATGAAAAGTGTCACCATGAAAAATGTCAAAAATGACAAATTTCAAGATGGCAAATGTCAAAACTGACAAATGTCACAATGCTAAATGTCAAAAATGAAAAGTGTCACCATGAAAAATGTCAAAAATAACAAATTTCAAGATGGCAAATGTCAAAGATGTCAAATGACAAATGTCACAATGCTAAATGTCAAAAATGACAAATTTCAAGATGGCAAATGTCAAAGATGTCAAATGACAAATGTCACAATGCTAAATGACAAAAATGAAAAGTGTCACCGTGAAAAATGTCAAAAATGACAAATTTCAAGATGGCAAATGTCAAAGATGTCAAATGGCAAATGTCACAATGCTAAATGTCAAAAATAAAAAGTGTCACCATGAAAAATGTCAAAAATGACAAATTTCAAGATGGCAAATGTCAAAGATGTCAAATGACAAATGTCACAATGCTAAATGTCAAAAATGAAAAGTGTCCCCATGAAAAATGTCAATAATGACAAATTTCAAGATGGCAAATGTCAAAGATGTCAAATGACAAATGTCACAATGCTAAATGTCAAAAATGAAAAGTGTCACCATGAAAAATGTCAAAAATGACAAATTTCAAGATGGCAAATGTCAAAGATGTCGAATATGACAAATGTCACAATGCTAAATGTCAAAAATAAAAAGTGTCACCATAAAAAATGTCAAAAATGACAAATTTCAAGACGGCAAATGTCAAAGATGTCAAATGTCAAATGACAAATGTCACAATGCTAAATGTCAAAAATGAAAAGTGTCAAAAATGACAAATTTCAAGATGGCAAATGTCTAAGATGTCAAATGACAAATGTCACAATGCTAAATGTCAAAAATGAAAAGTGTCACCATGAAAAATGTCAAAAATGACAAATTTTAAGATGGCAAATGTCAAAGATGTCAAATGACAAATGTCACAATGCTAAATGTCAAAAATGAAAAGTGTCACCATGAAAAATGTCAAAAATGACAAATTTCAAGATGGCAAATGTCAAAGATGTCAAATGACAAAAGTCACAATGCTAAATGTCAAAAATGAAAAGTGTCACCATGAAAAATGTCAAAATTGACAAATTTCAAGATGGCAAATATCAAAACTGACAAATGTCACAATGCTAAATGTCAAAAATGATAAGTGTCACCATGAAAAATGTCAAAAATGACAAATTTCAAAATGGCAAATGTCCAAGATGTCAAATGACAAATGTCACAATGCTAAATGTCAAAAATGAAAAGTGTCACCATGAAAAATGTCAAAAATGAAAAATTTCAAGATGGCAAATGTCAAAGATGTCAAATGACAAATGTCACAATGCTAAATGTCAAAAATGACAAATTTCAAGATGGCAAATGTCAAAGATGTCAAATGACAAATGTCACAATGCTAAATGTCAAAAATGAAAAGTGGCACCATGAAAAATGTCAAAAATGACAAATTTCAAGATGGCAAATGTCAAAGATGTCAAATGACAAATGTCACAATGCTAAATGTCAAAAATGAAAAGTGTCACCATGAAAAATGTCAAAAATGACAAATTTCAAGATGGCAAATGTCAAAACTGACAAATGTCACAATGCTAAATGTCAAAAATGATAAGTGTCACCATGAAAAATGTCAAAAATAACAAATTTCAAAATGGCAAATGTCAAAGATGTCAAATGACAAATGTCACAATGCTAAATGTCAAAAATAACAAATTTCAAGATGGCAAATGTCTAAGATGTCAAATGACAAATGTCACAATGCTAAATGTCAAAAATGAAAAGTGTCACCATGAAAAATGTCAAAAATGACAAATTTCAAGATGGCAAATGTCCAAGATGTCAAATGACAAATGTCACAATGCTAAATGTCAAAAATGAAAAGTGTCACCATAAAAAATGTCAAAAATGACAAATTTCAAGATGGCAAATGTCAAAACTGACAAATGTCACAATGCTAAATGTCAAAAATGATAAGTGTCACCATGAAAAATGTCAAAAATGACAAATTTCAAGATGGCAAATGTCCAAGATGTCAAATGACAAATGTCACAATGCTAAATGTCAAAAATGAAAAGTGTCAAAAATGACAAATTTCAAGATGGCAAATGTCTAAGATGTCAAATGACAAATGTCACAATGCTAAATGTCAAAAATGAAAAGTGTCACCATGAAAAATGTCAAAAATGACAAATTTCAAGATGGCAAATGTCAAAGATGTCAAATGACAAATGTCACAATGCTAAATGTCAAAAATGAAAAGTGTCACCATAAAATGTCAAAAATGACAAATTTTAAGATGGCAAATGTCAAAGATGTCAAATGACAAATGTCACAATGCTAAATGTCAAAAATAAAAAGTGTCACCATGAAAAATGTCAAAAATGACAAATTTCAAGGTGGCAAATGTCAAAGATGTCAAATGACAAATGTCACAATGCTAAATGTCAAAAATGAAAAGTGTCACCATGAAAAATGTCAAAAATGACAAATTTCAAGATAGCAAATGTCAAAACTGACAAATGTCACAATGCTAAATGTCAAAAATGATAAGTGTCACCATGAAAAATGTCAAAAATGACAAATTTCAAGATGGCAAATGTCCAAGATGTCAAATGACAAATGTCACAATGCTAAATGTCAAAAATGAAAAGTGTCACCATGAAAAATGTCAAAAATGACAAATTTCAAGATGGCAAATGTCAAAGATGTCAAATGACAAATGTCACAATGCTAAATGTCACAAATGAAAAGTGTCAAAAATGACAAATTTCAAGATGGCAAATGTCAAAGATGTCAAATGACAAATGTCACAATGCTAAATGTCAAAAATGAAAAGTGTCCCCATGAAAAATGTCAATAATGACAAATTTCAAGATGGCAAATGTCAAAGATGTCAAATGACAAATGTCACAATGCTAAATGTCAAAAATGAAAAGTGTCACCATGAAAAATGTCAAAAATGACAAATTTCAAGATGGCAAATGTCAAAGATGTCGAATATGACAAATGTCACAATGCTAAATGTCAAAAATGAAAAGTGTCACCATGAAAAATGTCAAAAATGACAAATTTCAAGATGGCAAATGTCAAAACTGACAAATGTCACAATGCTAAATGTCAAAAATGAAAAGTGTCACCATGAAAAATGTCAAAAATGACAAATTTCAAGATGGCAAATGTCAAAGATGTCAAATGACAAATGTCACAATGCTAAATGTCAAAAATGAAAAGTGTCCCCATGAAAAATGTCAATAATGACAAATTTCAAGATGGCAAATGTCAAAGATGTCAAATGACAAATGTCACAATGCTAAATGTCAAAAATGAAAAGTGTCACCATGAAAAATGTCAAAAATGACAAATTTCAAGATGGCAAATGTCAAAGATGTCGAATATGACAAATGTCACAATGCTAAATGTCAAAAATGAAAAGTGTCACCATGAAAAATGTCAAAAATGACAAATTTCAAGATGGCAAATGTCAAAGATGTCAAATGACAAATGTCACAATGCTAAATGTCAAAAATGAAAAGTGTCAAAAATGACAAATTTTAAGATGGCAAATGTCTAAGATGTCAAATGACAAATGTCACAATGCTAAATGTCAAAAATGAAAAGTGTCACCATGAAAAATGTCAAAAATGACAAATTTCAAGATGGCAAATGTCCAAGATGTCAAATGACAAATGTCACAATGCTAAATGTCAAAAATGAAAAGTGTCACCATGAAAAATGTCAAAAATGACAAATTTCAAGATGGCAAATGTCAAAGATGTCAAATAACAAATGTCACAATGCTAAATGTCAAAAATAAAAAGTGTCACCATGGAAAATGTCAAAAATGACAAATTTCAAGATAGCAAATATCAAAGATGTCAAATGACAAATGTCACAATGCTAAATGTCAAAAATAAAAAGTGTCACCATGAAAAATGTCAAAAATGACAAATTTCAAGATGGCAAATGTCAAAACTGACAAATGTCACAATGCTAAATGTCAAAGATGATAAGTGTCACCATGAAAAATGTCAAAAAATGACAAATTTCAAGATGGCAAATGTCCAAGATGTCAAATGACAAATGTCACAATGCTAAATGTCAAAAATGAAAAGTGTCACCATGAAAAATATTAAAAATGACAAATTTCAAGATGGCAAATGTCAAAGATGTCAAATGACAAATGTCACAATGCTAAATGTCAAAAATGAAAAGTGTCAAAAATGACAAATTTCAAGGCGGCAAATGTCTAATATGTCAAATGACAAATGTCACAATGCTAAATGTCAAAAATGAAAAGTGTTACCGTGAAAAATGTCAAAAATGACAAATTTCAAGATGGCAAATGTCAAAGATGTCAAATGATGACAAATGTCACAATGCTAAATGTCAAAAATGAAAAGTGTCCCCATGAAAAATGTCAATAATGACAAATTTCAAGATGGCAAATGCAAAGATGTCAAATGACAAATGTCACAATGCTAAATGTCAAAAATGAAAAGTGTCACCATGAAAAATGTCAAAAATGACAAATTTCAAGATGGCAAATGTCAAAGATGTCGAATATGACAAATGTCACAATGCTAAATGTCAAAAATAAAAAGTGTCACCATGAAAAATGTCAAAAATGACAAATTTCAAGATGGCAAATGTCAAAGATGTCAAATGACAAATGTCACAATGCTAAATGTCAAAAATGAAAAGTGCCAAAAATGACAAATTTCAAGATGGCAAATGTCAAAGATGTCAAATGACAAATGTCACAATGCTAAATGTCAAAAATGAAAAGTGTCACCATGATGTCAAAAATGACAAATTTCAAGATGGCAAATGTCAAAGATGTCAAATGACAAATGTCACAATGCTAAATGTCACAAATGAAAAGTGTCACCATGAAAAATGTCAAAAATGACAAATTTCAAGATAGCAAATGTCAAAGATGTCAAATGACAAATGTCACAATGCTAAATGTCAAAAATGAAAAGTGTCAAAAATGACAAATTTCAAGATGGCAAATGTCAAAGATGTCAAATGACAAATGTCACAATGCTAAATGTCAAAAATGAAAAGTGTCACCATGAAAAATGTCAAAAATGACAAATTTCAAGATGGCAAATGTCAAAACTGACAAATGTCACAATGGTAAATGTCAAAAATGATAAGTGTCACCATGAAAAATGTCAAAAAGGACAAATTTTAAGATGGCAAATGTCCAAGATGTCAAATGACAAATGTCACAATGCTAAATGTCAAAAATGAAAAGTGTCACCATGAAAAATGTCAAAAATGACAAATTTCAAGATGGCAAATGTCAAAGATGTCAAATGACAAATGTCACAATGCTAAATGTCAAAAATGAAAAGTGTCAAAAATGACAAATTTCAAGATGGCAAATGTCAAAGATGTCAAATGACAAATGTCACAATGCTAAATGTCAAAAATGAAAAGTGTCACCATGAAAAATGTCAAAAATGACAAATTTCAAGATGGCAAATGTCAAAACTGACAAATGTCACAATGCTAAATGTCAAAAATGAAAAGTGTCACGATGAAAAATGTCAAAAATAACAAATTTCAAGATGGCAAATATCAAAGATGTCAAATGACAAATGTCACAATGCTAAATGTCAAAAATGACAAATTTCAAGATGGCAAATGTCAAAGATGTCAAATGACAAATGTCACAATGCTAAATGTCAAAAATAAAAAGTGTCACCATGAACAATGTCAAAAATGACAAATTTCAAGATGGCAAATGTCAAAGATGTCAAATGACAAATGTCAAAAATGAAAAGTGTCACCATGAAAAATGTCAAAAATGACAAATTTCAAGATGGCAAATGTCCAAGATGTCAAATGACAAATGTCACAATGCTAAATGTCAAAAATGAAAAGTGTCACCATGAAAAATCTCAAAAATTACAAATTTCAAGATGGCAAATGTCAAAGATGTCTAATGACAAATGTCACAATGCTAAATGTCACAAATGAAAAGTGTCAAAAATGACAAATTTCAAGATGGTAAATGTCTAAGATGTCAAATGACAAATGTCACAATGCTAAATGTCAAAAATGAAAAGTGTCACCATGAAAAATGTCAAAAATGACAAATTTCAAGATGGCAAATGTCAAAACTGACAAATGTCACAATGCTAAATGTCAAAAATGAAAAGTGTGACCATGAAAAATGTCAAAAATAACAAATTTCAAGATGGCAAATGTCAAAGATGTCAAATGACAAATGTCACAATGCTAAATGTCAAAAATGACAAATTTCAAGATAGCAAATGTCAAAGATGTCAAATGACAAATGTCACAATGCTAAATGTCAAAAATGAAAAGTGGCACCATGAAAAATGTCAAAAATGACAAATTTCAAGATGGCAAATGTCAAAACTGACAAATGTCACAATGGTAAATGTCAAAAATGATAAGTGTCACCATGAAAAATGTCAAAAATGACAAATTTCAAGATGGCAAATGTCAAAGATGTCAAATGACAAATGTCACAATGCTAAATGTCAAAAATGAAAAGTGTCAAAAATGACAAATTTCAAGATGGCAAATGTCAAAGATGTCAAATGACAAATGTCACAATGCTAAATGTCAAAAATGAAAAGTGTCACCATGAAAAATGTCAAAAATGACAAATTTCAAGATGGCAAATGTCAAAACTGACAAATGTCACAATGCTAAATGTCAAAAATGAAAAGTGTCACGATGAAAAATGTCAAAAATAACAAATTTCAAGATGGCAAATATCAAAGATGTCAAATGACAAATGTCACAATGCTAAATGTCAAAAATGACAAATTTCAAGATGGCAAATGTCAAAGATGTCAAATGACAAATGTCACAATGCTAAATGTCAAAAATAAAAAGTGTCACCATGAACAATGTCAAAAATGACAAATTTCAAGATGGCAAATGTCAAAGATGTCAAATGACAAATGTCAAAAATGAAAAGTGTCACCATGAAAAATGTCAAAAATGACAAATTTCAAGATGGCAAATGTCCAAGATGTCAAATGACAAATGTCACAATGCTAAATGTCAAAAATGAAAAGTGTCACCATGAAAAATGTCAAAAATGACAAATTTCAAGATGGCAAATGTCAAAGATGTCGAATATGACAAATGTCACAATGCTAAATGTCAAAAATAAAAAGTGTCACCATGAAAAATGTCAAAAATGACAAATTTCAAGATGGCAAATGTCAAAGATGTCAAATGACAAATGTCACAATGCTAAATGTCAAAAATGAAAAGTGCCAAAAATGACAAATTTCAAGATGGCAAATGTCAAAGATGTCAAATGACAAATGTCACAATGCTAAATGTCAAAAATGAAAAGTGTCACCATGATGTCAAAAATGACAAATTTCAAGATGGCAAATGTCAAAGATGTCAAATGACAAATGTCACAATGCTAAATGTCACAAATGAAAAGTGTCACCATGAAAAATGTCAAAAATGACAAATTTCAAGATAGCAAATGTCAAAGATGTCAAATGACAAATGTCACAATGCTAAATGTCAAAAATGAAAAGTGTCACCATGAAAAATGTCAAAAATGACAAATTTCAAGATGGCAAATGTCAAAACTGACAAATGTCACAATGGTAAATGTCAAAAATGATAAGTGTCACCATGAAAAATGTCAAAAAGGACAAATTTTAAGATGGCAAATGTCCAAGATGTCAAATGACAAATGTCACAATGCTAAATGTCAAAAATGAAAAGTGTCACCATGAAAAATGTCAAAAATGACAAATTTCAAGATGGCAAATGTCAAAGATGTCAAATGACAAATGTCACAATGCTAAATGTCAAAAATGAAAAGTGTCAAAAATGACAAATTTCAAGATGGCAAATGTCAAAGATGTCAAATGACAAATGTCACAATGCTAAATGTCAAAAATGAAAAGTGTCACCATGAAAAATGTCAAAAATGACAAATTTCAAGATGGCAAATGTCAAAACTGACAAATGTCACAATGCTAAATGTCAAAAATGAAAAGTGTCACGATGAAAAATGTCAAAAATAACAAATTTCAAGATGGCAAATATCAAAGATGTCAAATGACAAATGTCACAATGCTAAATGTCAAAAATGACAAATTTCAAGATGGCAAATGTCAAAGATGTCAAATGACAAATGTCACAATGCTAAATGTCAAAAATAAAAAGTGTCACCATGAACAATGTCAAAAATGACAAATTTCAAGATGGCAAATGTCAAAGATGTCAAATGACAAATGTCAAAAATGAAAAGTGTCACCATGAAAAATGTCAAAAATGACAAATTTCAAGATGGCAAATGTCCAAGATGTCAAATGACAAATGTCACAATGCTAAATGTCAAAAATGAAAAGTGTCACCATGAAAAATGTCAAAAATGACAAATTTCAAGATGGCAAATGTCAAAGATGTCTAATGACAAATGTCACAATGCTAAATGTCACAAATGAAAAGTGTCAAAAATGACAAATTTCAAGATGGTAAATGTCTAAGATGTCAAATGACAAATGTCACAATGCTAAATGTCAAAAATGAAAAGTGTCACCATGAAAAATGTCAAAAATGACAAATTTCAAGATGGCAAATGTCAAAACTGACAAATGTCACAATGCTTAATGTCAAAAATGAAAAGTGTGACCATGAAAAATGTCAAAAATAACAAATTTCAAGATGGCAAATGTCAAAGATGTCAAATGACAAATGTCACAATGCTAAATGTCAAAAATGACAAATTTCAAGATGGCAAATGTCAAAGATGTCAAATGACAAATGTCACAATGCTAAATGTCAAAAATGAAAAGTGGCACCATGAAAAATGTCAAAAATGACAAATTTCAAGATGGCAAATGTCAAAGATGTCAAATGACAAATGTCACAATGCTAAATGACAAAAATGAAAAGTGTCACCATAAAAAATGTCAAAAATGACAAATTTCAAGATGGCAAATGTCAAAACTGACAAATGTCACAATGCTAAATGTCAAAAATGATAAGTGTCACCATGAAAAATGTCAAAAATAACAAATTTCAAGATGGCAAATGTCAAAGATGTCAAATGACAAATGTCACAATGCTAAATGTCAAAAATGACAAATTTCAAGATGGCAAATGTCAAAGATGTCAAATGACAAATGTCACAATGCTAAATGTCAAAAATGAAAAGTGGCACCATGAAAAATGTCAAAAATGACAAATTTCAAGATGGCAAATGTCAAAGATGTCAAATGACAAATGTCACAATGCTAAATGACAAAAATGAAAAGTGTCACCATAAAAAATGTCAAAAATGACAAATTTCAAGATGGCAAATGTCAAAACTGACAAATGTCACAATGCTAAATGTCAAAAATGAAAAGTGTCACCATGAAAAATGTAAAAAATGACAAATTTTAAGATGGCAAATGTCAAAGATGTCAAATGACAAATGTCACAATGCTAAATGTCAAAAATAAAAAGTGTCACCATGAAAAATGTCAAAAATGACAAATTTCAAGATGGCAAATGTCAAAGAAGTCAAATGACAAATGTCACAATGCTAAATGTCAAAAATGAAAAGTGTCACCATGAAAAATGTCAAAAATGACAAATTTCAAGATGGCAAATGTCAAAACTGACAAATGTCACAATGCTAAATGTCAAAAATGATAAGTGTCACCATGAAAAATGTCAAAAATGACAAATTTCAAGATTGCAAATGTCCAAGATGTCAAATGACAAATGTCACAATGCTAAAAGTCAAAAATGAAAAGTGTCACCATGAAAAATGTCAAAAATGACAAATTTCAAGATGGCAAATGTCAAAGATGTCAAATGACAAATGTCACAATGCTAAATGTCAAAAATGAAAAGTGTCAAAAATGACAAATTTCAAGATGGCAAATGTCAAAGATGTCAAATGACAAATGTCACAATGCTAAATGTCAAAAATGAAAAGTGTCACCATGAAAAATGTCAAAAATGACAAATTTCAAGATGGCAAATATCAAAACTGACAAATGTCACAATGCTAAATGTCAAAAATGAAAAGTGTCACCATGAAAAATGTCAAAAATAACAAATTTCAAGATGGCAAATGTCAAAGATGTCAAATGACAAATGTCACAATGCTAAATGTCAAAAATAAAAAGTGTCACCATGAAAAATGTCAAAAATGACAAATTTCAAGATGGCAAATGTCAAAACTGACAAATGTCACAATGCTAAATGTCAAAGATGATAAGTGTCACCATGAAAAATGTCAAAAAATGACAAATTTCAAGATGGCAAATGTCCAAGATGTCAAATGACAAATGTCACAATGCTAAATGTCAAAAATGAAAAGTGTCACCATGAAAAATGTTAAAAATGACAAATTTCAAGATGGCAAATGTCAAAGATGTCAAATGACAAATGTCACAATGCTAAATGTCAAAAATGAAAAGTGTCAAAAATGACAAATTTCAAGGCGGCAAATGTCTAATATGTCAAATGACAAATGTCACAATGCTAAATGTCAAAAATGAAAAGTGTTACCGTGAAAAATGTCAAAAATGACAAATTTCAAGATGGCAAATGTCAAAGATGTCAAATGACAAATGTCACAACGCTAAATGTCAAAAATGAAAAGTGTCACCATGAAAAATGTCAAAAATGACAAATTTCGAGATGGCAAATGTCAAAGATGTCAAATGATGACAAATGTCACAATGCTAAATGTCAAAAATGAAAAGTGTCCCCATGAAAAATGTCAATAATGACAAATTTCAAGATGGCAAATGCAAAGATGTCAAATGACAAATGTCACAATGCTAAATGTCAAAAATGAAAAGTGTCACCATGAAAAATGTCAAAAATGACAAATTTCAAGATGGCAAATGTCAAAGATGTCGAATATGACAAATGTCACAATGCTAAATGTCAAAAATAAAAAGTGTCACTATGAAAAATGTCAAAAATGACAAATTTCAAGATGGCAAATGTCAAAGATGTCAAATGACAAATGTCACAATGCTAAATGTCAAAAATGAAAAGTGCCAAAAATGACAAATTTCAAGATGGCAAATGTCAAAGATGTCAAATGACAAATGTCACAATGCTAAATGTCAAAAATGAAAAGTGTCACCATGATGTCAAAAATGACAAATTTCAAGATGGCAAATGTCAAAGATGTCAAATGACAAATGTCACAATGCTAAATGTCACAAATGAAAAGTGTCACCATGAAAAATGTCAAAAATGACAAATTTCAAGATGGCAAATGTCAAAGATGTCAAATGACAAATGTCACAATGCTAAATGTCAAAAATGAAAAGTGTCACCATGAAAAATGTCAAAAATGACAAATTTCAAGATGGCAAATGTCAAAACTGACAAATGTCACAATGGTAAATGTCAAAAATGATAAGTGTCACCATGAAAAATGTCAAAAAGGACAAATTTTAAGATGGCAAATGTCCAAGATGTCAAATGACAAATGTCACAATGCTAAATGTCAAAAATGAAAAGTGTCACCATGAAAAATGTCAAAAATGACAAATTTCAAGATGGCAAATGTCAAAGATGTCAAATGACAAATGTCACAATGCTAAATGTCAAAAATAAAAAGTGTCAAAAATGACAAATTTCAAGATGGCAAATGTCAAAGATGTCAAATGACAAATGTCACAATGCTAAATGTCAAAAATGAAAAGTGTCACCATGAAAAATGTCAAAAATGACAAATTTCAAGATGGCAAATGTCAAAACTGACAAATGTCACAATGCTAAATGTCAAAAATGAAAAGTGTCACGATGAAAAATGTCAAAAATAACAAATTTCAAGATGGCAAATATCAAAGATGTCAAATGACAAATGTCACAATGCTAAATGTCAAAAATGACAAATTTCAAGATGGCAAATGTCAAAGATGTCAAATGACAAATGTCACAATGCTAAATGTCAAAAATAAAAAGTGTCACCATGAACAATGTCAAAAATGACAAATTTCAAGATGGCAAATGTCAAAGATGTCAAATGACAAATGTCAAAAATGAAAAGTGTCACCATGAAAAATGTCAAAAATGACAAATTTCAAGATGGCAAATGTCCAAGATGTCAAATGACAAATGTCACAATGCTAAATGTCAAAAATGAAAAGTGTCACCATGAAAAATGTCAAAAATGACAAATTTCAAGATGGCAAATGTCAAAGATGTCTAATGACAAATGTCACAATGCTAAATGTCACAAATGAAAAGTGTCAAAAATGACAAATTTCAAGATGGTAAATGTCTAAGATGTCAAATGACAAATGTCACAATGCTAAATGTCAAAAATGAAAAGTGTCACCATGAAAAATGTCAAAAATGACAAATTTCAAGATGGCAAATGTCAAAACTGACAAATGTCACAATGCTAAATGTCAAAAATGAAAAGTGTCACCATGAAAAATGTCAAAAATAACAAATTTCAAGATGGCAAATGTCAAAGATGTCAAATGACAAATGTCACAATGCTAAATGTCAAAAATGACAAATTTCAAGATGGCAAATGTCAAAGATGTCAAATGACAAATGTCACAATGCTAAATGTCAAAAATGAAAAGTGGCACCATGAAAAATGTCAAAAATGACAAATTTCAAGATGGCAAATGTCAAAGATGTCAAATGACAAATGTCACAATGCTAAATGAAAAGTGTCACCATAAAAAATGTCAAAAATGACAAATTTCAAGATGGCAAATGTCAAAACTGACAAATGTCACAATGCTAAATGTCAAAAATGAAAAGTGTCACCATGAAAAATGTAAAAAATGACAAATTTTAAGATGGCAAATGTCAAAGATGTCAAATGACAAATGTCACAATGCTAAATGTCAAAAATAAAAAGTGTCACCATGAAAAATGTCAAAAATGACAAATTTCAAGATGGCAAATGTCAAAGAAGTCAAATGACAAATGTCACAATGCTAAATGTCAAAAATGAAAAGTGTCACCATGAAAAATGTCAAAAATGACAAATTTCAAGATGGCAAATGTCAAAACTGACAAATGTCACAATGCTAAATGTCAAAAATGATAAGTGTCACCATGAAAAATGTCAAAAATGACAAATTTCAAGATTGCAAATGTCCAAGATGTCAAATGACAAATGTCACAATGCTAAAAGTCAAAAATGAAAAGTGTCACCATGAAAAATGTCAAAAATGACAAATTTCAAGATGGCAAATGTCAAAGATGTCAAATGACAAATGTCACAATGCTAAATGTCAAAAATGAAAAGTGTCAAAAATGACAAATTTCAAGATGGCAAATGTCAAAGATGTCAAATGACAAATGTCACAATGCTAAATGTCAAAAATGAAAAGTGTCACCATGAAAAAAGTCAAAAATGACAAATTTCGAGATGGCAAATGTCAAAACTGACAAATGTCACAATGCTAAATGTCAAAAATGAAAAGTGTCACCATGAAAAATGTCAAAAATAACAAATTTCAAGATGGCAAATGTCAAAGATGTCAAATGACAAATGTCACAATGCTAAATGTCAAAAATAAAAAGTGTCACCATGAAAAATGTCAAAAATGACAAATTTCAAGATGGCAAATGTCAAAACTGACAAATGTCACAATGCTAAATGTCAAAGATGATAAGTGTCACCATGAAAAATGTCAAAAAATGACAAATTTCAAGATGGCAAATGTCCAAGATGTCAAATGACAAATGTCACAATGCTAAATGTCAAAAATGAAAAGTGTCACCATGAAAAATGTTAAAAATGACAAATTTCAAGATGGCAAATGTCAAAGATGTCAAATGACAAATGTCACAATGCTAAATGTCAAAAATGAAAAGTGTCAAAAATGACAAATTTCAAGGCGGCAAATGTCTAATATGTCAAATGACAAATGTCACAATGCTAAATGTCAAAAATGAAAAGTGTTACCGTGAAAAATGTCAAAAATGACAAATTTCAAGATGGCAAATGTCAAAGATGTCAAATGACAAATGTTACAATGCTAAATGTCAAAAATGAAAAGTGTCACCATGAAAAATGTCAAAAATGACAAATTTCGAGATGGCAAATGTCAAAGATGTCAAATGATGACAAATGTCACAATGCTAAATGTCAAAAATGAAAAGTGTCCCCATGAAAAATGTCAATAATGACAAATTTCAAGATGGCAAATGCAAAGATGTCAAATGACAAATGTCACAATGCTAAATGTCAAAAATGAAAAGTGTCACCATGAAAAATGTCAAAAATGACAAATTTCAAGATGGCAAATGTCAAAGATGTCGAATATGACAAATGTCACAATGCTAAATGTCAAAAATAAAAAGTGTCACTATGAAAAATGTCAAAAATGACAAATTTCAAGATGGCAAATGTCAAAGATGTCAAATGACAAATGTCACAATGCTAAATGTCAAAAATGAAAAGTGCCAAAAATGACAAATTTCAAGATGGCAAATGTCAAAGATGTCAAATGACAAATGTCACAATGCTAAATGTCAAAAATGAAAAGTGTCACCATGATGTCAAAAATGACAAATTTCAAGATGGCAAATGTCAAAGATGTCAAATGACAAATGTCACAATGCTAAATGTCACAAATGAAAAGTGTCACCATGAAAAATGTCAAAAATGACAAATTTCAAGATGGCAAATGTCAAAGATGTCAAATGACAAATGTCACAATGCTAAATGTCAAAAATGAAAAGTGTCACCATGAAAAATGTCAAAAATGACAAATTTCAAGATGGCAAATGTCAAAACTGACAAATGTCACAATGGTAAATGTCAAAAATGATAAGTGTCACCATGAAAAATGTCAAAAAGGACAAATTTTAAGATGGCAAATGTCCAAGATGTCAAATGACAAATGTCACAATGCTAAATGTCAAAAATGAAAAGTGTCACCATGAAAAATGTCAAAAATGACAAATTTCAAGATGGCAAATGTCAAAGATGTCAAATGACAAATGTCACAATGCTAAATGTCAAAAATGAAAAGTGTCAAAAATGACAAATTTCAAGATGGCAAATGTCAAAGATGTCAAATGACAAATGTCACAATGCTAAATGTCAAAAATGAAAAGTGTCACCATGAAAAATGTCAAAAATGACAAATTTCAAGATGGCAAATGTCAAAACTGACAAATGTCACAATGCTAAATGTCAAAAATGAAAAGTGTCACGATGAAAAATGTCAAAAATAACAAATTTCAAGATGGCAAATATCAAAGATGTCAAATGACAAATGTCACAATGCTAAATGTCAAAAATGACAAATTTCAAGATGGCAAATGTCAAAGATGTCAAATGACAAATGTCACAATGCTAAATGTCAAAAATAAAAAGTGTCACCATGAACAATGTCAAAAATGACAAATTTCAAGATGGCAAATGTCAAAGATGTCAAATGACAAATGTCAAAAATGAAAAGTGCCACCATGAAAAATGTCAAAAATGACAAATTTCAAGATGGCAAATGTCCAAGATGTCAAATGACAAATGTCACAATGCTAAATGTCAAAAATGAAAAGTGTCACCATGAAAAATGTCAAAAATGACAAATTTCAAGATGGCAAATGTCAAAGATGTCTAATGACAAATGTCACAATGCTAAATGTCACAAATGAAAAGTGTCAAAAATGACAAATTTCAAGATGGTAAATGTCTAAGATGTCAAATGACAAATGTCACAATGCTAAATGTCAAAAATGAAAAGTGTCACCATGAAAAATGTCAAAAATGACAAATTTCAAGATGGCAAATGTCAAAACTGACAAATGTCACAATGCTAAATGTCAAAAATGAAAAGTGTGACCATGAAAAATGTCAAAAATAACAAATTTCAAGATGGCAAATGTCAAAGATGTCAAATGACAAATGTCACAATGCTAAATGTCAAAAATGACAAATTTCAAGATGGCAAATGTCAAAGATGTCAAATGACAAATGTCACAATGCTAAATGAAAAGTGGCACCATGAAAAATGTCAAAAATGACAAATTTCAAGATGGCAAATGTCAAAGATGTCAAATGACAAATGTCACAATGCTAAATGACAAAAATGAAAAGTGTCACCATAAAAAATGTCAAAAATGACAAATTTCAAGATGGCAAATGTCAAAACTGACAAATGTCACAATGCTAAATGTCAAAAATGATAAGTGTCACCATGAAAAATGTCAAAAATAACAAATTTCAAGATGGCAAATGTCAAAGATGTCAAATGACAAATGTCACAATGCTAAATGTCAAAAATGACAAATTTCAAGATGGCAAATGTCAAAGATGTCAAATGACAAATGTCACAATGCTAAATGTCAAAAATGAAAAGTGGCACCATGAAAAATGTCAAAAATGACAAATTTCAAGATGGCAAATGTCAAAGATGTCAAATGACAAATGTCACAATGCTAAATGACAAAAATGAAAAGTGTCACCATAAAAAATGTCAAAAATGACAAATTTCAAGATGGCAAATGTCAAAACTGACAAATGTCACAATGCTAAATGTCAAAAATGAAAAGTGTCACCATGAAAAATGTAAAAAATGACAAATTTTAAGATGGCAAATGTCAAAGATGTCAAATGACAAATGTCACAATGCTAAATGTCAAAAATAAAAAGTGTCACCATGAAAAATGTCAAAAATGACAAATTTCAAGATGGCAAATGTCAAAGAAGTCAAATGACAAATGTCACAATGCTAAATGTCAAAAATGAAAAGTGTCACCATGAAAAATGTCAAAAATGACAAATTTCAAGATGGCAAATGTCAAAACTGACAAATGTCACAATGCTAAATGTCAAAAATGATAAGTGTCACCATGAAAAATGTCAAAAATGACAAATTTCAAGATTGCAAATGTCCAAGATGTCAAATGACAAATGTCACAATGCTAAAAGTCAAAAATGAAAAGTGTCACCATGAAAAATGTCAAAAATGACAAATTTCAAGATGGCAAATGTCAAAGATGTCAAATGACAAATGTCACAATGCTAAATGTCAAAAATGAAAAGTGTCAAAAATGACAAATTTCAAGATGGCAAATGTCAAAGATGTCAAATGACAAATGTCACAATGCTAAATGTCACAAATGAAAAGTGTCAAAAATGACAAATTCCAAGATG
Source organism: Altica lythri (assembly GCA_964028335.1). Classification (NCBI taxonomy): domain Eukaryota; kingdom Metazoa; phylum Arthropoda; class Insecta; order Coleoptera; family Chrysomelidae; genus Altica; species Altica lythri. The sequence continues at coordinate 19,566,400 of OZ034800.1, read as the reverse complement.
GTAAATGTCTAAGATGTCAAATGACAAATGTCACAATGCTAAATGTCAAAAATGAAAAGTGTCACCATGAAAAATGTCAAAAATGACAAATTTCAAGATGGCAAATGTCAAAACTGACAAATGTCACAATGCTAAATGTCAAAAATGAAAAGTGTGACCATGAAAAATGTCAAAAATAACAAATTTCAAGATGGCAAATGTCAAAGATGTCAAATGACAAATGTCACAATGCTAAATGTCAAAAATGACAAATTTCAAGATGGCAAATGTCAAAGATGTCAAATGACAAATGTCACAATGCTAAATGTCAAAAATGAAAAGTGGCACCATGAAAAATGTCAAAAATGACAAATTTCAAGATGGCAAATGTCAAAGATGTCAAATGACAAATGTCACAATGCTAAATGACAAAAATGAAAAGTGTCACCATAAAAAATGTCAAAAATGACAAATTTTAAGATGGCAAATGTCAAAACTGACAAATGTCACAATGCTAAATGTCAAAAATGATAAGTGTCACCATGAAAAATGTCAAAAATAACAAATTTCAAGATGGCAAATGTCAAAGATGTCAAATGACAAATGTCACAATGCTAAATGTCAAAAATGATAAGTGTCACCATGAAAAATGTCAAAAATAACAAATTTCAAGATGGCAAATGTCAAAGATGTCAAATGACAAATGTCACAATGCTAAATGTCAAAAATGACAAATTTCAAGATGGCAAATGTCAAAGATGTCAAATGACAAATGTCGCAATGCTAAATGTCAAAAATGAAAAGTGGCACCATGAAAAATGTCAAAAATGACAAATTTCAAGATGGCAAATGTCAAAGATGTCAAATGACAAATGTCACAATGCTAAATGACAAAAATGAAAAGTGTCACCATAAAAAATGTCAAAAATGACAAATTTCAAGATGGCAAATGTCAAAACTGACAAATGTCACAATGCTAAATGTCAAAAATGAAAAGTGTCACCATGAAAAATGTAAAAAATGACAAATTTTAAGATGGCAAATGTCAAAGATGTCAAATGACAAATGTCACAATGCTAAATGTCAAAAATAAAAAGTGTCACCATGAAAAATGTCAAAAATAACAAATTTCAAGATGGCAAATGTCAAAGAAGTCAAATGACAAATGTCACAATGCTAAATGTCAAAAATGAAAAGTGTCACCATGAAAAATGTCAAAAATGACAAATTTCAAGATGGCAAATGTCCAAGATGTCAAATGACAAATGTCACAATGCTAAATGTCAAAAATGAAAAGTGTCACCATGAAAAATGTCAAAAATGACAAATTTCAAGATGGCAAATGTCAAAGATGTCAAATAACAAATGTCACAATGCTAAATGTCAAAAATAAAAAGTGTCACCATGGAAAATGTCAAAAATGACAAATTTCAAGATAGCAAATATCAAAGATGTCAAATGACAAATGTCACAATGCTAAATGTCAAAAATAAAAAGTGTCACCATGAAAAATGTCAAAAATGACAAATTTCAAGATGGCAAATGTCAAAACTGACAAATGTCACAATGCTAAATGTCAAAGATGATAAGTGTCACCATGAAAAATGTCAAAAAATGACAAATTTCAAGATGGCAAATGTCCAAGATGTCAAATGACAAATGTCACAATGCTAAATGTCAAAAATGAAAAGTGTCACCATGAAAAATGTTAAAAATGACAAATTTCAAGATGGCAAATGTCAAAGATGTCAAATGACAAATGTCACAATGCTAAATGTCAAAAATGAAAAGTGTCAAAAATGACAAATTTCAAGGCGGCAAATGTCTAATATGTCAAATGACAAATGTCACAATGCTAAATGTCAAAAATGAAAAGTGTTACCGTGAAAAATGTCAAAAATGACAAATTTCAAGATGGCAAATGTCAAAGATGTCAAATGACAAATGTCACAATGCTAAATGTCAAAAATGAAAAGTGGCACCATGAAAAATGTCAAAAATGACAAATTTCAAGATGGCAAATGTCAAAGATGTCAAATGACAAATGTCACAATGGTAAATGACAAAAATGAAAAGTGTCACCATAAAAAATGTCAAAAATGACAAATTTCAAGATGGCAAATGTCAAAACTGACAAATGTCACAATGCTAAATGTCAAAAATGATAAGTGTCACCATGAAAAATGTCAAAAATAACAAATTTCAAGATGGCAAATGTCAAAGATGTCAAATGACAAATGTCACAATGCTAAATGTCAAAAATGACAAATTTCAAGATGGCAAATGTCAAAGATGTCAAATGACAAATGTCACAATGCTAAATGTCAAAAATGAAAAGTGGCACCATGAAAAATGTCAAAAATGACAAATTTCAAGATGGCAAATGTCAAAGATGTCAAATGACAAATGTCACAATGCTAAATGACAAAAATGAAAAGTGTCACCATAAAAAATGTCAAAAATGACAAATTTCAAGATGGCAAATGTCAAAACTGACAAATGTCACAATGCTAAATGTCAAAAATGAAAAGTGTCACCATGAAAAATGTAAAAAATGACAAATTTTAAGATGGCAAATGTCAAAGATGTCAAATGACAAATGTCACAATGCTAAATGTCAAAAATAAAAAGTGTCACCATGAAAAATGTCAAAAATGACAAATTTCAAGATGGCAAATGTCAAAGAAGTCAAATGACAAATGTCACAATGCTAAATGTCAAACATGAAAAGTGTCACCATGAAAAATGTCAAAAATGACAAATTTCAAGATGGCAAATGTCAAAACTGACAAATGTCACAAAGCTAAATGTCAAAAATGATAAGTGTCACCATGAAAAATGTCAAAAATGACAAATTTCAAGATTGCAAATGTCCAAGATGTCAAATGACAAATGTCACAATGCTAAAAGTCAAAAATGAAAAGTGTCACCATGAAAAATGTCAAAAATGATAAATTTCAAGATGGCAAATGTCAAAGATGTCAAATGACAAATGTCACAATGCTAAATGTCAAAAATGAAAAGTGTCAAAAATGACAAATTTCAAGATGGCAAATGTCAAAGATGTCAAATGACAAATGTCACAATGCTAAATGTCACAAATGAAAAGTGTCAAAAATGACAAATTTCAAGATGGTAAATGTCTAAGATGTCAAATGACAAATGTTACAATGCTAAATGTCAAAAATGAAAAGTGTCACCATGAAAAATGTCAAAAATGACAAATTTCAAGATGGCAAATGTCAAAACTGACAAATGTCACAATGCTAAATGTCAAAAATGAAAAGTGTGACCATGAAAAATGTCAAAAATAACAAATTTCAAGATGGCAAATGTCAAAGATGTCAAATGACAAATGTCACAATGCTAAATGTCAAAAATGACAAATTTCAAGATGGCAAATGTCAAAGATGTCAAATGACAAATGTCACAATGCTAAATGTCAAAAATGAAAAGTGGCACCATGAAAAATGTCAAAAATGACAAATTTCAAGATGGCAAATGTCAAAGATGTCAAATGACAAATGTCACAATGCTAAATGACAAAAATGCAAAGTGTCACCATAAAAAATGTCAAAAATGACAAATTTCAAGATGGCAAATGTCAAAACTGACAAATGTCACAATGCTAAATGTCAAAAATGATAAGTGTCACCATGAAAAATGTCAAAAATAACAAATTTCAAGATGGCAAATGTCAAAGATGTCAAATGACAAATGTCACAATGCTAAATGTCAAAAATGACAAATTTCAAGATGGCAAATGTCAAAGATGTCAAATGACAAATGTCACAATGCTAAATGTCAAAAATGAAAAGTGGCACCATGAAAAATGTCAAAAATGACAAATTTCAAGATGGCAAATGTCAAAGATGTCAAATGACAAATGTCACAATGCTAAATGACAAAAATGAAAAGTGTCACCATAAAAAATGTCAAAAATGACAAATTTCAAGATGGCAAATGTCAAAACTGACAAATGTCACAATGCTAAATGTCAAAAATGAAAAGTGTCACCATGAAAAATGTAAAAAATGACAAATTTTAAGATGGCAAATGTCCAAGATGTCAAATGACAAATGTCACAATGCTAAATGTCAAAAATGAAAAGTGTCACCATGAAAAATGTCAAAAATGACAAATTTCAAGATGGCAAATGTCAAAGATGTCAAATAACAAATGTCACAATGCTAAATGTCAAAAATAAAAAGTGTCACCATGGAAAATGTCAAAAATGACAAATTTCAAGATAGCAAATATCAAAGATGTCAAATGACAAATGTCACAATGCTAAATGTCAAAAATAAAAAGTGTCACCATGAAAAATGTCAAAAATGACAAATTTCAAGATGGCAAATGTCAAAACTGACAAATGTCACAATGCTAAATGTCAAAGATGATAAGTGTCACCATGAAAAATGTCAAAAAATGACAAATTTCAAGATGGCAAATGTCCAAGATGTCAAATGACAAATGTCACAATGCTAAATGTCAAAAATGAAAAGTGTCACCATGAAAAATGTTAAAAATGACAAATTTCAAGATGGCAAATGTCAAAGATGTCAAATGACAAATGTCACAATGCTAAATGTCAAAAATGAAAAGTGTCAAAAATGACAAATTTCAAGGCGGCAAATGTCTAATATGTCAAATGACAAATGTCACAATGCTAAATGTCAAAAATGAAAAGTGTTACCGTGAAAAATGTCAAAAATGATAAATTTCAAGATGGCAAATGTCAAAGATGTCAAATGACAAATGTCACAATGCTAAATGTCAAAAATGAAAAGTGGCACCATGAAAAATGTCAAAAATGACAAATTTCAAGATGGCAAATGTCAAAGATGTCAAATGACAAATGTCACAATGGTAAATGACAAAAATGAAAAGTGTCACCATAAAAAATGTCAAAAATGACAAATTTCAAGATGGCAAATGTCAAAACTGACAAATGTCACAATGCTAAATGTCAAAAATGATAAGTGTCACCATGAAAAATGTCAAAAATAACAAATTTCAAGATGGCAAATGTCAAAGATGTCAAATGACAAATGTCACAATGCTAAATGTCAAAAATGACAAATTTCAAGATGGCAAATGTCAAAGATGTCAAATGACAAATGTCACAATGCTAAATGTCAAAAATGAAAAGTGGCACCATGAAAAATGTCAAAAATGACAAATTTCAAGATGGCAAATGTCAAAGATGTCAAATGACAAATGTCACAATGCTAAATGACAAAAATGAAAAGTGTCACCATAAAAAATGTCAAAAATGACAAATTTCAAGATGGCAAATGTCAAAACTGACAAATGTCACAATGCTAAATGTCAAAAATGAAAAGTGTCACCATGAAAAATGTAAAAAATGACAAATTTTAAGATGGCAAATGTCAAAGATGTCAAATGACAAATGTCACAATGCTAAATGTCAAAAATAAAAAGTGTCACCATGAAAAATGTCAAAAATGACAAATTTCAAGATGGCAAATGTCAAAGAAGTCAAATGACAAATGTCACAATGCTAAATGTCAAAAATGAAAAGTGTCACCATGAAAAATGTCAAAAATGACAAATTTCAAGATGGCAAATGTCAAAACTGACAAATGTCACAAAGCTAAATGTCAAAAATGATAAGTGTCACCATGAAAAATGTCAAAAATGACAAATTTCAAGATTGCAAATGTCCAAGATGTCAAATGACAAATGTCACAATGCTAAAAGTCAAAAATGAAAAGTGTCACCATGAAAAATGTCAAAAATGATAAATTTCAAGATGGCAAATGTCAAAGATGTCAAATGACAAATGTCACAATGCTAAATGTCAAAAATGAAAAGTGTCAAAAATGACAAATTTCAAGATGGCAAATGTCAAAGATGTCAAATGACAAATGTCACAATGCTAAATGTCACAAATGAAAAGTGTCAAAAATGACAAATTTCAAGATGGTAAATGTCTAAGATGTCAAATGACAAATGTCACAATGCTAAATGTCAAAAATGAAAAGTGTCACCATGAAAAATGTCAAAAATGACAAATTTCAAGATGGCAAATGTCAAAACTGACAAATGTCACAATGCTAAATGTCAAAAATGAAAAGTGTGACCATGAAAAATGTCAAAAATAACAAATTTCAAGATGGCAAATGTCAAAGATGTCAAATGACAAATGTCACAATGCTAAATGTCAAAAATGACAAATTTCAAGATGGCAAATGTCAAAGATGTCAAATGACAAATGTCACAATGCTAAATGTCAAAAATGAAAAGTGGCACCATGAAAAATGTCAAAAATGACAAATTTCAAGATGGCAAATGTCAAAGATGTCAAATGACAAATGTCACAATGCTAAATGACAAAAATGCAAAGTGTCACCATAAAAAATGTCAAAAATGACAAATTTCAAGATGGCAAATGTCAAAACTGACAAATGTCACAATGCTAAATGTCAAAAATGATAAGTGTCACCATGAAAAATGTCAAAAATAACAAATTTCAAGATGGCAAATGTCAAAGATGTCAAATGACAAATGTCACAATGCTAAATGTCAAAAATGACAAATTTCAAGATGGCAAATGTCAAAGATGTCAAATGACAAATGTCACAATGCTAAATGTCAAAAATGAAAAGTGGCACCATGAAAAATGTCAAAAATGACAAATTTCAAGATGGCAAATGTCAAAGATGTCAAATGACAAATGTCACAATGCTAAATGACAAAAATGAAAAGTGTCACCATAAAAAATGTCAAAAATGACAAATTTCAAGATGGCAAATGTCAAAACTGACAAATGTCACAATGCTAAATGTCAAAAATGAAAAGTGTCACCATGAAAAATGTAAAAAATGACAAATTTTAAGATGGCAAATGTCCAAGATGTCAAATGACAAATGTCACAATGCTAAATGTCAAAAATGAAAAGTGTCACCATGAAAAATGTCAAAAATGACAAATTTCAAGATGGCAAATGTCAAAGATGTCAAATAACAAATGTCACAATGCTAAATGTCAAAAATAAAAAGTGTCACCATGGAAAATGTCAAAAATGACAAATTTCAAGATGGCAAATGTCCAAGATGTCAAATGACAAATGTCACAATGCTAAATGTCAAAAATGAAAAGTGTCACCATGAAAAATGTCAAAAATGACAAATTTCAAGATGGCAAATGTCAAAGATGTCAAATAACAAATGTCACAATGCTAAATGTCAAAAATAAAAAGTGTCACCATGGAAAATGTCAAAAATGACAAATTTCAAGATAGCAAATATCAAAGATGTCAAATGACAAATGTCACAATGCTAAATGTCAAAAATAAAAAGTGTCACCATGAAAAATGTCAAAAATGACAAATTTCAAGATGGCAAATGTCAAAACTGACAAATGTCACAATGCTAAATGTCAAAGATGATAAGTGTCACCATGAAAAATGTCAAAAAATGACAAATTTCAAGATGGCAAATGTCCAAGATGTCAAATGACAAATGTCACAATGCTAAATGTCAAAAATGAAAAGTGTCACCATGAAAAATGTTAAAAATGACAAATTTCAAGATGGCAAATGTCAAAGATGTCAAATGACAAATGTCACAATGCTAAATGTCAAAAATGAAAAGTGTCAAAAATGACAAATTTCAAGGCGGCAAATGTCTAATATGTCAAATGACAAATGTCACAATGCTAAATGTCAAAAATGAAAAGTGTTACCGTGAAAAATGTCAAAAATGACAAATTTCAAGATGGCAAATGTCAAAGATGTCAAATGACAAATGTCACAATGCTAAATGTCAAAAATGAAAAGTGTCACCATGAAAAATGTCAAAAATGACAAATTTCGAGATGGCAAATGTCAAAGATGTCAAATGATGACAAATGTCACAATGCTAAATGTCAAAAATGAAAAGTGTCTCCATGAAAAATGTCAATAATGACAAATTTCAAGATGGCAAATGCAAAGATGTCAAATGACAAATGTCACAATGCTAAATGTCAAAAATGAAAAGTGTCAAAAATGACAAATTTCAAGGCGGCAAATGTCTAATATGTCAAATGACAAATGTCACAATGCTAAATGTCAAAAATGAAAAGTGTTACCGTGAAAAATGTCAAAAATGACAAATTTCAAGATGGCAAATGTCCAAGATGTCAAATGACAAATGTCACAATGCTAAATGTCAAAAATGAAAAGTGTCACCATGAAAAATGTCAAAAATGACAAATTTCAAGATGGCAAATGTCAAAGATGTCTAATGACAAATGTCACAATGCTAAATGTCACAAATGAAAAGTGTCAAAAATGACAAATTTCAAGATGGTAAATGTTTAAGATGTCAAATGACAAATGTCACAATGCTAAATGTCAAAAATGAAAAGTGTCACCATGAAAAATGTCAAAAATGACAAATTTCAAGATGGCAAATGTCAAAACTGACAAATGTCACAATGCTAAATGTCAAAAATGAAAAGTGTGACCATGAAAAATGTCAAAAATAACAAATTTCAAGATGGCAAATGTCAAAGATGTCAAATGACAAATGTCACAATGCTAAATGTCAAAAATGACAAATTTCAAGATGGCAAATGTCAAAGATGTCAAATGACAAATGTCACAATGCTAAATGTCAAAAATGAAAAGTGGCACCATGAAAAATGTCAAAAATGACAAATTTCAAGATGGCAAATGTCAAAGATGTCAAATGACAAATGTCACAATGCTAAATGACAAAAATGAAAAGTGTCACCATAAAAAATGTCAGAAATGACAAATTTCAAGATGGCAAATGTCAAAACTGACAAATGTCACAATGCTAAATGTCAAAAATGATAAGTGTCACCATGAAAAATGTCAAAAATGACAAATTTCAAGATGGCAAATATCAAAGATGTCAAATGACAAATGTCACAACGCTAAATGTCAAAAATGACAAATTTCAAGATGGCAAATGTCAAAGATGTCAAATGACAAATGTCACAATGCTAAATGTCAAAAATGAAAAGTGTCACCATGAAAAATGTCAAAAATGACAAATTTCAAGATGGCAAATGTCAAAGATGTCAAATGACAAATGTCACAATGCTAAATGTCAAAAATGAAAAGTGTCAAAAATGACAAATTTCAAGATGGCAAATGTCTAAGATGTCAAATGACAAATGTAACAATGCTAAATGTCAAAAATGAAAAGTGTCACCATGAAAAATGTCAAAAATGACAAATTTCAAGATGGCAAATGTCAAAGATGTCAAATGACAAATGTCACAATGCTAAATGTCAAAAATAAAAAGTGTCACCATGAAAAATGTCAAAAATGACAAATTTCAAGATGGCAAATGTCAAAGAAGTCAAATGACAAATGTCACAATGCTAAATGTCAAAAATGAAAAGTGTCACCATGAAAAATGTCAAAAATGACAAATTTCAAGATGGCAAATATCAAAACTGACAAATGTCACAATGCTAAATGTCAAAAATGATAAGTGTCACCATGAAAAATGTCAAAAATGACAAATTTCAAGATTGCAAATGTCCAAGATGTCAAATGACAAATGTCACAATGCTAAAAGTCAAAAATGAAAAGTGTCACCATAAAAAATGTCAAAAATGACAAATTTCAAGATGGCAAATGTCAAAGATGTCAAATGACAAATGTCACAATGCTAAATGTCAAAAATGAAAAGTGTCAAAAATGACAAATTTCAAGATGGCAAATGTCAAAGATGTCAAATGACAAATGTCACAATGCTAAATGTCAAAAATGAAAAGTGTCACCATGAAAAATGTCAAAAATGACAAATTTCAAGATGGCAAATGTCATAACTGACAAATGTCACAATGCTAAATGTCAAAAATGAAAAGTGTCACCATGAAAAATGTCAAAAATAACAAATTTCAAGATGGCAAATGTCAAAGATGTCAAATGACAAATGTCACAATGCTAAATGTCAAAAATGACAAATTTCAAGATGGCAAATGTCACAGATGTCAAATGACAAATGTCACAATGCTTAATGTCAAAAATAAACAGTGTCACCATGAAAAATGTCAAAAATGACAAATTTCAAGATGGCAAATATCAAAGATGTCAAATGACAAATGTCACAATGCTAAATGTGAAAAATAAAAAGTGTCACCATGAAAAATGTCAAAAATGACAAATTTCAAGATGGAAAATGTCAAAACTGACAAATGTCACAATGCTAAATGTCAAAAATGATAAGTGTCACCATGAAAAATGTCAAAAATGACAAATTTCAAGATGGCAAATGTCCAAGATGTCAAATGACAAATGTCACAATGCGAAATGTCAAAAATGAAAAGTGTCACCATGAAAAATGCCAAAAATGACAAATTTCAAGATGGCAAATGTCAAAGATGTCAAATGACAAATGTCACAATGCTAAATGTCAAAAATGAAAAGTGTCAAAAATGACAAATTTCAAGATGGCAAATGTCTAATATGTCAAATGACAAATGTCACAATGCTAAATGTCAAATATGAAAAGTGTCACCATGAAAAATGTCAAAAATGACAAATTTCAAGATGGCAAATGTCAAAGATGTCAAATGACAAATGTCACAATGCTAAATGTCAAAAATGAAAAGTGTCAAAAATGACAAATTTCAAGATGGCAAATGTCTAAGATGTCAAATGACAAATGTCACAATGATAAATGTCAAAAATGAAAAGTGTCACCATGAAAAATGACAAATTTCAAGATGGCAAATGTCAAAGATGTCAAATGACAAATGTCACAATGCTAAATGTCAAAAATGAAAAGTGTCACCATGAAAAATGTCAAAAATGACAAATTTCAAGAAGGCAAATGTCAAAGATGTCAAATGACAAATGTCACAATGCTAAATGTCAAAAATGAAAAGTGTCAAAAATGACAAATTTCAAGATGGCAAATGTCTAAGATGTCAAATGACAAATGTCACAATGCTAAATGTCAAAAATGAAAAGTGTCACCATGAAAACTGTCAAAAATGACAAATTTCAAGATGGCAAATGTCAAAGATGTCAAATGACAAATGTCACAATGCTAAATGTCAAAAATGAAAAGTGTCACCATGAAAAATGTCAAAAATGACAAATTTCAAGATGGCAAATGTCAAAGATGTCAAATGACAAATGTCACAATGCTAAATGTCAAAAATGAAAAGTGTCAAAAATGACAAATTTCAAGATGGCAAATGTCCAAGATGTCAAATGACAAATGTCACAATGCTTAATGTCAAAAATGAAAAGTGTCACCATGAAAAATGTCAAAAATGACAAATTTCAAGATGGCAAATGTCAAAGATGTCAAATGACAAATGTCACAATGCTAAATGTCAAAAATGAAAAGTGTCAAAAATGACAAATTTCAAGATGGCAAATGTCTAAGATGTCAAATGACAAATGTCACAATGCTAAATGTCAAAAATGAAAAGTGTCACGTATGTATCGTATTCCTACAACACACAGTTTTATTTGCTCTGTAAAGATGTCGATTTAGTTGAGTAAATAATAAAGTTTTAAAAGTGAAACTTATATCAATCAGGTTCTTACGCTAAAAGCTAGTTGATGAACAAAGAAGTGAGTTAAAATTATATAACGTGTAAAAATAATTTGACTAATACTAAAAATATTAAATTTTTTCCTATCTCAAACCAAAAAACAAATAAAAAACTTGAAGTGATAAGCAGTGAATTGGTCAACTTTGTATACCAGTGGTGTAGTCAAAAATATTTTAAGGTAACAATAATAAAGAAATGAAGTGTGGTAATTGTAATCATCCAATTGAGTAAGGGAGTAACTCTATTGCATGTGACAGCTGTGAAAGGGTTGTACATAGAAATTGTTCAGATCTTAATGCATCAGAGTTAAAAGTAATGGATTTGAAAGGAAAAAGAATACTAAGATATTACTGTGAAGATTGCCAAAGTGGGGTAAAAATGATTCCAAGATTGCTAAAGAAAATTGATGAAATGCATGATGAAATTAGTAATTTAAAAACTCACTTGCAAAAAACACTGTCTGAAGAAAATGTAATAACAGAAATTCATGAACGTCAAAGAAGGGCTAAGAATATTATGTTCTATAATGTATTAGAGAATAACAATGTAAGAGATGCTGAAAAAGTAAAGGAGATAGTTACTGAAATGACAAATGAAGAAATCAAAATAATAAAAACTTTACTAGTGGGAAAGAAAAACAAAAATGGAGCTCGTCCACTAAAGGTTATTCTTCAGAATTCAGATGAAGTAATGACAATTATGAGAAACCGGAAACACATTAAAAAGGAAAGGAAAGTCTTCATAGACTTAGATATGACAAGCATGCAGATGAAAAGTATGAAGAAAGTGAAAGAAGAATTAAATGAGAGAAGAGAAAAAGGTGAAGAAGTTTTTATTAAATATGTTCGTGGAATTCCTCAAATTTCATGTAAGTCAAAAAACTAAATGATATTTCGAACTCTATTTCAGTGTATTATCATAATGTGGGTGGTCTTAGAACAAAAATATTAAACTTTAGTCAAACGGCACTATGTTCTGTATATGATGTTATAATAATTGTTGAAACATGGTTAAATGAAGATTTCAGAGATTCTGAATTACATTTACATGACTTTGACATTTTTAGATTAGATAGGGACGTCTTGGAGACAGGCAAGTCGAGAGGTGGTGGTATTTAAATAGCTGTCAAAAGTAAGTTATTCGCGAAAGCAGTCACAATAATTCCAAGTTCTATTGAATATCTTTACATCACTTTTAATATTAATAACCAAAATGTCATTATTGGAGGAGTTTATTTGCCTCCCTTGTCTGGTGAGAATAAATATATGGAACACATTGGTGTTATTGAATATATTTGTGATAGTTATAAGAACAGTAAGCTTATCATTTGTGGTGATTATAATTTGCCTGAAGCCACGTGGTCTAATGATGAGTTTGGCTTGAAAGTAAACTGCCCTGATAATTCTAAAGCACTGATATTATCAAATGGTATGGATTCTATAATTTATTTCAGATTAATACGATAGCAAACAGTAGGAAAGTCTATCTTGATCTTATATTTTCCAGTTTTCGCAATATAAAAGTTTCAGAACCTATAGACCCTCTTTTTAATAACAGTATGCACCACACTGCTATTTCCTTTAATCTGAAAATAAAGAATGAACCCAGTCTAACATATGAGGAATATTTTTATGATTTCAAACAAGGCAACTATATAGGACTAAATGATTACTTAGCCCAAGTAAACTGGAATTTATTATTAAATAATATAAACGTAAATGAGGCGGTCGATCATTTTTACAGCATCCGTTATGAGGGTATAAATACATTTATTCCAATCAAAAAGTATAAACCATCAAACTTTCCACACTGGTTTAATTCACAACTTAAGTATTTAATTACTGAAAAAAAGAAAATACATAAACTGTACAAATCCTCAGGTGACCTTAGATATTACTATCATTTTGCACATCTTCGGGAAGAGTGTTCAAGACTAAGAAATGATTGCTTTAATGATTTTATCTTAAAAACTGAGAACCGTATCTTATCAAACCCAACTTTCTTTTGGAAACATGTCAATAATGAAAAAAACTCTTATAAATTACCTTCATCTATGGTTTATAATGATAACTTAGGGAATGATAACAATAGTATAGTAAATCTTTTCGCAGAGTACTTTTCAACTGTTTATTCTACTAAACAAGTTAATCAAATTCCGGAATATTCATATATGCGGGATAGCGTAAATGTTAGTCGTTACACTGTTACTGTTAACGAAATAATAGAAGCCATTATGAGAGCTCCAGGGAAACTTTCTTATGGTCCTGATGGCATACCAATTTATGTATTAAAAAAATGCGTTTTTATTCTTGCTAAAGCCATTCATAGTCTTTTTAAATTAAGTTTAGAGCAGGGCATGTTTCCAGATTTTTGGAAACAAAGTTTCTTGCGCCTATCTACAAATCGGGTATGAGAAATGACATCACAAATTATCGTGCTGTGTGCCTACAATCTGAAATACCAAAACTTCTAGACTCCCTTATCTCTAAAAAACTGTCTTGGGACACACGGCATATAATTAATCAACAACAACATGGTTTCACATCTGGAAAATCTACTACCTCAAATTTACTATGTTATGAAAATTACATTCTGACAGCTTTTAAAAATAAATTTCAGGTTGATTCTATATATACAGATTTTAAAAAAGCTTTCGATAGAGTTAATCAGGAATTGTTACTATCAAAATTATTCGCGGTAGGTATAAGAGGGAGTGTATTTTCTTGGCTACAGAGTTATCTGTCGAACAGATCGCAATGTGTTAGATATGCTGGCTCCATTTCATCGGTGATAAATGTGACATCAGGTGTTCCACAGGGATCACATCTTGGACCGATTTTATTCAATTTGTTTATTAATGATGTGGTGGAAGTCTTATCGGATAGCTGTTGCTTGATATTTGCGGATGATCTCAAGATGTTTAAAAAAATCAAAGATTTAGATGACGCCATTATGTTACAGCAAGATCTCAATAAATTGGTTCATTGGTGTGATATTAATTTGCTGGAATTAAACCAAAACAAATGCTACCAAATTACTTTCTCTAGAAACTCCAACTTCCATGCATTTAATTACAGCATAAAAAATAAAAATATTACTGTAACCAATAATATGAGAGATCTTGGTGTTAGGTTTGATTCCAAATTGTCATTTAAACAACACATATCAGAAATTACGTCTAAAGCAAATAAAACTCTGGGCTTTATTATTAGAACATCTCGATATTTTTCAGTAGAGGTTTTAAAATTATTATACTGTTCATTAGTTCGTAGCATCTTAGAGTATAACTCAGTAGTTTGGTCTCCACATTTTAACACTGACACACTTTTAATAGAAAGGGTCCAAAATAAATTTTTAAGACAGTCTGCCTTTAAATTGGGAATTCAGATAAATGATTTTCACATCGATGAATTGCTAAGTCGTTTAAATCTTCAGTCCTTAAAAAACCGGAGAATAGAACTTGATTTGTGTTTTTTACACAAACTACTTAGTGGTCACATTAATTGTCCCGACTTACTGGCTTTAATTGAATTTAACGTAAATGATAGAAGAACCCGTAATACTGAATTGTTTCATATTCCATTTCACCAGACAAACTATGGCAGGAATGAACCTATAACTAGACTGTTGAGGACTGCTAACAAGTACCAACATAATCTCGATATTTTCGACTCAGCTTTGTCACGATTTAAAAGTCAAGTCAGGGCCATTAGTTTTTAGACTTTTAAAATTTTTTACAACTTTTTTTTTTTAATTTGATATTTAGTTTGTATATGTAATTTTTCGATATGAATGTAATTAGGAATGTTAAGAATTGTTTATTGATATATTATTATAAATTGGTTTATCCGTTAAATAAATAAATAAATAAATAAAAATGTCAAAAATGACAAATTTCAAGATGGCAAATGTCAAAGATGTCAAATGACAAATGTCACAATGCTAAATGTCAAAAATGAAAAGTGTCACCATGAAAAATGTCAAAAATGACAAATTTCAAGATGGCAAATGTCAAAGATGTCAAATGACAAATGTCACAATGCTAAATGTCAAAAATGAAAAGTGTCCCCATAAAAAATATCAATAATGACAAATTTCAAGATGGCAAATGTCAAAGATGTCAAATGACAAATGTCACAATGCTAAATGTCAAAAATGAAAAGTGTCACCATGAAAAATGTCAAAAATGACAAATTTCAAGATGGCAAATGTCAAAGATGTCAAATGACAAATGTCACAATGCTAAATGTCAAAAATGAAAAGTGTCACCATGAAAAATGTCAAAAATGACAAATTTCAAGATGGCAAATGTCAAAGATGTCAAATGACAAATGTCACAATGCTAAATGTCAAAAATGAAAAGTGTCACCATGAAAAATGTCAAAAATGACAAATTTCAAGATGGCCAATATCAAAGATGTCAAATGACAAATGTCACAATGCTAAATGTCAAAAATGACAAATTTCAAGATGGCAAATGTCAAAGATGTCAAATGACAAATGTCACAATGCTAAATGTCAAAAATGAAAAGTGTCACCATGAAAAATGTCAAAAATGACAAATTTTAAGATGGCAAATGTCAAAGATGTTAAATGACAAATGTCACAATGCTAAATGTCAAAAATGAAAAGTGTCAAAAATGACAAATTTCAAGATGGCAAATGTCTAAGATGTCAAATGACAAATGTCACAATGCTAAATGTCAAAAATGAAAAGTGTTACCATGAAAAATGTCAAAAATGACAAATTTCAAGATGGCAAATGTCAAAGATGTCAAATGACAAATGTCACAATGCTAAATGTCAAAAATAAAAAGTGTCACCATAAAATGTCAAAAATGACAAATTTCAAGATGGCAAATGTCAAAGAAGTCAAATGACAAATGTCACAATGCTAAATGTCAAAAATGAAAAGTGTCACCATGAAAAATGTCAAAAATGACAAATTTCAAGATGGAAAATGTCAAAACTGACAAATGTCACAATGCTAAATGTCAAAAATGAAAAGTGTCACCATGAAAAATGTCAAAAATGACAAATTTCAAGAAGGCAAATGTCAAAGATGTCAAATGACAAATGTCACAATGCTAAATGTCAAAAATGAAAAGTGTCAAAAATGACAAATTTCAAGATGGCAAATGTCAAAGATGTCAAATGACAAATGTCACAATGCTAAATGTCAAAAATGAAAAGTGTCACCATAAAAAATGTCAAAAATGACAAATTTTAAGATGGCAAATGTCTAAGATGTCAAATGACAAATGTCACAATGCTAAATGTCAAAAATAAAAAGTGTCACCATGAAAAATGTCAAAAATGACAAATTTCAAGATGGCAAATGTCAAAGATGTCAAATGACAAATGTCACAATGCTAAATGTCAAAAATAAAAAGTGTCACCATGAAAAATGTCAAAAATGACAAATTTCAAGATAATAAATGTCAAAACTGACAAATGTGACAATGCTAAATGTCAAAAATGATAAGTGTTACCATGAAAAATGTCAAAAATGACAAATTTCAAGATGGCAAATGTCCAAGATGTCATATGACAAATGTCACAATGCTAAATGTCAAAAAGGAAAAGTGTCACCATTAAAAATGTCAAAAATGACAAATTTGAAGATGGCAAATGTCAAAGATGTCAAATGACAAATGTCACAATGCTAAATGTCAAAAATGAAAAGTGTTAAAAATGACAAATTTCAAGATGGCAAATGTCTAAGATGTCAAATGACAAATGTCACAATGCTAAATGTCAAAAATGAAAAGTGTCACCATGAAAAATGTCAAAAATGACAAATTTCAGGATGGCAAATGTCAAAACTGACAAATGTCACAATGCTAAATGTCAAAAATGAAAAGTGTCACCATAAAAAATGTCAAAAATAACAAGTTTCAAGATGCCATATGTCAAAGATGTCAAATGACAAATGTCACAATGCTAAATGTCAAAAATGACAAATTTCAAAATGGCAAATGTCAAAGATGTCAAATGACAAATGTCACAATGCTAAATGTCAAAAATGAAAAGTGTCACCATGAAAAATGTCAAAAATGACAAATTTCAAGTTGGCAAATGTCAAAGATGTCAAATGACAAATGTCACAATGCTAAATGTCAAAAATGAAAAGTGTCACCATGAAAAATGTCAAAAATGACAAATTTCAAGATGGCAAATGTCAAAGATGTCAAATGACAAATGTCACAATGCTAAATGTCAAAAATGAAAAGTGTCACCATGAAAAATGTCAAAAATGACAAATTTCAAGATGGCAAATATCAAAGATGTCAAATGACAAATGTCACAATGCTAAATGTCAAAAATGACAAATTTCAAGATGGCAAATGTCAAAGATGTCAAATGACAAATGTCACAATGCTAAATGTCAAAAATGAAAAGTGTCACCATGAAAAATGTCAAAAATGACAAATTTCAAGATGGCAAATGTCAAAGATGTCAAATGACAAATGTCACAATGCTAAATGTCAAAAATGAAAAGTGTCAAAAATGACAAATTTCAAGATGGCAAATGTCTAAGATGTCAAATGACAAATGTAACAATGCTAAATGTCAAAAATGAAAAGTGTCACCATGAAAAATGTAAAAAATGACAAATTTTAAGATGGCAAATGTCAAAGATGTCAAATGACAAATGTCACAATGCTAAATGTCAAAAATAAAAAGTGTCACCATGAAAAATGTCAAAAATGACAAATTTGAAGATGGCAAATGTCAAAGAAGTCAAATGACAAATGTCACAATGCTAAATGTCAAAAATAAAAAGTGTCACCATGAAAAATGTCAAAAATGACAAATTTCAAGATGGCAAATGTCAAAACTGACAAATGTCACAATGCTAAATGTCAAAAATGATAAGTGTCACCATGAAAAATGTCAAAAATGACAAATTTCAAGATTGCAAATGTCCAAGATGTCAAATGACAAATGTCACAATGCTAAAAGTCAAAAATGAAAAGTGTCACCATGAAAAATGTCAAAAATGACAAATTTCAAGATGGCAAATGTCAAAGATGTCAAATGACAAATGTCACAATGCTAAATGTCAAAAATGAAAAGTGTCAAAAATGACAAATTTCAAGATGGCAAATGTCAAAGATGTCAAATGACAAATGTCACAATGCTAAATGTCAAAAATGAAAAGTGTCACCATGAAAAATGCCAAAATGACAAATTTCAAGATGGCAAATGTCAAAACTGACAAATGTCACAATGCTAAATGTCAAAAATGAAAAGTGTCACCATGAAAAATGTCAAAAATAACAAATTTCAAGATGGCAAATGTCAAAGATGTCAAATGACAAATGTCACAATGCTAAATGTCAAAAATGCCAAATTTCAAGATGGCAAATGTCAAAGATGTCAAATGACAAATGTCACAATGCTAAATGACAAAAATGAAAAGTGTCACCGTGAAAAATGTCAAAAATGACAAATTTCAAGATGGCAAATGTCAAAGATGTCAAATGGCAAATGTCACAATGCTAAATGTCAAAAATAAAAAGTGTCACCATGAAAAATGTCAAAAATGACAAATTTCAAGATGGCAAATGTCAAAGATGTCAAATGACAAATGTCACAATGCTAAATGTCAAAAATGAAAAGTGTCCCCATGAAAAATGTCAATAATGACAAATTTCAAGATGGCAAATGTCAAAGATGTCAAATGACAAATGTCACAATGCTAAATGTCAAAAATGAAAAGTGTCACCATGAAAAATGTCAAAAATGACAAATTTCAAGATGGCAAATGTCAAAGATGTCGAATATGACAAATGTCACAATGCTAAATGTCAAAAATAAAAAGTGTCACCATAAAAAATGTCAAAAATGACAAATTTCAAGACGGCAAATGTCAAAGATGTCAAATGTCAAATGACAAATGTCACAATGCTAAATGTCAAAAATGAAAAGTGTCAAAAATGACAAATTTCAAGATGGCAAATGTCTAAGATGTCAAATGACAAATGTCACAATGCTAAATGTCAAAAATGAAAAGTGTCACCATGAAAAATGTCAAAAATGACAAATTTCAAGATGGCAAATGTCAAAGATGTCAAATGACAAATGTCACAATGCTAAATGTCAAAAATGAAAAGTGTCACCATGAAAAATGTCAAAAATGACAAATTTCAAGATGGCAAATGTCAAAGATGTCAAATGACAAAAGTCACAATGCTAAATGTCAAAAATGAAAAGTGTCACCATGAAAAATGTCAAAATTGACAAATTTCAAGATGGCAAATATCAAAACTGACAAATGTCACAATGCTAAATGTCAAAAATGATAAGTGTCACCATGAAAAATGTCAAAAATGACAAATTTCAAAATGGCAAATGTCCAAGATGTCAAATGACAAATGTCACAATGCTAAATGTCAAAAATGAAAAGTGTCACCATGAAAAATGTCAAAAATGAAAAATTTCAAGATGGCAAATGTCAAAGATGTCAAATGACAAATGTCACAATGCTAAATGTCAAAAATGACAAATTTCAAGATGGCAAATGTCAAAGATGTCAAATGACAAATGTCACAATGCTAAATGTCAAAAATGAAAAGTGGCACCATGAAAAATGTCAAAAATGACAAATTTCAAGATGGCAAATGTCAAAGATGTCAAGTGACAAATGTCACAATGCTAAATGTCAAAAATGAAAAGTGTCACCATGAAAAATGTCAAAAATGACAAATTTCAAGATGGCAAATGTCAAAACTGACAAATGTCACAATGCTAAATGTCAAAAATGATAAGTGTCACCATGAAAAATGTCAAAAATAACAAATTTCAAAATGGCAAATGTCAAAGATGTCAAATGACAAATGTCACAATGCTAAATGTCAAAAATAACAAATTTCAAGATGGCAAATGTCTAAGATGTCAAATGACAAATGTCACAATGCTAAATGTCAAAAATGAAAAGTGTCACCATGAAAAATGTCAAAAATGACAAATTTCAAGATGGCAAATGTCAAAGATGTCAAATGACAAATGTCACAATGCTAAATGTCAAAAATAAAAAGTGTCACCATAAAAAATGTCAAAAATGACAAATTTCAAGATGGCAAATGTCAAAACTGACAAATGTCACAATGCTAAATGTCAAAAATGATAAGTGTCACCATGAAAAATGTCAAAAATGACAAATTTCAAGATGGCAAATGTCCAAGATGTCAAATGACAAATGTCACAATGCTAAATGTCAAAAATGAAAAGTGTCAAAAATGACAAATTTCAAGATGGCAAATGTCTAAGATGTCAAATGACAAATGTCACAATGCTAAATGTCAAAAATGAAAAGTGTCACCATGAAAAATGTCAAAAATGACAAATTTCAAGATGGCAAATGTCAAAGATGTCAAATGACAAATGTCACAATGCTAAATGTCAAAAATGAAAAGTGTCACCATAAAATGTCAAAAATGACAAATTTTAAGATGGCAAATGTCAAAGATGTCAAATGACAAATGTCACAATGCTAAATGTCAAAAATAAAAAGTGTCACCATGAAAAATGTCAAAAATGACAAATTTCAAGGTGGCAAATGTCAAAGATGTCAAATGACAAATGTCACAATGCTAAATGTCAAAAATGAAAAGTGTCACCATGAAAAATGTCAAAAATGACAAATTTCAAGATAGCAAATGTCAAAACTGACAAATGTCACAATGCTAAATGTCAAAAATGATAAGTGTCACCATGAAAAATGTCAAAAATGACAAATTTCAAGATGGCAAATGTCCAAGATGTCAAATGACAAATGTCACAATGCTAAATGTCAAAAATGAAAAGTGTCACCATGAAAAATGTCAAAAATGACAAATTTCAAGATGGCAAATGTCAAAGATGTCAAATGACAAATGTCACAATGCTAAATGTCACAAATGAAAAGTGTCAAAAATGACAAATTTCAAGATGGCAAATGTCAAAGATGTCAAATGACAAATGTCACAATGCTAAATGTCAAAAATGAAAAGTGTCCCCATGAAAAATGTCAATAATGACAAATTTCAAGATGGCAAATGTCAAAGATGTCAAATGACAAATGTCACAATGCTAAATGTCAAAAATGAAAAGTGTCACCATGAAAAATGTCAAAAATGACAAATTTCAAGATGGCAAATGTCAAAGATGTCGAATATGACAAATGTCACAATGCTAAATGTCAAAAATGAAAAGTGTCACCATGAAAAATGTCAAAAATGACAAATTTCAAGATGGCAAATGTCAAAACTGACAAATGTCACAATGCTAAATGTCAAAAATGAAAAGTGTCACCATGAAAAATGTCAAAAATGACAAATTTCAAGATGGCAAATGTCAAAGATGTCAAATGACAAATGTCACAATGCTAAATGTCAAAAATGAAAAGTGTCCCCATGAAAAATGTCAATAATGACAAATTTCAAGATGGCAAATGTCAAAGATGTCAAATGACAAATGTCACAATGCTAAATGTCAAAAATGAAAAGTGTCACCATGAAAAATGTCAAAAATGACAAATTTCAAGATGGCAAATGTCAAAGATGTCGAATATGACAAATGTCACAATGCTAAATGTCAAAAATGAAAAGTGTCACCATGAAAAATGTCAAAAATGACAAATTTCAAGATGGCAAATGTCAAAGATGTCAAATGACAAATGTCACAATGCTAAATGTCAAAAATGAAAAGTGTCAAAAATGACAAATTTTAAGATGGCAAATGTCTAAGATGTCAAATGACAAATGTCACAATGCTAAATGTCAAAAATGAAAAGTGTCACCATGAAAAATGTCAAAAATGACAAATTTCAAGATGGCAAATGTCCAAGATGTCAAATGACAAATGTCACAATGCTAAATGTCAAAAATGAAAAGTGTCACCATGAAAAATGTCAAAAATGACAAATTTCAAGATGGCAAATGTCAAAGATGTCAAATAACAAATGTCACAATGCTAAATGTCAAAAATAAAAAGTGTCACCATGGAAAATGTCAAAAATGACAAATTTCAAGATAGCAAATATCAAAGATGTCAAATGACAAATGTCACAATGCTAAATGTCAAAAATAAAAAGTGTCACCATGAAAAATGTCAAAAATGACAAATTTCAAGATGGCAAATGTCAAAACTGACAAATGTCACAATGCTAAATGTCAAAGATGATAAGTGTCACCATGAAAAATGTCAAAAAATGACAAATTTCAAGATGGCAAATGTCCAAGATGTCAAATGACAAATGTCACAATGCTAAATGTCAAAAATGAAAAGTGTCACCATGAAAAATATTAAAAATGACAAATTTCAAGATGGCAAATGTCAAAGATGTCAAATGACAAATGTCACAATGCTAAATGTCAAAAATGAAAAGTGTCAAAAATGACAAATTTCAAGGCGGCAAATGTCTAATATGTCAAATGACAAATGTCACAATGCTAAATGTCAAAAATGAAAAGTGTTACCGTGAAAAATGTCAAAAATGACAAATTTCAAGATGGCAAATGTCAAAGATGTCAAATGATGACAAATGTCACAATGCTAAATGTCAAAAATGAAAAGTGTCCCCATGAAAAATGTCAATAATGACAAATTTCAAGATGGCAAATGCAAAGATGTCAAATGACAAATGTCACAATGCTAAATGTCAAAAATGAAAAGTGTCACCATGAAAAATGTCAAAAATGACAAATTTCAAGATGGCAAATGTCAAAGATGTCGAATATGACAAATGTCACAATGCTAAATGTCAAAAATAAAAAGTGTCACCATGAAAAATGTCAAAAATGACAAATTTCAAGATGGCAAATGTCAAAGATGTCAAATGACAAATGTCACAATGCTAAATGTCAAAAATGAAAAGTGCCAAAAATGACAAATTTCAAGATGGCAAATGTCAAAGATGTCAAATGACAAATGTCACAATGCTAAATGTCAAAAATGAAAAGTGTCACCATGATGTCAAAAATGACAAATTTCAAGATGGCAAATGTCAAAGATGTCAAATGACAAATGTCACAATGCTAAATGTCACAAATGAAAAGTGTCACCATGAAAAATGTCAAAAATGACAAATTTCAAGATAGCAAATGTCAAAGATGTCAAATGACAAATGTCACAATGCTAAATGTCAAAAATGAAAAGTGTCACCATGAAAAATGTCAAAAATGACAAATTTCAAGATGGCAAATGTCAAAACTGACAAATGTCACAATGGTAAATGTCAAAAATGATAAGTGTCACCATGAAAAATGTCAAAAAGGACAAATTTTAAGATGGCAAATGTCCAAGATGTCAAATGACAAATGTCACAATGCTAAATGTCAAAAATGAAAAGTGTCACCATGAAAAATGTCAAAAATGACAAATTTCAAGATGGCAAATGTCAAAGATGTCAAATGACAAATGTCACAATGCTAAATGTCAAAAATGAAAAGTGTCAAAAATGACAAATTTCAAGATGGCAAATGTCAAAGATGTCAAATGACAAATGTCACAATGCTAAATGTCAAAAATGAAAAGTGTCACCATGAAAAATGTCAAAAATGACAAATTTCAAGATGGCAAATGTCAAAACTGACAAATGTCACAATGCTAAATGTCAAAAATAAAAAGTGTCACGATGAAAAATGTCAAAAATAACAAATTTCAAGATGGCAAATATCAAAGATGTCAAATGACAAATGTCACAATGCTAAATGTCAAAAATGACAAATTTCAAGATGGCAAATGTCAAAGATGTCAAATGACAAATGTCACAATGCTAAATGTCAAAAATAAAAAGTGTCACCATGAACAATGTCAAAAATGACAAATTTCAAGATGGCAAATGTCAAAGATGTCAAATGACAAATGTCAAAAATGAAAAGTGTCACCATGAAAAATGTCAAAAATGACAAATTTCAAGATGGCAAATGTCCAAGATGTCAAATGACAAATGTCACAATGCTAAATGTCAAAAATGAAAAGTGTCACCATGAAAAATGTCAAAAATGACAAATTTCAAGATGGCAAATGTCAAAGATGTCTAATGACAAATGTCACAATGCTAAATGTCACAAATGAAAAGTGTCAAAAATGACAAATTTCAAGATGGTAAATGTCTAAGATGTCAAATGACAAATGTCACAATGCTAAATGTCAAAAATGAAAAGTGTCACCATGAAAAATGTCAAAAATGACAAATTTCAAGATGGCAAATGTCAAAACTGACAAATGTCACAATGCTAAATGTCAAAAATGAAAAGTGTGACCATGAAAAATGTCAAAAATAACAAATTTCAAGATGGCAAATGTCAAAGATGTCAAATGACAAATGTCACAATGCTAAATGTCAAAAATGACAAATTTCAAGATGGCAAATGTCAAAGATGTCAAATGACAAATGTCACAATGCTAAATGTCAAAAATGAAAAGTGGCACCATGAAAAATGTCAAAAATGACAAATTTCAAGATGGCAAATGTCAAAACTGACAAATGTCACAATGGTAAATGTCAAAAATGATAAGTGTCACCATGAAAAATGTCAAAAATGACAAATTTCAAGATGGCAAATGTCAAAGATGTCAAATGACAAATGTCACAATGCTAAATGTCAAAAATGAAAAGTGTCAAAAATGACAAATTTCAAGATGGCAAATGTCAAAACTGACAAATGTCACAATGCTAAATGTCAAAAATGAAAAGTGTCACGATGAAAAATGTCAAAAATAACAAATTTCAAGATGGCAAATATCAAAGATGTCAAATGACAAATGTCACAATGCTAAATGTCAAAAATGACAAATTTCAAGATGGCAAATGTCAAAGATGTCAAATGACAAATGTCACAATGCTAAATGTCAAAAATAAAAAGTGTCATCATGAACAATGTCAAAAATGACAAATTTCAAGATGGCAAATGTCAAAGATGTCAAATGACAAATGTCAAAAATGAAAAGTGTCACCATGAAAAATGTCAAAAATGACAAATTTCAAGATGGCAAATGTCCAAGATGTCAAATGACAAATGTCACAATGCTAAATGTCAAAAATGAAAAGTGTCACCATGAAAAATGTCAAAAATGACAAATTTCAAGATGGCAAATGTCAAAGATGTCGAATATGACAAATGTCACAATGCTAAATGTCAAAAATAAAAAGTGTCACCATGAAAAATGTCAAAAATGACAAATTTCAAGATGGCAAATGTCAAAGATGTCAAATGACAAATGTCACAATGCTAAATGTCAAAAATGAAAAGTGCCAAAAATGACAAATTTCAAGATGGCAAATGTCAAAGATGTCAAATGACAAATGTCACAATGCTAAATGTCAAAAATGAAAAGTGTCACCATGATGTCAAAAATGACAAATTTCAAGATGGCAAATGTCAAAGATGTCAAATGACAAATGTCACAATGCTAAATGTCACAAATGAAAAGTGTCACCATGAAAAATGTCAAAAATGACAAATTTCAAGATAGCAAATGTCAAAGATGTCAAATGACAAATGTCACAATGCTAAATGTCAAAAATGAAAAGTGTCACCATGAAAAATGTCAAAAATGACAAATTTCAAGATGGCAAATGTCAAAACTGACAAATGTCACAATGGTAAATGTCAAAAATGATAAGTGTCACCATGAAAAATGTCAAAAAGGACAAATTTTAAGATGGCAAATGTCCAAGATGTCAAATGACAAATGTCACAATGCTAAATGTCAAAAATGAAAAGTGTCACCATGAAAAATGTCAAAAATGACAAATTTCAAGATGGCAAATGTCAAAGATGTCAAATGACAAATGTCACAATGCTAAATGTCAAAAATGAAAAGTGTCAAAAATGACAAATTTCAAGATGGCAAATGTCAAAGATGTCAAATGACAAATGTCACAATGCTAAATGTCAAAAATGAAAAGTGTCACCATGAAAAATGTCAAAAATGACAAATTTCAAGATGGCAAATGTCAAAACTGACAAATGTCACAATGCTAAATGTCAAAAATGAAAAGTGTCACGATGAAAAATGTCAAAAATAACAAATTTCAAGATGGCAAATATCAAAGATGTCAAATGACAAATGTCACAATGCTAAATGTCAAAAATGACAAATTTCAAGATGGCAAATGTCAAAGATGTCAAATGACAAATGTCACAATGCTAAATGTCAAAAATAAAAAGTGTCACCATGAACAATGTCAAAAATGACAAATTTCAAGATGGCAAATGTCAAAGATGTCAAATGACAAATGTCAAAAATGAAAAGTGTCACCATGAAAAATGTCAAAAATGACAAATTTCAAGATGGCAAATGTCCAAGATGTCAAATGACAAATGTCACAATGCTAAATGTCAAAAATGAAAAGTGTCACCATGAAAAATGTCAAAAATGACAAATTTCAAGATGGCAAATGTCAAAGATGTCTAATGACAAATGTCACAATGCTAAATGTCACAAATGAAAAGTGTCAAAAATGACAAATTTCAAGATGGTAAATGTCTAAGATGTCAAATGACAAATGTCACAATGCTAAATGTCAAAAATGAAAAGTGTCACCATGAAAAATGTCAAAAATGACAAATTTCAAGATGGCAAATGTCAAAACTGACAAATGTCACAATGCTTAATGTCAAAAATGAAAAGTGTGACCATGAAAAATGTCAAAAATAACAAATTTCAAGATGGCAAATGTCAAAGATGTCAAATGACAAATGTCACAATGCTAAATGTCAAAAATGACAAATTTCAAGATGGCAAATGTCAAAGATGTCAAATGAGAAATGTCACAATGCTAAATGTCAAAAATGAAAAGTGGCACCATGAAAAATGTCAAAAATGACAAATTTTAAGATGGCAAATGTCAAAGATGTCAAATGACAAATGTCACAATGCTAAATGACAAAAATGAAAAGTGTCACCATAAAAAATGTCAAAAATGACAAATTTCAAGATGGCAAATGTCAAAACTGACAAATGTCACAATGCTAAATGTCAAAAATGATAAGTGTCACCATGAAAAATGTCAAAAATAACAAATTTCAAGATGGCAAATGTCAAAGATGTCAAATGACAAATGTCACAATGCTAAATGTCAAAAATGACAAATTTCAAGATGGCAAATGTCAAAGATGTCAAATGACAAATGTCACAATGCTAAATGTCAAAAATGAAAAGTGGCACCATGAAAAATGTCAAAAATGACAAATTTCAAGATGGCAAATGTCAAAGATGTCAAATGACAAATGTCACAATGCTAAATGACAAAAATGAAAAGTGTCACCATAAAAAATGTCAAAAATGACAAATTTCAAGATGGCAAATGTCAAAACTGACAAATGTCACAATGCTAAATGTCAAAAATGAAAAGTGTCACCATGAAAAATGTAAAAAATGACAAATTTTAAGATGGCAAATGTCAAAGATGTCAAATGACAAATGTCACAATGCTAAATGTCAAAAATAAAAAGTGTCACCATGAAAAATGTCAAAAATGACAAATTTCAAGATGGCAAATGTCAAAGAAGTCAAATGACAAATGTCACAATGCTAAATGTCAAAAATGAAAAGTGTCACCATGAAAAATGTCAAAAATGACAAATTTCAAGATGGCAAATGTCAAAACTGACAAATGTCACAATGCTAAATGTCAAAAATGATAAGTGTCACCATGAAAAATGTCAAAAATGACAAATTTCAAGATTGCAAATGTCCAAGATGTCAAATGACAAATGTCACAATGCTAAAAGTCAAAAATGAAAAGTGTCACCATGAAAAATGTCAAAAATGACAAATTTCAAGATGGCAAATGTCAAAGATGTCAAATGACAAATGTCACAATGCTAAATGTCAAAAATGAAAAGTGTCAAAAATGACAAATTTCAAGATGGCAAATGTCAAAGATGTCAAATGACAAATGTCACAATGCTAAATGTCAAAAATGAAAAGTGTCACCATGAAAAATGTCAAAAATGACAAATTTCAAGATGGCAAATATCAAAACTGACAAATGTCACAATGCTAAATGTCAAAAATGAAAAGTGTCACCATGAAAAATGTCAAAAATAACAAATTTCAAGATGGCAAATGTCAAAGATGTCAAATGACAAATGTCACAATGCTAAATGTCAAAAATAAAAAGTGTCACCATGAAAAATGTCAAAAATGACAAATTTCAAGATGGCAAATGTCAAAACTGACAAATGTCACAATGCTAAATGTCAAAGATGATAAGTGTCACCATGAAAAATGTCAAAAAATGACAAATTTCAAGATGGCAAATGTCCAAGATGTCAAATGACAAATGTCACAATGCTAAATGTCAAAAATGAAAAGTGTCACCATGAAAAATGTTAAAAATGACAAATTTCAAGATGGCAAATGTCAAAGATGTCAAATGACAAATGTCACAATGCTAAATGTCAAAAATGAAAAGTGTCAAAAATGACAAATTTCAAGGCGGCAAATGTCTAATATGTCAAATGACAAATGTCACAATGCTAAATGTCAAAAATGAAAAGTGTTACCGTGAAAAATGTCAAAAATGACAAATTTCAAGATGGCAAATGTCAAAGATGTCAAATGACAAATGTCACAATGCTAAATGTCAAAAATGAAAAGTGTCACCATAAAAAATGTCAAAAATGACAAATTTCGAGATGGCAAATGTCAAAGATGTCAAATGATGACAAATGTCACAATGCTAAATGTCAAAAATGAAAAGTGTCCCCATGAAAAATGTCAATAATGACAAATTTCAAGATGGCAAATGCAAAGATGTCAAATGACAAATGTCACAATGCTAAATGTCAAAAATGAAAAGTGTCACCATGAAAAATGTCAAAAATGACAAATTTCAAGATGGCAAATGTCAAAGATGTCGAATATGACAAATGTCACAATGCTAAATGTCAAAAATAAAAAGTGTCATTATGAAAAATGTCAAAAATGACAAATTTCAAGATGGCAAATGTCAAAGATGTCAAATGACAAATGTCACAATGCTAAATGTCAAAAATGAAAAGTGCCAAAAATGACAAATTTCAAGATGGCAAATGTCAAAGATGTCAAATGACAAATGTCACAATGCTAAATGTCAAAAATGAAAAGTGTCACCATGATGTCAAAAATGACAAATTTCAAGATGGCAAATGTCAAAGATGTCAAATGACAAATGTCACAATGCTAAATGTCACAAATGAAAAGTGTCACCATGAAAAATGTCAAAAATGACAAATTTCAAGATGGCAAATGTCAAAGATGTCAAATGACAAATGTCACAATGCTAAATGTCAAAAATGAAAAGTGTCACCATGAAAAATGTCAAAAATGACAAATTTCAAGATGGCAAATGTCAAAACTGACAAATGTCACAATGGTAAATGTCAAAAATGATAAGTGTCACCATGAAAAATGTCAAAAAGGACAAATTTTAAGATGGCAAATGTCCAAGATGTCAAATGACAAATGTCACAATGCTAAATGTCAAAAATGAAAAGTGTCACCATGAAAAATGTCAAAAATGACAAATTTCAAGATGGCAAATGTCAAAGATGTCAAATGACAAATGTCACAATGCTAAATGTCAAAAATAAAAAGTGTCAAAAATGACAAATTTCAAGATGGCAAATGTCAAAGATGTCAAATGACAAATGTCACAATGCTAAATGTCAAAAATGAAAAGTGTCACCATGAAAAATGTCAAAAATGACAAATTTCAAGATGGCAAATGTCAAAACTGACAAATGTCACAATGCTAAATGTCAAAAATGAAAAGTGTCACGATGAAAAATGTCAAAAATAACAAATTTCAAGATGGCAAATATCAAAGATGTCAAATGACAAATGTCACAATGCTAAATGTCAAAAATGACAAATTTCAAGATGGCAAATGTCAAAGATGTCAAATGACAAATGTCACAATGCTAAATGTCAAAAATAAAAAGTGTCACCATGAACAATGTCAAAAATGACAAATTTCAAGATGGCAAATGTCAAAGATGTCAAATGACAAATGTCAAAAATGAAAAGTGTCACCATGAAAAATGTCAAAAATGACAAATTTCAAGATGGCAAATGTCCAAGATGTCAAATGACAAATGTCACAATGCTAAATGTCAAAAATGAAAAGTGTCACCATGAAAAATGTCAAAAATGACAAATTTCAAGATGGCAAATGTCAAAGATGTCTAATGACAAATGTCACAATGCTAAATGTCACAAATGAAAAGTGTCAAAAATGACAAATTTCAAGATGGTAAATGTCTAAGATGTCAAATGACAAATGTCACAATGCTAAATGTCAAAAATGAAAAGTGTCACCATGAAAAATGTCAAAAATGACAAATTTCAAGATGGCAAATGTCAAAACTGACAAATGTCACAATGCTAAATGTCAAAAATGAAAAGTGTCACCATGAAAAATGTCAAAAATAACAAATTTCAAGATGGCAAATGTCAAAGATGTCAAATGACAAATGTCACAATGCTAAATGTCAAAAATGACAAATTTCAAGATAGCAAATGTCAAAGATGTCAAATGACAAATGTCACAATGCTAAATGTCAAAAATGAAAAGTGGCACCATGAAAAATGTCAAAAATGACAAATTTCAAGATGGCAAATGTCAAAGATGTCAAATGACAAATGTCACAATGCTAAATGACAAAAATGAAAAGTGGCACCATGAAAAATGTCAAAAATGACAAATTTCAAGATGGCAAATGTCAAAACTGACAAATGTCACAATGCTAAATGTCAAAAATGAAAAGTGTCACCATGAAAAATGTAAAAAATGACAAATTTTAAGATGGCAAATGTCAAAGATGTCAAATGACAAATGTCACAATGCTAAATGTCAAAAATAAAAAGTGTCACCATGAAAAATGTCAAAAATGACAAATTTCAAGATGGCAAATGTCAAAGAAGTCAAATGACAAATGTCACAATGCTAAATGTCAAAAATGAAAAGTGTCACCATGAAAAATGTCAAAAATGACAAATTTCAAGATGGCAAATGTCAAAACTGACAAATGTCACAATGCTAAATGTCAAAAATGAAAAGTGTCACCATGAAAAATGTAAAAAATGACAAATTTTAAGATGGCAAATGTCAAAGATGTCAAATGACAAATGTCACAATGCTAAAAGTCAAAAATGAAAAGTGTCACCATGAAAAATGTCAAAAATGACAAATTTCAAGATGGCAAATGTCAAAGATGTCAAATGACAAATGTCACAATGCTAAATGTCAAAAATGAAAAGTGTCAAAAATGACAAATTTCAAGATGGCAAATGTCAAAGATGTCAAATGACAAATGTCACAATGCTAAATGTCAAAAATGAAAAGTGTCACCATGAAAAAAGTCAAAAATGACAAATTTCGAGATGGCAAATGTCAAAACTGACAAATGTCACAATGCTAAATGTCAAAAATGAAAAGTGTCACCATGAAAAATGTCAAAAATAACAAATTTCAAGATGGCAAATGTCAAAGATGTCAAATGACAAATGTCACAATGCTAAATGTCAAAAATAAAAAGTGTCACCATAAAATGTCAAAAATGACAAATTTCAAGATGGCAAATGTCAAAACTGACAAATGTCACAATGCTAAATGTCAAAGATGATAAGTGTCACCATGAAAAATGTCAAAAAATGACAAATTTCAAGATGGCAAATGTCCAAGATGTCAAATGACAAATGTCACAATGCTAAATGTCAAAAATGAAAAGTGTCACCATGAAAAATGTTAAAAATGACAAATTTCAAGATGGCAAATGTCAAAGATGTCAAATGACAAATGTCACAATGCTAAATGTCAAAAATGAAAAGTGTCAAAAATGACAAATTTCAAGGCGGCAAATGTCTAATATGTCAAATGACAAATGTCACAATGCTAAATGTCAAAAATGAAAAGTGTTACCGTGAAAAATGTCAAAAATGACAAATTTCAAGATGGCAAATGTCAAAGATGTCAAATGACAAATGTTACAATGCTAAATGTCAAAAATGAAAAGTGTCACCATGAAAAATGTCAAAAATGACAAATTTCGAGATGGCAAATGTCAAAGATGTCAAATGATGACAAATGTCACAATGCTAAATGTCAAAAATGAAAAGTGTCCCCATGAAAAATGTCAATAATGACAAATTTCAAGATGGCAAATGCAAAGATGTCAAATGACAAATGTCACAATGCTAAATGTCAAAAATGAAAAGTGTCACCATGAAAAATGTCAAAAATGACAAATTTCAAGATGGCAAATGTCAAAGATGTCGAATATGACAAATGTCACAATGCTAAATGTCAAAAATAAAAAGTGTCACTATGAAAAATGTCAAAAATGACAAATTTCAAGATGGCAAATGTCAAAGATGTCAAATGACAAATGTCACAATGCTAAATGTCAAAAATGAAAAGTGCCAAAAATGACAAATTTCAAGATGGCAAATGTCAAAGATGTCAAATGACAAATGTCACAATGCTAAATGTCAAAAATGAAAAGTGTCACCATGATGTCAAAAATGACAAATTTCAAGATGGCAAATGTCAAAGATGTCAAATGACAAATGTCACAATGCTAAATGTCACAAATGAAAAGTGTCACCATGAAAAATGTCAAAAATGACAAATTTCAAGATGGCAAATGTCAAAGATGTCAAATGACAAATGTCACAATGCTAAATGTCAAAAATGAAAAGTGTCACCATGAAAAATGTCAAAAATGACAAATTTCAAGATGGCAAATGTCAAAACTGACAAATGTCACAATGGTAAATGTCAAAAATGATAAGTGTCACCATGAAAAATGTCAAAAAGGACAAATTTTAAGATGGCAAATGTCCAAGATGTCAAATGACAAATGTCACAATGCTAAATGTCAAAAATGAAAAGTGTCACCATGAAAAATGTCAAAAATGACAAATTTCAAGATGGCAAATGTCAAAGATGTCAAATGACAAATGTCACAATGCTAAATGTCAAAAATGAAAAGTGTCAAAAATGACAAATTTCAAGATGGCAAATGTCAAAGATGTCAAATGACAAATGTCACAATGCTAAATGTCAAAAATGAAAAGTGTCACCATGAAAAATGTCAAAAATGACAAATTTCAAGATGGCAAATGTCAAAACTGACAAATGTCACAATGCTAAATGTCAAAAATGAAAAGTGTCACGATGAAAAATGTCAAAAATAACAAATTTCAAGATGGCAAATATCAAAGATGTCAAATGACAAATGTCACAATGCTAAATGTCAAAAATGACAAATTTCAAGATGGCAAATGTCAAAGATGTCAAATGACAAATGTCACAATGCTAAATGTCAAAAATAAAAAGTGTCACCATGAACAATGTCAAAAATGACAAATTTCAAGATGGCAAATGTCAAAGATGTCAAATGACAAATGTCAAAAATGAAAAGTGCCACCATGAAAAATGTCAAAAATGACAAATTTCAAGATGGCAAATGTCCAAGATGTCAAATGACAAATGTCACAATGCTAAATGTCAAAAATGAAAAGTGTCACCATGAAAAATGTCAAAAATGACAAATTTCAAGATGGCAAATGTCAAAGATGTCTAATGACAAATGTCACAATGCTAAATGTCACAAATGAAAAGTGTCAAAAATGACAAATTTCAAGATGGTAAATGTCTAAGATGTCAAATGACAAATGTCACAATGCTAAATGTCAAAAATGAAAAGTGTCACCATGAAAAATGTCAAAAATGACAAATTTCAAGATGGCAAATGTCAAAAGTGACAAATGTCACAATGCTAAATGTCAAAAATGAAAAGTGTGACCATGAAAAATGTCAAAAATAACAAATTTCAAGATGGCAAATGTCAAAGATGTCAAATGACAAATGTCACAATGCTAAATGTCAAAAATGACAAATTTCAAGATGGCAAATGTCAAAGATGTCAAATGACAAATGTCACAATGCTAAATGAAAAGTGGCACCATGAAAAATGTCAAAAATGACAAATTTCAAGATGGCAAATGTCAAAGATGTCAAATGACAAATGTCACAATGCTAAATGACAAAAATGAAAAGTGTCACCATAAAAAATGTCAAAAATGACAAATTTCAAGATGGCAAATGTCAAAACTGACAAATGTCACAATGCTAAATGTCAAAAATGATAAGTGTCACCATGAAAAATGTCAAAAATAACAAATTTCAAGATGGCAAATGTCAAAGATGTCAAATGACAAATGTCACAATGCTAAATGTCAAAAATGACAAATTTCAAGATGGCAAATGTCAAAGATGTCAAATGACAAATGTCACAATGCTAAATGTCAAAAATGAAAAGTGGCACCATGAAAAATGTCAAAAATGACAAATTTCAAGATGGCAAATGTCAAAGATGTCAAATGACAAATGTCACAATGCTAAATGACAAAAATGAAAAGTGTCACCATAAAAAATGTCAAAAATGACAAATTTCAAGATGGCAAATGTCAAAACTGACAAATGTCACAATGCTAAATGTCAAAAATGAAAAGTGTCACCATGAAAAATGTAAAAAATGACAAATTTTAAGATGGCAAATGTCAAAGATGTCAAATGACAAATGTCACAATGCTAAATGTCAAAAATAAAAAGTGTCACCATGAAAAATGTCAAAAATGACAAATTTCAAGATGGCAAATGTCAAAGAAGTCAAATGACAAATGTCACAATGCTAAATGTCAAAAATGAAAAGTGTCACCATGAAAAATGTCAAAAATGACAAATTTCAAGATGGCAAATGTCAAAACTGACAAATGTCACAATGCTAAATGTCAAAAATGATAAGTGTCACCATGAAAAATGTCAAAA
This sequence comes from Altica lythri, assembly GCA_964028335.1. Taxonomy (NCBI): domain Eukaryota; kingdom Metazoa; phylum Arthropoda; class Insecta; order Coleoptera; family Chrysomelidae; genus Altica; species Altica lythri. The sequence continues at coordinate 19,531,043 of OZ034800.1, read as the reverse complement.
ATGACAAATTTCAAGATTGCAAATGTCCAAGATGTCAAATGACAAATGTCACAATGCTAAAAGTCAAAAATGAAAAGTGTCACCATGAAAAATGTCAAAAATGACAAATTTCAAGATGGCAAATGTCAAAGATGTCAAATGACAAATGTCACAATGCTAAATGTCAAAAATGAAAAGTGTCAAAAATGACAAATTTCAAGATGGCAAATGTCAAAGATGTCAAATGACAAATGTCACAATGCTAAATGTCACAAATGAAAAGTGTCAAAAATGACAAATTCCAAGATGGTAAATGTCTAAGATGTCAAATGACAAATGTCACAATGCTAAATGTCAAAAATGAAAAGTGTCACCATGAAAAATGTCAAAAATGACAAATTTCAAGATGGCAAATGTCAAAACTGACAAATGTCACAATGCTAAATGTCAAAAATGAAAAGTGTGACCATGAAAAATGTCAAAAATAACAAATTTCAAGATGGCAAATGTCAAAGATGTCAAATGACAAATGTCACAATGCTAAATGTCAAAAATGACAAATTTCAAGATGGCAAATGTCAAAGATGTCAAATGACAAATGTCACAATGCTAAATGTCAAAAATGAAAAGTGGCACCATGAAAAATGTCAAAAATGACAAATTTCAAGATGGCAAATGTCAAAGATGTCAAATGACAAATGTCACAATGCTAAATGACAAAAATGAAAAGTGTCACCATAAAAAATGTCAAAAATGACAAATTTTAAGATGGCAAATGTCAAAACTGACAAATGTCACAATGCTAAATGTCAAAAATGATAAGTGTCACCATGAAAAATGTCAAAAATAACAAATTTCAAGATGGCAAATGTCAAAGATGTCAAATGACAAATGTCACAATGCTAAATGTCAAAAATGATAAGTGTCACCATGAAAAATGTCAAAAATAACAAATTTCAAGATGGCAAATGTCAAAGATGTCAAATGACAAATGTCACAATGCTAAATGTCAAAAATGACAAATTTCAAGATGGCAAATGTCAAAGATGTCAAATGACAAATGTCGCAATGCTAAATGTCAAAAATGAAAAGTGGCACCATGAAAAATGTCAAAAATGACAAATTTCAAGATGGCAAATGTCAAAGATGTCAAATGACAAATGTCACAATGCTAAATGACAAAAATGAAAAGTGTCACCATAAAAAATGTCAAAAATGACAAATTTCAAGATGGCAAATGTCAAAACTGACAAATGTCACAATGCTAAATGTCAAAAATGAAAAGTGTCACCATGAAAAATGTAAAAAATGACAAATTTTAAGATGGCAAATGTCAAAGATGTCAAATGACAAATGTCACAATGCTAAATGTCAAAAATAAAAAGTGTCACCATGAAAAATGTCAAAAATAACAAATTTCAAGATGGCAAATGTCAAAGAAGTCAAATGACAAATGTCACAATGCTAAATGTCAAAAATGAAAAGTGTCACCATGAAAAATGTCAAAAATGACAAATTTCAAGATGGCAAATGTCCAAGATGTCAAATGACAAATGTCACAATGCTAAATGTCAAAAATGAAAAGTGTCACCATGAAAAATGTCAAAAATGACAAATTTCAAGATGGCAAATGTCAAAGATGTCAAATAACAAATGTCACAATGCTAAATGTCAAAAATAAAAAGTGTCACCATGGAAAATGTCAAAAATGACAAATTTCAAGATAGCAAATATCAAAGATGTCAAATGACAAATGTCACAATGCTAAATGTCAAAAATAAAAAGTGTCACCATGAAAAATGTCAAAAATGACAAATTTCAAGATGGCAAATGTCAAAACTGACAAATGTCACAATGCTAAATGTCAAAGATGATAAGTGTCACCATGAAAAATGTCAAAAAATGACAAATTTCAAGATGGCAAATGTCCAAGATGTCAAATGACAAATGTCACAATGCTAAATGTCAAAAATGAAAAGTGTCACCATGAAAAATGTTAAAAATGACAAATTTCAAGATGGCAAATGTCAAAGATGTCAAATGACAAATGTCACAATGCTAAATGTCAAAAATGAAAAGTGTCAAAAATGACAAATTTCAAGGCGGCAAATGTCTAATATGTCAAATGACAAATGTCACAATGCTAAATGTCAAAAATGAAAAGTGTTACCGTGAAAAATGTCAAAAATGACAAATTTCAAGATGGCAAATGTCAAAGATGTCAAATGACAAATGTCACAATGCTAAATGTCAAAAATGAAAAGTGGCACCATGAAAAATGTCAAAAATGACAAATTTGAAGATAGCAAATGTCAAAGATGTCAAATGACAAATGTCACAATGCTAAATGACAAAAATGAAAAGTGTCACCATAAAAAATGTCAAAAATGACAAATTTCAAGATAGCAAATGTCAAAACTGACAAATGTCACAATGCTAAATGTCAAAAATGATAAGTGTCACCATGAAAAATGTCAAAAATAACAAATTTCAAGATGGCAAATGTCAAAGATGTCAAATGACAAATGTCACAATGCTAAATGTCAAAAATGACAAATTTCAAGATGGCAAATGTCAAAGATGTCAAATGACAAATGTCACAATGCTAAATGTCAAAAATGAAAAGTGGCACCATGAAAAATGTCAAAAATGACAAATTTCAAGATGGCAAATGTCAAAGATGTCAAATGACAAATGTCACAATGCTAAATGACAAAAATGAAAAGTGTCACCATAAAAAATGTCAAAAATGACAAATTTCAAGATGGCAATGGCAAATGTCAAAACTGACAAATGTCACAATGCTAAATGTCAAAAATGAAAAGTGTCACCATGAAAAATGTAAAAAATGACAAATTTTAAGATGGCAAATGTCAAAGATGTCAAATGACAAATGTCACAATGCTAAATGTCAAAAATAAAAAGTGTCACCATGAAAAATGTCAAAAATGACAAATTTCAAGATGGCAAATGTCAAAGAAGTCAAATGACAAATGTCACAATGCTAAATGTCAAAAATGAAAAGTGTCACCATGAAAAATGTCAAAAATGACAAATTTCAAGATGGCAAATGTCAAAACTGACAAATGTCACAAAGCTAAATGTCAAAAATGATAAGTGTCACCATGAAAAATGTCAAAAATGACAAATTTCAAGATTGCAAATGTCCAAGATGTCAAATGACAAATGTCACAATGCTAAAAGTCAAAAATGAAAAGTGTCACCATGAAAAATGTCAAAAATGATAAATTTCAAGATGGCAAATGTCAAAGATGTCAAATGACAAATGTCACAATGCTAAATGTCAAAAATGAAAAGTGTCAAAAATGACAAATTTCAAGATGGCAAATGTCAAAGATGTCAAATGACAAATGTCACAATGCTAAATGTCACAAATGAAAAGTGTCAAAAATGACAAATTTCAAGATGGTAAATGTCTAAGATGTCAAATGACAAATGTCACAATGCTAAATGTCAAAAATGAAAAGTGTCACCATGAAAAATGTCAAAAATGACAAATTTCAAGATGGCAAATGTCAAAACTGACAAATGTCACAATGCTAAATGTCAAAAATGAAAAGTGTGACCATGAAAAATGTCAAAAATAACAAATTTCAAGATGGCAAATGTCAAAGATGTCAAATGACAAATGTCACAATGCTAAATGTCAAAAATGACAAATTTCAAGATGGCAAATGTCAAAGATGTCAAATGACAAATGTCACAATGCTAAATGTCAAAAATGAAAAGTGGCACCATGAAAAATGTCAAAAATGACAAATTTCAAGATGGCAAATGTCAAAGATGTCAAATGACAAATGTCACAATGCTAAATGACAAAAATGCAAAGTGTCACCATAAAAAATGTCAAAAATGACAAATTTCAAGATGGCAAATGTCAAAACTGACAAATGTCACAATGCTAAATGTCAAAAATGATAAGTGTCACCATGAAAAATGTCAAAAATAACAAATTTCAAGATGGCAAATGTCAAAGATGTCAAATGACAAATGTCACAATGCTAAATGTCAAAAATGACAAATTTCAAGATGGCAAATGTCAAAGATGTCAAATGACAAATGTCACAATGCTAAATGTCAAAAATGAAAAGTGGCACCATGAAAAATGTCAAAAATGACAAATTTCAAGATGGCAAATGTCAAAGATGTCAAATGACAAATGTCACAATGCTAAATGACAAAAATGAAAAGTGTCACCATAAAAAATGTCAAAAATGACAAATTTCAAGATGGCAAATGTCAAAACTGACAAATGTCACAATGCTAAATGTCAAAAATGAAAAGTGTCACCATGAAAAATGTAAAAAATGACAAATTTTAAGATGGCAAATGTCAAAGATGTCAAATGACAAATGTCACAATGCTAAATGTCAAAAATAAAAAGTGTCACCATGAAAAATGTCAAAAATGACAAATTTCAAGATGGCAAATGTCAAAGAAGTCAAATGACAAATGTCACAATGCTAAATGTCAAAAATGAAAAGTGTCACCATGAAAAATGTCAAAAATGACAAATTTCAAGATGGCAAATGTCCAAGATGTCAAATGACAAATGTCACAATGCTAAATGTCAAAAATGAAAAGTGTCACCATGAAAAATGTCAAAAATGACAAATTTCAAGATGGCAAATGTCAAAGATGTCAAATAACAAATGTCACAATGCTAAATGTCAAAAATAAAAAGTGTCACCATGGAAAATGTCAAAAATGACAAATTTCAAGATAGCAAATATCAAAGATGTCAAATGACAAATGTCACAATGCTAAATGTCAAAAATAAAAAGTGTCACCATGAAAAATGTCAAAAATGACAAATTTCAAGATGGCAAATGTCAAAACTGACAAATGTCACAATGCTAAATGTCAAAGATGATAAGTGTCACCATGAAAAATGTCAAAAAATGACAAATTTCAAGATGGCAAATGTCCAAGATGTCAAATGACAAATGTCACAATGCTAAATGTCAAAAATGAAAAGTGTCACCATGAAAAATGTTAAAAATGACAAATTTCAAGATGGCAAATGTCAAAGATGTCAAATGACAAATGTCACAATGCTAAATGTCAAAAATGAAAAGTGTCAAAAATGACAAATTTCAAGGCGGCAAATGTCTAATATGTCAAATGACAAATGTCACAATGCTAAATGTCAAAAATGAAAAGTGTTACCGTGAAAAATGTCAAAAATGACAAATTTCAAGATGGCAAATGTCAAAGATGTCAAATGACAAATGTCACAATGCTAAATGTCAAAAATGAAAAGTGTCACCATGAAAAATGTCAAAAATGACAAATTTCGAGATGGCAAATGTCAAAGATGTCAAATGATGACAAATGTCACAATGCTAAATGTCAAAAATGAAAAGTGTCTCCATGAAAAATGTCAATAATGACAAATTTCAAGATGGCAAATGCAAAGATGTCAAATGACAAATGTCACAATGCTAAATGTCAAAAATGAAAAGTGTCAAAAATGACAAATTTCAAGGCGGCAAATGTCTAATATGTCAAATGACAAATGTCACAATGCTAAATGTCAAAAATGAAAAGTGTTACCGTGAAAAATGTCAAAAATGACAAATTTCAAGATGGCAAATGTCCAAGATGTCAAATGACAAATGTCACAATGCTAAATGTCAAAAATGAAAAGTGTCACCATGAAAAATGTCAAAAATGACAAATTTCAAGATGGCAAATGTCAAAGATGTCTAATGACAAATGTCACAATGCTAAATGTCACAAATGAAAAGTGTCAAAAATGACAAATTTCAAGATGGTAAATGTTTAAGATGTCAAATGACAAATGTCACAATGCTAAATGTCAAAAATGAAAAGTGTCACCATGAAAAATGTCAAAAATGACAAATTTCAAGATGGCAAATGTCAAAACTGACAAATGTCACAATGCTAAATGTCAAAAATGAAAAGTGTGACCATGAAAAATGTCAAAAATAACAAATTTCAAGATGGCAAATGTCAAAGATGTCAAATGACAAATGTCACAATGCTAAATGTCAAAAATGACAAATTTCAAGATGGCAAATGTCAAAGATGTCAAATGACAAATGTCACAATGCTAAATGTCAAAAATGAAAAGTGGCACCATGAAAAATGTCAAAAATGACAAATTTCAAGATGGCAAATGTCAAAGATGTCAAATGACAAATGTCACAATGCTAAATGACAAAAATGAAAAGTGTCACCATAAAAAATGTCAAAAATGACAAATTTCAAGATGGCAAATGTCAAAACTGACAAATGTCACAATGCTAAATGTCAAAAATGATAAGTGTCACCATGAAAAATGTCAAAAATAACAAATTTCAAGATGGCAAATATCAAAGATGTCAAATGACAAATGTCACAATGCTAAATGTCAAAAATGACAAATTTCAAGATGGCAAATGTCAAAGATGTCAAATGACAAATGTCACAATGCTAAATGTCAAAAATGAAAAGTGGCACCATGAAAAATGTCAAAAATGACAAATTTCAAGATGGCAAATGTCAAAGATGTCAAATGACAAATGTCACAATGCTAAATGACAAAAATGAAAAGTGTCACCATAAAAAATGTCAAAAATGACAAATTTCAAGATGGCAAATGTCAAAACTGACAAATGTCACAATGCTAAATGTCAAAAATGAAAAGTGTCACCATGAAAAATGTAAAAAATGACAAATTTTAAGATGGCAAATGTCAAAGATGTCAAATGACAAATGTCACAATGCTAAATGTCAAAAATAAAAAGTGTCACCATGAAAAATGTCAAAAATGACAAATTTCAAGATGGCAAATGTCAAAGAAGTCAAATGACAAATGTCACAATGCTAAATGTCAAAAATGAAAAGTGTCACCATGAAAAATGTCAAAAATGACAAATTTCAAGATGGCAAATGTCCAAGATGTCAAATGACAAATGTCACAATGCTAAATGTCAAAAATGAAAAGTGTCACCATGAAAAATGTCAAAAATGACAAATTTCAAGATGGCAAATGTCAAAGATGTCAAATAACAAATGTCACAATGCTAAATGTCAAAAATAAAAAGTGTCACCATGGAAAATGTCAAAAATGACAAATTTCAAGATAGCAAATATCAAAGATGTCAAATGACAAATGTCACAATGCTAAATGTCAAAAATAAAAAGTGTCACCATGAAAAATGTCAAAAATGACAAATTTCAAGATGGCAAATGTCAAAACTGACAAATGTCACAATGCTAAATGTCAAAGATGATAAGTGTCACCATGAAAAATGTCGAAAAATGACAAATTTCAAGATGGCAAATGTCCAAGATGTCAAATGACAAATGTCACAATGCTAAATGTCAAAAATGAAAAGTGTCACCATGAAAAATGTTAAAAATGACAAATTTCAAGATGGCAAATGTCAAAGATGTCAAATGACAAATGTCACAATGCTAAATGTCAAAAATGAAAAGTGTCAAAAATGACAAATTTCAAGGCGGCAAATGTCTAATATGTCAAATGACAAATGTCACAATGCTAAATGTCAAAAATGAAAAGTGTTACCGTGAAAAATGTCAAAAATGACAAATTTCAAGATGGCAAATGTCAAAGATGTCAAATGACAAATGTCACAATGCTAAATGTCAAAAATGAAAAGTGTCACCATGAAAAATGTCAAAAATGACAAATTTCGAGATGGCAAATGTCAAAGATGTCAAATGATGACAAATGTCACAATGCTAAATGTCAAAAATGAAAAGTGTCCCCATGAAAAATGTCAATAATGACAAATTTCAAGATGGCAAATGCAAAGATGTCAAATGACAAATGTCACAATGCTAAATGTCAAAAATGAAAAGTGTCACCATGAAAAATGTCAAAAATGACAAATTTCAAGATGGCAAATGTCAAAGATGTCGAATATGACAAATGTCACAATGCTAAATGTCAAAAATAAAAAGTGTCACCATGAAAAATGTCAAAAATGACAAATTTCAAGATGGCAAATGTCAAAGATGTCAAATGACAAATGTCACAATGCTAAATGTCAAAAATGAAAAGTGCCAAAAATGACAAATTTCAAGATGGCAAATGTCAAAGATGTCAAATGACAAATGTCACAATGCTAAATGTCAAAAATGAAAAGTGTCACCATGATGTCAAAAATGACAAATTTCAAGATGGCAAATGTCAAAGATGTCAAATGACAAATGTCACAATGCTAAATGTCACAAATGAAAAGTGTCACCATGAAAAATGTCAAAAATGACAAGTTTCAAGATGGCAAATGTCAAAGATGTCAAATGACAAATGTCACAATGCTAAATGTCGAAAATGAAAAGTGTCACCATGAAAAATGTCAAAAATGACAAATTTCAAGATGGCAAATGTCAAAACTGACAAATGTCACAATGGTAAATGTCAAAAATGATAAGTGTCACCATGAAAAATGTCAAAAAGGACAAATTTTAAGATGGCAAATGTCCAAGATGTCAAATGACAAATGTCACAATGCTAAATGTCAAAAATGAAAAGTGTCACCATGAAAAATGTCAAAAATGACAAATTTCAAGATGGCAAATGTCAAAGATGTCAAATGACAAATGTCACAATGCTAAATGTCAAAAATGAAAAGTGTCAAAAATGACAAATTTCAAGATGGCAAATGTCAAAGATGTCAAATGACAAATGTCACAATGCTAAATGTCAAAAATGAAAAGTGTCACCATGAAAAATGTCAAAAATGACAAATTTCAAGATGGCAAATGTCAAAACTGACAAATGTCACAATGCTAAATGTCAAAAATGAAAAGTGTCACGATGAAAAATGTCAAAAATAACAAATTTCAAGACGGCAAATATCAAAGATGTCAAATGACAAATGTCACAATGCTAAATGTCAAAAATGACAAATTTCAAGATGGCAAATGTCAAAGATGTCAAATGACAAATGTCACAATGCTAAATGTCAAAAATAAAAAGTGTCACCATGAACAATGTCAAAAATGACAAATTTCAAGATGGCAAATGTCAAAGATGTCAAATGACAAATGTCAAAAATGAAAAGTGTCACCATGAAAAATGTCAAAAATGACAAATTTCAAGATGGCAAATGTCCAAGATGTCAAATGACAAATGTCACAATGCTAAATGTCAAAAATGAAAAGTGTCACCATGAAAAATGTCAAAAATGACAAATTTCAAGATGGCAAATGTCAAAGATGTCTAATGACAAATGTCACAATGCTAAATGTCACAAATGAAAAGTGTCAAAAATGACAAATTTCAAGATGGTAAATGTCTAAGATGTCAAATGACAAATGTCACAATGCTAAATGTCAAAAATGAAAAGTGTCACCATGAAAAATGTCAAAAATGACAAATTTCAAGATGGCAAATGTCAAAACTGACAAATGTCACAATGCTAAATGTCAAAAATGAAAAGTGTGACCATGAAAAATGTCAAAAATAACAAATTTCAAGATGGCAAATGTCAAAGATGTCAAATGACAAATGTCACAATGCTAAATGTCAAAAATGACAAATTTCAAGATGGCAAATGTCAAAGATGTCAAATGACAAATGTCACAATGCTAAATGTCAAAAATGAAAAGTGGCACCATGAAAAATGTCAAAAATGACAAATTTCAAGATGGCAAATGTCAAAGATGTCAAATGACAAATGTCACAATGCTAAATGACAAAAATGAAAAGTGTCACCATAAAAAATGTCAAAAATGACAAATTTCAAGATGGCAAATGTCAAAACTGACAAATGTCACAATGCTAAATGTCAAAAATGATAAGTGTCACCATGAAAAATGTCAAAAATAACAAATTTCAAGATGGCAAATGTCAAAGATGTCAAATGACAAATGTCACAATGCTAAATGTCAAAAATGACAAATTTCAAGATGGCAAATGTCAAAGATGTCAAATGACAAATGTCACAATGCTAAATGTCAAAAATGAAAAGTGGCACCATGAAAAATGTCAAAAATGACAAATTTCAAGATGGCAAATGTCAAAGATGTCAAATGACAAATGTCACAATGCTAAATGACAAAAATGAAAAGTGTCACCATAAAAAATGTCAAAAATGACAAATTTCAAGATGGCAAATGTCAAAACTGACAAATGTCACAATGCTAAATGTCAAAAATGAAAAGTGTCACCATGAAAAATGTAAAAAATGACAAATTTTAAGATGGCAAATGTCAAAGATGTCAAATGACAAATGTCACAATGCTAAATGTCAAAAATAAAAAGTGTCACCATGAAAAATGTCAAAAATGACAAATTTCAAGATGGCAAATGTCAAAGAAGTCAAATGACAAATGTCACAATGCTAAATGTCAAAAATGAAAAGTGTCACCATGAAAAATGTCAAAAATGACAAATTTCAAGATGGCAAATGTCAAAACTGACAAATGTCACAATGCTAAATGTCAAAAATGATAAGTGTCACCATGAAAAATGTCAAAAATGACAAATTTCAAGATTGCAAATGTCCAAGATGTCAAATGACAAATGTCACAATGCTAAAAGTCAAAAATCAAAAGTGTCACCATGAAAAATGTCAAAAATGACAAATTTCAAGATGGCAAATGTCAAAGATGTCAAATGACAAATGTCACAATGCTAAATGTCAAAAATGAAAAGTGTCAAAAATGACAAATTTCAAGATGGCAAATGTCAAAGATGTCAAATGACAAATGTCACAATGCTAAATGTCAAAAATGAAAAGTGTCACCATGAAAAATGTCAAAAATGACAAATTTCAAGATGGCAAATGTCAAAACTGACAAATGTCACAATGCTAAATGTCAAAAATGAAAAGTGTCACCATGAAAAATGTCAAAAATAACAAATTTCAAGATGGCAAATGTCAAAGATGTCAAATGACAAATGTCACAATGCTAAATGTCAAAAATGAAAAGTGTCACCATGAAAAATGTCAAAAATGACAAATTTCAAGATGGCAAATGTCAAAACTGACAAATGTCACAATGGTAAATGTCAAAAATGATAAGTGTCACCATGAAAAATGTCAAAAAGGACAAATTTTAAGATGGCAAATGTCCAAGATGTCAAATGACAAATGTCACAATGCTAAATGTCAAAAATGAAAAGTGTCACCATGAAAAATGTCAAAAATGACAAATTTCAAGATGGCAAATGTCAAAGATGTCAAATGACAAATGTCACAATGCTAAATGTCAAAAATGAAAAGTGTTAAAAATGACAAATTTCAAGATGGCAAATGTCAAAGATGTCAAATGACAAATGTCACAATGCTAAATGTCAAAAATGAAAAGTGTCACCATGAAAAATGTCAAAAATGACAAATTTCAAGATGGCAAATGTCAAAACTGACAAATGTCACAATGCTAAATGTCAAAAATGAAAAGTGTCACGATGAAAAATGTCAAAAATAACAAATTTCAAGATGGCAAATATCAAAGATGTCAAATGACAAATGTCACAATGCTAAATGTCAAAAATGACAAATTTCAAGATGGCAAATGTCAAAGATGTCAAATGACAAATGTCACAATGCTAAATGTCAAAAATAAAAAGTGTCACCATGAACAATGTCAAAAATGACAAATTTCAAGATGGCAAATGTCAAAGATGTCAAATGACAAATGTCAAAAATGAAAAGTGTCACCATGAAAAATGTCAAAAATGACAAATTTCAAGATGGCAAATGTCCAAGATGTCAAATGACAAATGTCACAATGCTAAATGTCAAAAATGAAAAGTGTCACCATGAAAAATGTCAAAAATGACAAATTTCAAGATGGCAAATGTCAAAGATGTCTAATGACAAATGTCACAATGCTAAATGTCACAAATGAAAAGTGTCAAAAATGACAAATTTCAAGATGGTAAATGTCTAAGATGTCAAATGACAAATGTCACAATGCTAAATGTCAAAAATGAAAAGTGTCACCATGAAAAATGTCAAAAATGACAAATTTCAAGATGGCAAATGTCAAAACTGACAAATGTCACAATGCTAAATGTCAAAAATGAAAAGTGTGACCATGAAAAATGTCAAAAATAACAAATTTCAAGATGGCAAATGTCAAAGATGTCAAATGACAAATGTCACAATGCTAAATGTCAAAAATGACAAATTTCAAGATGGCAAATGTCAAAGATGTCAAATGACAAATGTCACAATGCTAAATGTCAAAAATGAAAAGTGGCACCATGAAAAATGTCAAAAATGACAAATTTCAAGATGGCAAATGTCAAAGATGTCAAATGACAAATGTCACAATGCTAAATGACAAAAATGAAAAGTGTCACCATAAAAAATGTCAAAAATGACAAATTTCAAGATGGCAAATGTCAAAACTGACAAATGTCACAATGCTACATGTCAAAAATGATAAGTGTCACGATGAAAAATGTCAAAAATAACAAATTTCAAGATGGCAAATGTCAAAGATGTCAAATGACAAATGTCACAATGCTAAATGTCAAAAATGACAAATTTCAAGATGGCAAATGTCAAAGATGTCAAATGACACATGTCACAATGCTAAATGTCAAAAATGAAAAGTGGCACCATAAAAAATGTCAAAAATGACAAATTTCAAGATGGCAAATGTCAAAGATGTCAAATGACAAATGTCACAATGCTAAATGACAAAAATGAAAAGTGTCACCATAAAAAATGTCAAAAATGACAAATTTCAAGATGGCAAATGTCAAAACTGACAAATGTCACAATGCTAAATGTCAAAAATGAAAAGTGTCACCATGAAAAATGTAAAAAATGACAAATTTTAAGATGGCAAATGTCAAAGATGTCAAATGACAAATGTCACAATGCTAAATGTCAAAAATAAAAAGTGTCACCATGAAAAATGTCAAAAATGACAAATTTCAAGATGGCAAATGTCAAAGAAGTCAAATGACAAATGTCACAATGCTAAATGTCAAAAATGAAAAGTGTCACCATGAAAAATGTCAAAAATGACAAATTTCAAGATGGCAAATGTCAAAACTGACAAATGTCACAATGCTAAATGTCAAAAATGATAAGTGTCACCATGAAAAATGTCAAAAATGACAAATTTCAAGATTGCAAATGTCCAAGATGTCAAATGACAAATGTCACAATGCTAAAAGTCAAAAATGAAAAGTGTCACCATAAAAAATGTCAAAAATGACAAATTTCAAGATGGCAAATGTCAAAACTGACAAATGTCACAATGCTAAATGTCAAAAATGAAAAGTGTCACCATGAAAAATGTAAAAAATGACAAATTTTAAGATGGCAAATGTCAAAGATGTCAAATGACAAATGTCACAATGCTAAATGTCAAAAATAAAAAGTGTCACCATGAAAAATGTCAAAAATGACAAATTTCAAGATGGCAAATGTCAAAGATGTCAAATGACAAATGTCACAATGCTAAATGTCAAAAATGAAAAGTGGCACCATGAAAAATGTCAAAAATGACAAATTTCAAGATGGCAAATGTCAAAGATGTCAAATGACAAATGTCACAATGCTAAATGACAAAAATGAAAAGTGTCACCATAAAAAATGTCAAAAATGACAAATTTCAAGATGGCAAATGTCAAAACTGACAAATGTCACAATGCTAAATGTCAAAAATGAAAAGTGTCACCATGAAAAATGTAAAAAATGACAAATTTTAAGATGGCAAATGTCAAAGATGTCAAATGACAAATGTCACAATGCTAAATGTCAAAAATAAAAAGTGTCACCATGAAAAATGTCAAAAATGACAAATTTCAAGATGGCAAATGTCAAAGAAGTCAAATGACAAATGTCACAATGCTAAATGTCAAAAATGAAAAGTGTCACCATGAAAAATGTCAAAAATGACAAATTTCAAGATGGCAAATGTCAAAACTGACAAATGTCACAATGCTAAATGTCAAAAATGATAAGTGTCACCATGAAAAATGTCAAAAATGACAAATTTCAAGATTGCAAATGTCCAAGATGTCAAATGACAAATGTCACAATGCTAAAAGTCAAAAATGAAAAGTGTCACCATGAAAAATGTCAAAAATGACAAATTTCAAGATGGCAAATGTCAAAGATGTCAAATGACAAATGTCACAATGCTAAATGTTAAAAATGAAAAGTGTCAAAAATGACAAATTTCAAGATGGCAAATGTCAAAACTGACAAATGTCACAATGCTAAATGTCAAAAATGAAAAGTGTCACCATGAAAAATGTCAAAAATAACAAATTTCAAGATGGCAAATGTCAAAGATGTCAAATGACAAATGTCACAATGCTAAATGTCAAAAATGAAAAGTGTCACCATGAAAAATGTCAAAAATGACAAATTTCAAGATGGCAAATGTCAAAACTGACAAATGTCACAATGGTAAATGTCAAAAATGATAAGTGTCACCATGAAAAATGTCAAAAAGGACAAATTTTAAGATGGCAAATGTCCAAGATGTCAAATGACAAATGTCACAATGCTAAATGTCAAAAATGAAAAGTGTCACCATGAAAAATGTCAAAAATGACAAATTTCAAGATGGCAAATGTCAAAACTGACAAATGTCACAATGCTAAATGTCAAAAATGAAAAGTGTCACGATGAAAAATGTCAAAAATAACAAATTTCAAGATGGCAAATATCAAAGATGTCAAATGACAAATGTCACAATGCTAAATGTTAAAAATGACAAATTTCAAGATGGCAAATGTCAAAGATGTCAAATGACAAATGTCACAATGCTAAATGTCAAAAATAAAAAGTGTCACCATGAACAATGTCAAAAATGACAAATTTCAAGATGGCAAATGTCAAAGATGTCAAATGACAAATGTCAAAAATGAAAAGTGTCACCATGAAAAATGTCAAAAATGACAAATTTCAAGATGGCAAATGTCCAAGATGTCAAATGACAAATGTCACAATGCTAAATGTCAAAAATGAAAAGTGTCACCATGAAAAATGTCAAAAATGACAAATTTCAAGATGGCAAATGTCAAAGATGTCTAATGACAAATGTCACAATGCTAAATGTCACAAATGAAAAGTGTCAAAAATGACAAATTTCAAGATGGTAAATGTCTAAGATGTCAAATGACAAATGTCACAATGCTAAATGTCAAAAATGAAAAGTGTCACCATGAAAAATGTCAAAAATGACAAATTTCAAGATGGCAAATGTCAAAACTGACAAATGTCACAATGCTAAATGTCAAAAATGAAAAGTGTGACCATGAAAAATGTCAAAAATAACAAATTTCAAGATGGCAAATGTCAAAGATGTCAAATGACAAATGTCACAATGCTAAATGTCAAAAATGACAAATTTCAAGATGGCAAATGTCAAAGATGTCAAATGACAAATGTCACAATGCTAAATGTCAAAAATGAAAAGTGGCACCATGAAAAATGTCAAAAATGACAAATTTCAAGATGGCAAATGTCAAAGATGTCAAATGACAAATGTCACAATGCTAAATGACAAAAATGAAAAGTGTCACCATAAAAAATGTCAAAAATGACAAATTTCAAGATGGCAAATGTCAAAACTGACAAATGTCACAATGCTAAATGTCAAAAATGATAAGTGTCACCATGAAAAATGTCAAAAATAACAAATTTCAAGATGGCAAATGTCAAAGATGTCAAATGACAAATGTCACAATGCTAAATGTCAAAAATGACAAATTTCAAGATGGCAAATGTCAAAGATGTCAAATGACAAATGTCACAATGCTAAATGTCAAAAATGAAAAGTGGCACCATGAAAAATGTCAAAAATGACAAATTTCAAGATGGCAAATGTCAAAGATGTCAAATGACAAATGTCACAATGCTAAATGACAAAAATGAAAAGTGTCACCATAAAAAATGTCAAAAATGACAAATTTCAAGATGGCAAATGTCAAAACTGACAAATGTCACAATGCTAAATGTCAAAAATGAAAAGTGTCACCATGAAAAATGTAAAAAATGACAAATTTTAAGATGGCAAATGTCAAAGATGTCAAATGACAAATGTCACAATGCTAAATGTCAAAAATAAAAAGTGTCACCATGAAAAATGTCAAAAATGACAAATTTCAAGATGGCAAATGTCAAAGAAGTCAAATGACAAATGTCACAATGCTAAATGTCAAAAATGAAAAGTGTCACCATGAAAAATGTCAAAAATGACAAATTTCAAGATGGCAAATGTCAAAACTGACAAATGTCACAATGCTAAATGTCAAAAATGATAAGTGTCACCATGAAAAATGTCAAAAATGACAAATTTCAAGATTGCAAATGTCCAAGATGTCAAATGACAAATGTCACAATGCTAAAAGTCAAAAATGAAAAGTGTCACCATGAAAAATGTCAAAAATGACAAATTTCAAGATAGCAAATGTCAAAGATGTCAAATGACAAATGTCACAATGCTAAATGTCAAAAATGAAAAGTGTCAAAAATGACAAATTTCAAGATGGCAAATGTCAAAGATGTCAAATGACAAATGTCACAATGCTAAATGTCAAAAATGAAAAGTGTCACCATGAAAAATGTCAAAAATGACAAATTTCAAGATGGCAAATGTCAAAACTGACAAATGTCACAATGCTAAATGTCAAAAATGAAAAGTGTCACCATGAAAAATGTCAAAAATAACAAATTTCAAGATGGCAAATGTCAAAGATGTCAAATGACAAATGTCACAATGCTAAATGTCAAAAATAAAAAGTGTCACCATGAAAAATGTCAAAAATGACAAATTTCAAGATGGCAAATGTCAAAACTGACAAATGTCACAATGCTAAATGTCAAAGATGATAAGTGTCACCATGAAAAATGTCAAAAAATGACAAATTTCAAGATGGCAAATGTCCAAGATGTCAAATGACAAATGTCACAATGCTAAATGTCAAAAATGAAAAGTGTCACCATGAAAAATGTTAAAAATGACAAATTTCAAGATGGCAAATGTCAAAGATGTCAAATGACAAATGTCACAATGCTAAATGTCAAAAATGAAAAGTGTCAAAAATGACAAATTTCAAGGCGGCAAATGTCTAATATGTCAAATGACAAATGTCACAATGCTAAATGTCAAAAATGAAAAGTGTTACCGTGAAAAATGTCAAAAATGACAAATTTCAAGATGGCAAATGTCAAAGATGTCAAATGACAAATGTCACAATGCTAAATGTCAAAAATGAAAAGTGTCACCATGAAAAATGTCAAAAATGACAAATTTCGAGATGGCAAATGTCAAAGATGTCAAATGATGACAAATGTCACAATGCTAAATGTCAAAAATGAAAAGTGTCCCCATGAAAAATGTCAATAATGACAAATTTCAAGATGGCAAATGCAAAGATGTCAAATGACAAATGTCACAATGCTAAATGTCAAAAATGAAAAGTGTCACCATGAAAAATGTCAAAAATGACAAATTTCAAGATGGCAAATGTCAAAGATGTCGAATATGACAAATGTCACAATGCTAAATGTCAAAAATAAAAAGTGTCACCATGAAAAATGTCAAAAATGACAAATTTCAAGATGGCAAATGTCAAAGATGTCAAATGACAAATGTCACAATGCTAAATGTCAAAAATGAAAAGTGCCAAAAATGACAAATTTCAAGATGGCAAATGTCAAAGATGTCAAATGACAAATGTCACAATGCTAAATGTCAAAAATGAAAAGTGTCACCATGATGTCAAAAATGACAAATTTCAAGATGGCAAATGTCAAAGATGTCAAATGACAAATGTCACAATGCTAAATGTCAAAAATGAAAAGTGTCAAAAATGACAAATTTCAAGATGGCAAATGTCAAAGATGTCAAATGACAAATGTCACAATGCTAAATGTCAAAAATGAAAAGTGTCACCATGAAAAATGTCAAAAATGACAAATTTCAAGATGGCAAATGTCCAAGATGTCAAATGACAAATGTCACAATGCTAAATGTCAAAAATGAAAAGTGTCACCATGAAAAATGTCAAAAATGACAAATTTCAAGATGGCAAATGTCAAAGATGTCTAATGACAAATGTCACAATGCTAAATGTCACAAATGAAAAGTGTCAAAAATGACAAATTTCAAGATGGTAAATGTCTAAGATGTCAAATGACAAATGTCACAATGCTAAATGTCAAAAATGAAAAGTGTCACCATAAAAAATGTCAAAAATGACAAATTTCAAGATGGCAAATGTCAAAACTGACAAATGTCACAATGCTAAATGTCAAAAATGAAAAGTGTGACCATGAAAAATGTCAAAAATAACAAATTTCAAGATGGCAAATGTCAAAGATGTCAAATGACAAATGTCACAATGCTAAATGTCAAAAATGACAAATTTCAAGATGGCAAATGTCAAAGATGTCAAATGACAAATGTCACAATGCTAAATGTCAAAAATGAAAAGTGGCACCATGAAAAATGTCAAAAATGACAAATTTCAAGATGGCAAATGTCAAAGATGTCAAATGACAAATGTCACAATGCTAAATGACAAAAATGAAAAGTGTCACCATAAAAAATGTCAAAAATGACAAATTTCAAGATGGCAAATGTCAAAACTGACAAATGTCACAATGCTAAATGTCAAAAATGATAAGTGTCACCATGAAAAATGTCAAAAATAACAAATTTCAAGATGGCAAATGTCAAAGATGTCAAATGACAAATGTCACAATGCTAAATGTCAAAAATGAAAAGTGTCACCATGAAAAATGTTAAAAATGACAAATTTCAAGATGGCAAATGTCAAAGATGTCAAATGACAAATGTCACAATGCTAAATGTCAAAAATGAAAAGTGTCAAAAATGACAAATTTCAAGGCGGCAAATGTCTAATATGTCAAATGACAAATGTCACAATGCTAAATGTCAAAAATGAAAAGTGTTACCGTGAAAAATGTCAAAAATGACAAATTTCAAGATGGCAAATGTCAAAGATGTCAAATGACAAATGTCACAATGCTAAATGTCAAAAATAAAAAGTGTCACCATGAACAATGTCAAAAATGACAAATTTCAAGATGGCAAATGTCAAAGATGTCAAATGACAAATGTCAAAAATGAAAAGTGTCACCATGAAAAATGTCAAAAATGACAAATTTCAAGATGGCAAATGTCCAAGATGTCAAATGACAAATGTCACAATGCTAAATGTCAAAAATGAAAAGTGTCACCATGAAAAATGTCAAAAATGACAAATTTCAAGATGGCAAATGTCAAAGATGTCTAATGACAAATGTCACAATGCTAAATGTCACAAATGAAAAGTGTCAAAAATGACAAATTTCAAGATGGTAAATGTCTAAGATGTCAAATGACAAATGTCACAATGCTAAATGTCAAAAATGAAAAGTGTCACCATGAAAAATGTCAAAAATGACAAATTTCAAGATGGCAAATGTCAAAACTGACAAATGTCACAATGCTAAATGTCAAAAATGAAAAGTGTGACCATGAAAAATGTCAAAAATAACAAATTTCAAGATGGCAAATGTCAAAGATGTCAAATGACAAATGTCACAATGCTAAATGTCAAAAATGACAAATTTCAAGATGGCAAATGTCAAAGATGTCAAATGACAAATGTCACAATGCTAAATGTCAAAAATGAAAAGTGGCACCATGAAAAATGTCAAAAATGACAAATTTCAAGATGGCAAATGTCAAAGATGTCAAATGACAAATGTCACAATGCTAAATGACAAAAATGAAAAGTGTCACCATAAAAAATGTCAAAAATGACAAATTTCAAGATGGCAAATGTCAAAACTGACAAATGTCACAATGCTAAATGTCAAAAATGATAAGTGTCACCATGAAAAATGTCAAAAATAACAAATTTCAAGATGGCAAATGTCAAAGATGTCAAATGACAAATGTCACAATGCTAAATGTCAAAAATGACAAATTTCAAGATGGCAAATGTCTAAGATGTCAAATGACAAATGTCACAATGCTAAATGTCAAAAATGAAAAGTGTCACCATGAAAAATGTCAAAAATGACAAATCTAAAAAAGGCAAATATCAAAGATGTCAAATGACAAATGTCACAATGCTAAATGTAAAAAATGAAAAGTGTCAAAAATGACAAATTTCAAGATGGCAAATGTCAAAGATGTCAAATGACAAATGTCACAATGCTAAATGTCAAAAATGAAAAGTGTCACCATGAAAAATGTCAAAAATGACAAATTTCAAGATGGCAAATGTCAAAGATGTCAAATGACAAATGTCACAATGCTAAATGTCAAAAATGAAAAAAAGTGTCACCATGAAAAATGTCAAAAATGACAAATTTCAAGATGGCAAATGTCAAAACTGACAAATGTCACAATGCTAAATGTCAAAAATGAAAAGCGTCACCATGAAAAATGTCAAAAATAACAAATTTCAAGATGGCAAATGTCAAAGATGTCAAATGACAAATGTCACAATGCTAAATGTCAAAAATGACAAATTTCAAGATGGCAAATGTCAAAGATGTCAAATGACAAATGTCACAATGCTAAATGTCAAAAATGAAAAGTGTCACCGTGAAAAATGTCAAAAATGACAAATTTCAAGATGGCAAATGTCAAAGATGTCAAATGGCAAATGTCACAATGCTAAATGTCAAAAATGAAAAGTGTCACCATGAAAAATGTCAAAAATGACAAATTTCAAGATGGCAAATGTCAAAACTGACAAATGTCACAATGCTAAATGTCAAAAATGAAAAGTGTGACCATGAAAAATGTCAAAAATAACAAATTTCAAGATGGCAAATGTCAAAGATGTCAAATGACAAATGTCACAATGCTAAATGTCAAAAATGACAAATTTCAAGATGGCAAATGTCAAAGATGTCAAATGACAAATGTCACAATGCTAAATGTCAAAAATGAAAAGTGGCACCATGAAAAATGTCAAAAATGACAAATTTCAAGATGGCAAATGTCAAAGATGTCAAATGACAAATGTCACAATGCTAAATGACAAAAATGAAAAGTGTCACCATAAAAAATGTCAAAAATGACAAATTTCAAGATGGCAAATGTCAAAACTGACAAATGTCACAATGCTAAATGTCAAAAATGATAAGTGTCACCATGAAAAATGTCAAAAATAACAAATTTCAAGATGGCAAATGTCAAAGATGTCAAATGACAAATGTCACAATGCTAAATGTCAAAAATGACAAATTTCAAGATGGCAAATGTCTAAGATGTCAAATGACAAATGTCACAATGCTAAATGTCAAAAATGAAAAGTGTCACCATGAAAAATGTCAAAAATGACAAATCTAAAGATGGCAAATATCAAAGATGTCAAATGACAAATGTCACAATGCTAAATGTAAAAAATGAAAAGTGTCAAAAATGACAAATTTCAAGATGGCAAATGTCAAAGATGTCAAATGACAAATGTCACAATGCTAAATGTCAAAAATGAAAAGTGTCACCATGAAAAATGTCAAAAATGACAAATTTCAAGATGGCAAATGTCAAAGATGTCAAATGACAAATGTCACAATGCTAAATGTCAAAAATGAAAAGTGTCACCATGAAAAATGTCAAAAATGACAAATTTCAAGATGGCAAATGTCAAAACTGACAAATGCCACAATGCTAAATGTCAAAAATGAAAAGCGTCACCATGAAAAATGTCAAAAATAACAAATTTCAAGATGGCAAATGTCAAAGATGTCAAATGACAAATGTCACAATGCTAAATGTCAAAAATGACAAATTTCAAGATGGCAAATGTCAAAGATGTCAAATGACAAATGTCACAATGCTAAATGTCAAAAATGAAAAGTGTCACCGTGAAAAATGTCAAAAATGACAAATTTCAAGATGGCAAATGTCAAAGATGTCAAATGGCAAATGTCACAATGCTAAATGTCAAAAATGAAAAGTGTCACCATGAAAAATGTCAAAAATGACAAATTTCAAGATGGCAAATGTCAAAGATGTCAAATGACAAATGTCACAATGCTAAATGTCAAAAATGAAAAGTGTCACCATGAAAAATGTCAAAAATGACAAATTTCAAGAAGGCAAATGTCAAAGATGTCAAATGACAAATGTCACAATGCTAAATGTCAAAAATGAAAAGTGTCAAAAATGACAAATTTCAAGATGGCAAATGTCTAAGATGTCAAATGACAAATGTCACAATGCTAAATGTCAATAATGAAAAGTGTCACCATGAAAAATGTCAAAAATGACAAATTTCAAGATGGCAAATGTCAAAGATGTCAAATGACAAATGTCACAATGCTAAATGTCAAAAATGAAAAGTGTCACCATGAAAAATGTCAAAAATGACAAATTTCAAGATGGCAAATGTCAAAGATGTCAAATGACAAATGTCACAATGCTAAATGTCAAAAATGAAAAGTGTCAAAAATGACAAATTTCAAGATGGCAAATGTCCCAGATGTCAAATGACAAATGTCACAATGCTAAATGTCAAAAATGAAAAGTGTCACCATGAAAAATGTCAAAAATGACAAATTTCAAGATGGCAAATGTCAAAGATGTCAAATGACAAATGTCACAATGCTAAATGTCAAAAATGAAAAGTGTCAAAAATGACAAATTTCAAGATGGCAAATGTCTAAGATGTCAAATGACAAATGTCACAATGCTAAATGTCAAAAATGAAAAGTGTTACCGTAAAAAATGTCAAAAATGACAAATTTCAAGATAGCAAATGTCAAAGATGTCAAATGACAAATGTCACAATGCTAAATGTCAAAAATGAAAAGTGTCACCATGAAAAATGTCAAAAATGACAAATTTCGAGATGGCAAATGTCAAAGATGTCAAATGATAAATGTCACAATGCTAAATGTCAAAAATAAAAAGTGGCACCATGAAAAATGTCAAAAATGACAAATTTCAAGATGGCAAATGTCAAAGATGTCAAATGACAAATGTCACAATGCTAAATGACAAAAATGAAAAGTGTCACCATAAAAAATGTCAAAAATGACAAATTTCAAGATGGCAAATGTCAAAACTGACAAATGTCACAATGCTAAATGTCAAAAATGATAAGTGTCACCATGAAAAATGTCAAAAATAACAAATTTCAAGATAGCAAATGTCAAAGATGTCAAATGACAAATGTCACAATGCTAAATGTCAAAAATGACAAATTTCAAGATGGCAAATGTCAAAGATGTCAAATGACAAATGTCACAATGCTAAATGTCAAAAATGAAAAGTGGCACCATGAAAAATGTCAAAAATGACAAATTTCAAGATGGCAAATGTCAAAGATGTCAAATGACAAATGTCACAATGCTAAATGACAAAAATGAAAAGTGTCACCATAAAAAATGTCAAAAATGACAAATTTCAAGATGGCAAATGTCAAAACTGACAAATGTCACAATGCTAAATGTCAAAAATGAAAAGTGTCACCATAAAAAATGTAAAAAATGACAAATTTTAAGATGGCAAATGTCAAAGATGTCAAATGACAAATGTCACAATGCTAAATGTCAAAAATAAAAAGTGTCACCATGAAAAATGTCAAAAATGACAAATTTCAAGATGGCAAATGTCAAAGAAGTCAAATGACAAATGTCACAATGCTAAATGTCAAAAATGAAAAGTGTCACCATGAAAAATGTCAAAAATGACAAATTTCAAGATGGCAAATGTCAAAACTGACAAATGTCACAATGCTAAATGTCAAAAATGATAAGTGTCACCATGAAAAATGTCAAAAATGACAAATTTCAAGATTGCAAATGTCCAAGATGTCAAATGACAAATGTCACAATGCTAAAAGTCAAAAATGAAAAGTGTCACCATAAAAAATGTCAAAAATGACAAATTTCAAGATGGCAAATGTCAAAACTGACAAATGTCACAATGCTAAATGTCAAAAATGAAAAGTGTCACCATGAAAAATGTAAAAAATGACAAATTTTAAGATGGCAAATGTCAAAGATGTCAAATGACAAATGTCACAATGCTAAATGTCAAAAATAAAAAGCGTCACCATGAAAAATGTCAAAAATGACAAATTTCAAGATGGCAAATGTCAAAGATGTCAAATGACAAATGTCACAATGCTAAATGTCAAAAATGAAAAGTGGCACCATGAAAAATGTCAAAAATGACAAATTTCAAGATGGCAAATGTCAAAGATGTCAAATGACAAATGTCACAATGCTAAATGACAAAAATGAAAAGTGTCACCATAAAAAATGTCAAAAATGACAAATTTCAAGATGGAAAATGTCAAAACTGACAAATGTCACAATGCTAAATGTCAAAAATGAAAAGTGTCACCATGAAAAATGTAAAAAATGACAAATTTTAAGATGGCAAATGTCAAAGATGTCAAATGACAAATGTCACAATGCTAAATGTCAAAAATAAAAAGTGTCACCATGAAAAATGTCAAAAATGACAAATTTCAAGATGGCAAATGTCAAAGAAGTCAAATGACAAATGTCACAATGCTAAATGTCAAAAATGAAAAGTGTCACCATGAAAAATGTCAAAAATGACAAATTTCAAGATGGCAAATGTCAAAACTGACAAATGTCACAATGCTAAATGTCAAAAATGATAAGTGTCACCATGAAAAATGTCAAAAATGACAAATTTCAAGATTGCAAATGTCCAAGATGTCAAATGACAAATGTCACAATGCTAAAGGTCAAAAATGAAAAGTGTCACCATGAAAAATGTCAAAAATGACAAATTTCAAGATGGCAAATGTCAAAGATGTCAAATGACAAATGTCACAATGCTAAATGTCAAAAATGAAAAGTGTCAAAAATGACAAATTTCAAGATGGCAAATGTCAAAGATGTCAAATGACAAATGTCACAATGCTAAATGTCAAAAATGAAAAGTGTCACCATGAAAAATGTCAAAAATGACAAATTTCAAGATGGCAAATGTCAAAACTGACAAATGTCACAATGCTAAATGTCAAAAATGAAAAGTGTCACCATGAAAAATGTCAAAAATAACAAATTTCAAGATGGCAAATGTCAAAGATGTCAAATGACAAATGTCACAATGCTAAATGTCAAAAATGAAAAGTGTCACCATGAAAAATGTCAAAAATGACAAATTTCAAGATGGCAAATGTCAAAACTGACAAATGTCACAATGGTAAATGTCAAAAATGATAAGTGTCACCATGAAAAATGTCAAAAAGGACAAATTTTAAGATGGCAAATGTCCAAGATGTCAAATGACAAATGTCACAATGCTAAATGTCAAAAATGAAAAGTGTCACCATGAAAAATGTCAAAAATGACAAATTTCAAGATGGCAAATGTCAAAGATGTCAAATGACAAATGTCACAATGCTAAATGTCAAAAATGAAAAGTGTCAAAAATGACAAATTTCAAGATGGCAAATGTCAAAGATGTCAAATGACAAATGTCACAATGCTAAATGTCAAAAATGAAAAGTGTCACCATGAAAAATGTCAAAAATGACAAATTTCAAGATGGCAAATGTCAAAACTGACAAATGTCACAATGCTAAATGTCAAAAATAAAAAGTGTCACGATGAAAAATGTCAAAAATAACAAATTTCAAGATGGCAAATATCAAAGATGTCAAATGACAAATGTCACAATGCTAAATGTCAAAAATGACAAATTTCAAGATGGCAAATGTCAAAGATGTCAAATGACAAATGTCACAATGCTAAATGTCAAAAATAAAAAGTGTCACCATGAACAATGTCAAAAATGACAAATTTCAAGATGGCAAATGTCAAAGATGTCAAATGACAAATGTCAAAAATGAAAAGTGTCACCATGAAAAATGTCAAAAATGACAAATTTCAAGATGGCAAATGTCCAAGATGTCAAATGACAAATGTCACAATGCTAAATGTCAAAAATGAAAAGTGTCACCATGAAAAATGTCAAAAATGACAAATTTCAAGATGGCAAATGTCAAAGATGTCTAATGACAAATGTCACAATGCTAAATGTCACAAATGAAAAGTGTCACAAATGACAAATTTCAAGATGGTAAATGTCTAAGATGTCAAATGACAAATGTCACAATGCTAAATGTCAAAAATAAAAAGTGTCACCATGAAAAATGTCAAAAATGACAAATTTCAAGATGGCAAATGTCAAAACTGACAAATGTCACAATGCTAAATGTCAAAAATGAAAAGTGTGACCATGAAAAATGTCAAAAATAACAAATTTCAAGATGGCAAATGTCAAAGATGTCAAATGACAAATGTCACAATGCTAAATGTCAAAAATGACAAATTTCAAGATGGCAAATGTCAAAGATGTCAAATGACAAATGTCACAATGCTAAATGTCAAAAATGAAAAGTGGCACCATGAAAAATGTCAAAAATGACAAATTTCAAGATGGCAAATGTCAAAGATGTCAAATGACAAATGTCACAATGCTAAATGACAAAAATGAAAAGTGTCACCATAAAAAATGTCAAAAATGACAAATTTCAAGATGGCAAATGTCAAAACTGACAAATGTCACAATGCTAAATGTCAAAAATGATAAGTGTCACCATGAAAAATGTCAAAAATAACAAATTTCAAGATGGCAAATGTCAAAGATGTCAAATGACAAATGTCACAATGCTAAATGTCAAAAATGACAAATTTCAAGATGGCAAATGTCAAAGATGTCAAATGACAAATGTCACAATGCTAAATGTCAAAAATGAAAAGTGGCACCATGAAAAATGTCAAAAATGACAAATTTCAAGATGGCAAATGTCAAAGATGTCAAATGACAAATGTCACAATGCTAAATGACAAAAATGAAAAGTGTCACCATAAAAAATGTCAAAAATGACAAATTTCAAGATAGCAAATGTCAAAACTGACAAATGTCACAATGCTAAATGTCAAAAATGAAAAGTGTCACCATAAAAAATGTAAAAAATGACAAATTTTAAGATGGCAAATGTCAAAGATGTCAAATGACAAATGTCACAATGCTAAATGTCAAAAATAAAAAGTGTCACCATGAAAAATGTCAAAAATGACAAATTTCAAGATGGCAAATGTCAAAGAAGTCAAATGACAAATGTCACAATGCTAAATGTCAAAAATGAAAAGTGTCACCATGAAAAATGTCAAAAATGACAAATTTCAAGATGGCAAATGTCAAAACTGACAAATGTCACAATGCTAAATGTCAAAAATGATAAGTGTCACCATGAAAAATGTCAAAAATGACAAATTTCAAGATTGCAAATGTCCAAGATGTCAAATGACAAATGTCACAATGCTAAAAGTCAAAAATGAAAAGTGTCACCATGAAAAATGTCAAAAATGACAAATTTCAAGATGGCAAATGTCAAAGATGTCAAATGACAAATGTCACAATGCTAAATGTCAAAAATGAAAAGTGTCAAAAATGACAAATTTCAAGATGGCAAATGTCAAAGATGTCAAATGACAAATGTCACAATGCTAAATGTCAAAAATGAAAAGTGTCACCATGAAAAATGTCAAAAATGACAAATTTCAAGATGGCAAATGTCAAAACTGACATATGTCACAATGCTAAATGTCAAAAATGAAAAGTGTCACCATGAAAAATGTCAAAAATAACAAATTTCAAGATGGCAAATGTCAAAGATGTCAAATGACAAATGTCACAATGCTAAATGTCAAAAATAAAAAGTGTCACCATGAAAAATGTCAAAAATGACAAATTTCAAGATGGCAAATGTCAAAACTGACAAATGTCACAATGCTAAATGTCAAAGATGATAAGTGTCACCATGAAAAATGTCAAAAAATGACAAATTTCAAGATGGCAAATGTCCAAGATGTCAATTGACAAATGTCACAATGCTAAATGTCAAAAATGAAAAGTGTCACCATGAAAAATGTTAAAAATGACAAATTTCAAGATGGCAAATGTCAAAGATGTCAAATGACAAATGTCACAATGCTAAATGTCAAAAATGAAAAGTGTCAAAAATGACAAATTTCAAGGCGGCAAATGTCTAATATGTCAAATGACAAATGTCACAATGCTAAATGTCAAAAATGAAAAGTGTTACCGTGAAAAATGTCAAAAATGACAAATTTCAAGATGGCAAATGTCAAAGATGTCAAATGACAAATGTCACAATGCTAAATGTCAAAAATGAAAAGTGTCACCATGAAAAATGTCAAAAATGACAAATTTCGAGATGGCAAATGTCAAAGATGTCAAATGATGACAAATGTCACAATGCTAAATGTCAAAAATGAAAAGTGTCCCCATGAAAAATGTCAATAATGACAAATTTCAAGATGGCAAATGCAAAGATGTCAAATGACAAATGTCACAATGCTAAATGTCAAAAATGAAAAGTGTCACCATGAAAAATGTCAAAAATGACAAATTTCAAGATGGCAAATGTCAAAGATGTCGAATATGACAAATGTCACAATGCTAAATGTCAAAAATAAAAAGTGTCACCATGAAAAATGTCAAAAATGACAAATTTCAAGATGGCAAATGTCAAAACTGACAAATGTCACAATGCTAAATGTCAAAAATGAAAAGTGTGACCATGAAAAATGTCAAAAATAACAAATTTCAAAATGGCAAATGTCAAAGATGTCAAATGACAAATGTCACAATGCTAAATGTCAAAAATGACAAATTTCAAGATGGCAAATGTCAAAGATGTCAAATGACAAATGTCACAATGCTAAATGTCAAAAATGAAAAGTGGCACCATGAAAAATGTCAAAAATGACAAATTTCAAGATGGCATATGTCAAAGATGTCAAATGACAAATGTCACAATGCTAAGTGACAAAAATGAAAAGTGTCACCATAAAAAATGTCAAAAATGACAAATTTCAAGATGGCAAATGTCAAAACTGACAAATGTCACAATGCTAAATGTCAAAAATGATAAGTGTCACCATGAAAAATGTCAAAAATAACAAATTTCAAGATGGCAAATGTCAAAGATGTCAAATGACAAATGTCACAATGCTAAATGTCAAAAATGAAAAGTGTGACCATGAAAAATGTCAAAAATAACAAATTTCAAGATGGCAAATGTCAAAGATGTCAAATGACAAATGTCACAATGCTAAATGTCAAAAATGACAAATTTCAAGATGGCAAATGTCAAAGATGTCAAATGACAAATGTCACAATGCTAAATGTCAAAAATGAAAAGTGGCACCATGAAAAATGTCAAAAATGACAAATTTCAAGATGGCATATGTCAAAGATGTCAAATGACAAATGTCACAATGCTAAGTGACAAAAATGAAAAGTGTCACCATAAAAAATGTCAAAAATGACAAATTTCAAGATGGCAAATGTCAAAACTGACAAATGTCACAATGCTAAATGTCAAAAATGATAAGTGTCACCATGAAAAATGTCAAAAATAACAAATTTCAAGATGGCAAATGTCAAAGATGTCAAATGACAAATGTCACAATGCTAAATGTCAAAAATGAAAAGTGTCACCATGAAAAATGTTAAAAATGACAAATTTCAAGATGGCAAATGTCAAAGATGTCAAATGACAAATGTCACAATGCTAAATGTCAAAAATGAAAAGTGTCAAAAATGACAAATTTCAAGGCGGCAAATGTCTAATATGTCAAATGACAAATGTCACAATGCTAAATGTCAAAAATGAAAAGTGTTACCGTGAAAAATGTCAAAAATGACAAATTTCAAGATGGCAAATGTCAAAGATGTCAAATGACAAATGTCACAATGCTAAATGTCAAAAATAAAAAGTGTCACCATGAACAATGTCAAAAATGACAAATTTCAAGATGGCAAATGTCAAAGATGTCAAATGACAAATGTCAAAAATGAAAAGTGTCACTATGAAAAATGTCAAAAATGACAAATTTCAAAATGGCAAATGTCCAAGATGTCAAATGACAAATGTCACAATGCTAAATGTCAAAAATGAAAAGTGTCACCATGAAAAATGTCAAAAATGACAAATTTCAAGATGGCAAATGTCAAAGATGTCTAATGACAAATGTCACAATGCTAAATGTCACAAATGAAAAGTGTCAAAAATGACAAATTTCAAGATGGTAAATGTCTAAGATGTCAAATGACAAATGTCACAATGCTAAATGTCAAAAATGAAAAGTGTGACCATGAAAAATGTCAAAAATAACAAATTTCAAGATGGCAAATGTCAAAGATGTCAAATGACAAATGTCACAATGCTAAATGTCAAAAATGACAAATTTCAAGATGGCAAATGTCAAAGATGTCAAATGACAAATGTCACAATGCTAAATGTCAAAAATGAAAAGTGGCACCATAAAAAATGTCAAAAATGACAAATTTCAAGATGGCAAATGTCAAAGATGTCAAATGACAAATGTCACAATGCTAAATGACAAAAATGAAAAGTGTCACCATAAAAAATGTCAAAAATGACAAATTTCAAGATGGCAAATGTCAAAACTGACAAATGTCACAATGCTAAATGTCAAAAATGATAAGTGTCACCATGAAAAATGTCAAAAATAACAAATTTCAAGATGGCAAATGTCAAAGATGTCAAATGACAAATGTCACAATGCTAAATGTCAAAAATGACAAATTTCAAGATGGCAAATGTCTAAGATGTCAAATGACAAATGTCACAATTCTAAATGTCAAAAATGAAAAGTGTCACCATGAAAAATGTCAAAAATGACAAATCTAAAGATGGCAAATATCAAAGATGTCAAATGACAAATGTCACAATGCTAAATGTAAAAAATGAAAAGTGTCAAAAATGACAAATTTCAAGATGGCAAATGTCAAAGATGTCAAATGACAAATGTCACAATGCTAAATGTCAAAAATGAAAAGTGTCACCATGAAAAATGTCAAAAATGACAAATTTCAAGATGGCAAATGTCAAAGATGTCAAATGACAAATGTCACAATGCTAAATGTCAAAAATGAAAAGTGTCACCATGAAAAATGTCAAAAATGACAAATTTCAAGATGGCAAATGTCAAAACTGACAAATGTCACAATGCTAAATGTCAAAAATGAAAAGCGTCACCATGAAAAATGTCAAAAATAACAAATTTCAAGATGGCAAATGTCAAAGATGTCAAATGACAAATGTCACAATGCTAAATGTCAAAAATGACAAATTTCAAGATGGCAAATGTCAAAGATGTCAAATGACAAATGTCACAATGCTAAATGTCAAAAATGAAAAGTGTCACCGTGAAAAATGTCAAAAATGACAAATTTCAAGATGGCAAATGTCAAAGATGTCAAATGGCAAATGTCACAATGCTAAATGTCAAAAATGAAAAGTGTCACCATGAAAAATGTCAAAAATGACAAATTTCAAGATGGCAAATGTCAAAGATGTCAAATGACAAATGTCACAATGCTAAATGTCAAAAATGAAAAGTGTCACCATGAAAAATGTCAAAAATGACAAATTTCAAGAAGGCAAATGTCAAAGATGTCAAATGACAAATGTCACAATGCTAAATGTCAAAAATGAAAAGTGTCAAAAATGACAAATTTCAAGATGGCAAATGTCTAAGATGTCAAATGACAAATGTCACAATGCTAAATGTCAATAATGAAAAGTGTCACCATGAAAAATGTAAAAAATGACAAATTTTAAGATGGCAAATGTCAAAGATGTCAAATGACAAATGTCACAATGCTAAATGTCAAAAATAAAAAGTGTCACCATGAAAAATGTCAAAAATGACAAATTTCAAGATGGCAAATGTCAAAGAAGTCAAATGACAAATGTCACAATGCTAAATGTCAAAAATGAAAAGTGTCACCATGAAAAATGTCAAAAATGACAAATTTCAAGATGGCAATTGTCAAAACTGACAAATGTCACAATGCTAAATGTCAAAAATGATAAGTGTCACCATGAAAAATGTCAAAAATGACAAATTTCAAGATTGCAAATGTCCAAGATGTCAAATGACAAATGTCACAATGCTAAAAGTCAAAAATGAAAAGTGTCACCATAAAAAATGTCAAAAATGACAAATTTCAAGATGGCAAATGTCAAAACTGACAAATGTCACAATGCTAAATGTCAAAAATGAAAAGTGTCACCATGACAAATGTAAAAAATGACAAATTTTAAGATGGCAAATGTCAAAGATGTCAAATGACAAATGTCACAATGCTAAATGTCAAAAATAAAAAGTGTCACCATGAAAAATGTCAAAAATGACAAATTTCAAGATGGCAAATGTCAAAGATGTCAAATGACAAATGTCACAATGCTAAATGTCAAAAATGAAAAGTGGCACCATGAAAAATGTCAAAAATGACAAATTTCAAGATGGCAAATGTCAAAGATGTCAAATGACAAATGTCACAATGCTAAATGACAAAAATGAAAAGTGTCACCATAAAAAATGTCAAAAATGACAAATTTCAAGATGGCAAATGTCAAAACTGACAAATGTCACAATGCTAAATGTCAAAAATGAAAAGTGTCACCATGAAAAATGTAAAAAATGACAAATTTTAAGATGGCAAATGTCAAAGATGTCAAATGACAAATGTCACAATGCTAAATGTCAAAAATAAAAAGTGTCACCATGAAAAATGTCAAAAATGACAAATTTCAAGATGGCAAATGTCAAAGAAGTCAAATGACAAATGTCACAATGCTAAATGTCAAAAATGAAAAGTGTCACCATGAAAAATGTCAAAAATGACAAATTTCAAGATGGCAAATGTCAAAACTGACAAATGTCACAATGCTAAATGTCAAAAATGATAAGTGTCACCATGAAAAATGTCAAAAATGACAAATTTCAAGATTGCAAATGTCCAAGATGTCAAATGACAAATGTCACAATGCTAAAAGTCAAAAATGAAAAGTGTCACCATGAAAAATGTCAAAAATGACAAATTTCAAGATGGCAAATGTCAAAGATGTCAAATGACAAATGTCACAATGCTAAATGTCAAAAATGAAAAGTGTCAAAAATGACAAATTTCAAGATGGCAAATGTCAAAGATGTCAAATGACAAATGTCACAATGCTAAATGTCAAAAATGAAAAGTGTCAGCATGAAAAATGTCAAAAATGACAAATTTCAAGATGGCAAATGTCAAAACTGACAAATGTCACAATGCTAAATGTCAAAAATGAAAAGTGTCATCATGAAAAATGTCAAAAATAAAAAATTTCAAGATGGCAAATGTCAAAGATGTCAAATGACAAATGTCACAATGCTAAATGTCAAAAATGAAAAGTGTCAAAAATGACAAATTTCAAGATGGCAAATGTCAAAGATGTCAAATGACAAATGTCACAATGCTAAATGTCAAAAATGAAAAGTGTCACCATGAAAAATGTCAAAAATGACAAATTTCAAGATGGCAAATGTCAAAACTGACAAATGTCACAATGCTAAATGACAAAAATGAAAAGTGTCACGATGAAAAATGTCAAAAATAACAAATTTCAAGATGGCAAATATCAAAGATGTCAAATGACAAATGTCACAATGCTAAATGTCAAAAATGACAAATTTCAAGATGGCAAATGTCAAAGATGTCAAATGACAAATGTCACAATGCTAAATGTCAAAAATAAAAAGTGTCACCATGAACAATGTCAAAAATGACAAATTTCAAGATGGCAAATGTCAAAGATGTCAAATGACAAATGTCAAAAATGAAAAGTGTCACCATGAAAAATGTCAAAAATGACAAATTTCAAGATGGCAAATGTCCAAGATGTCAAATGACAAATGTCACAATGCTAAATGTCAAAAATGAAAAGTGTCACCATGAAAAATGTCAAAAATGACAAATTTCAAGATGGCAAATGTCAAAGATGTCTAATGACAAATGTCACAATGCTAAATGTCACAAATGAAAAGTGTCAAAAATGACAAATTTCAAGATGGTAAATGTCTAAGATGTCAAATGACAAATGTCACAATGCTAAATGTCAAAAATGAAAAGTGTCACCATGAAAAATGTCAAAAATGACAAATTTCAAGATGGCAAATGTCAAAACTGACAAATGTCACAATGCTAAATGTCAAAAATGAAAAGTGTGACCATGAAAAATGTCAAAAATAACAAATTTCAAGATGGCAAATGTCAAAGATGTCAAATGACAAATGTCACAATGCTAAATGTCAAAAATGACAAATTTCAAGATGGCAAATGTCAAAGATGTCAAATGACAAATGTCACAATGCTAAATGTCAAAAATGAAAAGTGGCACCATGAAAAATGTCAAAAATGACAAATTTCAAGATGGCAAATGTCAAAGATGTCAAATGACAAATGTCACAATGCTAAATGACAAAAATGAAAAGTGTCACCATAAAAAATGTCAAAAATGACAAATTTCAAGATGGCAAATGTCAAAACTGACAAATGTCACAATGCTAAATGTCAAAAATGATAAGTGTCACCATGAAAAATGTCAAAAATAACAAATTTCAAGATGGCAAATGTCAAAGATGTCAAATGACAAATGTCACAATGCTAAATGTCAAAAATGACAAATTTCAAGATGGCAAATGTCAAAGATGTCAAATGACAAATGTCACAATGCTAAATGTCAAAAATGAAAAGTGGCACCATGAAAAATGTCAAAAATGACAAATTTCAAGATGGCAAATGTCAAAGATGTCAAATGACAAATGTCACAATGCTACATGACAAAAATGAAAAGTGTCACCATAAAAAATGTCAAAAATGACAAATTTCAAGATGGCAAATGTCAAAACTGACAAATGTCACAATGCTAAATGTCAAAAATGAAAAGTGTCACCATGAAAAATGTAAAAAATGACAAATTTTAAGATGGCAAATGTCAAAGATGTCAAATGACAAATGTCACAATGCTAAATGTCAAAAATAAAAAGTGTCACCATGAAAAATGTCAAAAATGACAAATTTCAAGATGGCAAATGTCAAAGAAGTCAAATAACAAATGTCACAATGCTAAATGTCAAAACTGAAAAGTGTCACCATGAAAAATGTCAAAAATGACAAATTTCAAGATGGCAAATGTCAAAACTGACAAATGTCACAATGCTAAATGTCAAAAATGATAAGTGTCACCATGAAAAATGTCAAAAATGACAAATTTCAAGATTGCAAATGTCCAAGATGTCAAATGACAAATGTCACAATGCTAAAAGTCAAAAATGAAAAGTGTCACCATGAAAAATGTCAAAAATGACAAATTTCAAGATGGCAAATGTCAAAGATGTCAAATGACAAATGTCACAATGCTAAATGTCAAAAATGAAAAGTGTCAAAAATGACAAATTTCAAGATGGCAAATGTCAAAGATGTCAAATGACAAATGTCACAATGCTAAATGTCAAAAATGAAAAGTGTCACCATGAAAAATGTCAAAAATGACAAATTTCAAGATGGCAAATGTCAAAACTGACAAATGTCACAATGCTAAATGTCAAAAATGAAAAGTGTCACCATGAAAAATGTCAAAAATAACAAATTTCAAGATGGCAAATGTCAAAGATGTCAAATGACAAATGACACAATGCTAAATGTCAAAAATAAAAAGTGTCACCATGAAAAATGTCAAAAATGACAAATTTCAAGATGGCAAATGTCAAAACTGACAAATGTCACAATGCTAAATGTCAAAGATGATAAGTGTCACCATGAAAAATGTCAAAAAATGACAAATTTCAAGATGGCAAATGTCCAAGATGTCAAATGACAAATGTCACAATGCTAAAAGTCAAAAATGAAAAGTGTCACCATGAAAAATGTTAAAAATGACAAATTTCAAGATGGCAAATGTCAAAGATGTCAAATGACAAATGTCACAATGCTAAATGTCAAAAATGAAAAGTGTCAAAAATGACAAATTTCAAGGCGGCAAATGTCTAATATGTCAAATGACAAATGTCACAATGCTAAATGTCAAAAATGAAAAGTGTTACCGTGAAAAATGTCAAAAATGACAAATTTCAAGATGGCAAATGTCAAAGATGTCAAATGACAAATGTCACAATGCTAAATGTCAAAAATAAAAAGTGTCACCATGAAAAATGTCAAAAATGACAAATTTCGAGATGGCAAATGTCAAAGATGTCAAATGATGACAAATGTCACAATGCTAAATGTCAAAAATGAAAAGTGTCCCCATGAAAAATGTCAATAATGACAAATTTCAAGATGGCAAATGCAAAGATGTCAAATGACAAATGTCACAATGCTAAATGTCAAAAATGAAAAGTGTCACCATGAAAAATGTCAAAAATGACAAATTTCAAGATGGCAAATGTCAAAGATGTCGAATATGACAAATGTCACAATGCTAAATGTCAAAAATAAAAAGTGTCACCATGAAAAATGTCAAAAATGACAAATTTCAAGATGGCAAATGTCAAAGATGTCAAATGACAAATGTCACAATGCTAAATGTCAAAAATGAAAAGTGCCAAAAATGACAAATTTCAAGATGGCAAATGTCAAAGATGTCAAATGACAAATGTCACAATGCTAAATGTCAAAAATGAAAAGTGTCACCATGATGTCAAAAATGACAAATTTCAAGATGGCAAATGTCAAAGATGTCAAATGACAAATGTCACAATGCTAAATGTCAAAAATGAAAAGTGTCAAAAATGACAAATTTCAAGATGGCAAATGTCAAAGATGTCAAATGACAAATGTCAAAAATGAAAAGTGTCACCATGAAAAATGTCAAAAATGACAAATTTCAAGATGGCAAATGTCCAAGATGTCAAATGACAAATGTCACAATGCTAAATGTCAAAAATGAAAAGTGTCACCATGAAAAATGTCAAAAATGACAAATTTCAAGATGGCAAATGTCAAAGATGTCTAATGACAAATGTCACAATGCTAAATGTCACAAATGAAAAGTGTCAAAAATGACAAATTTCAAGATGGTAAATGTCTAAGATGTCAAATGACAAATGTCACAATGCTAAATGTCAAAAATGAAAAGTGTCACCATGAAAAATGTCAAAAATGACAAATTTCAAGATGGCAAATGTCAAAACTGACAAATGTCACAATGCTAAATGTCAAAAATGAAAAGTGTGACCATGAAAAATGTCAAAAATAACAAATTTCAAGATGGCAAATGTCAAAGATGTCAAATGACAAATGTCACAATGCTAAATGTCAAAAATGACAAATTTCAAGATGGCAAATGTCAAAGATGTCAAATGACAAATGTCACAATGCTAAATGTCAAAAATGAAAAGTGGCACCATGAAAAATGTCAAAAATGACAAATTTCAAGATGGCAAATGTCAAAGATGTCAAATGACAAATGTCACAATGCTAAGTGACAAAAATGAAAAGTGTCACCATAAAAAATGTCAAAAATGACAAATTTCAAGATGGCAAATGTCAAAACTGACAAATGTCACAATGCTAAATGTCAAAAATGATAAGTGTCACCATGAAAAATGTCAAAAATAACAAATTTCAAGATGGCAAATGTCAAAGATGTCAAATGACAAATGTCACAATGCTAAATGTCAAAAATGAAAAGTGTCACCATGAAAAATGTTAAAAATGACAAATTTCAAGATGGCAAATGTCAAAGATGTCAAATGGCAAATGTCAAAGATGTCAAATGACAAATGTCACAATGCTAAATGTCAAAAATGAAAAGTGTCAAAAATGACAAATTTCAAGGCGGCAAATGTCTAATATGTCAAATGACAAATGTCACAATGCTAAATGTCAAAAATGAAAAGTGTTACCGTGAAAAATGTCAAAAATGACAAATTTCAAGATGGCAAATGTCAAAGATGTCAAATGACAAATGTCATAATGCTAAATGTCAAAAATAAAAAGTGTCACCATGAACAATGTCAAAAATGACAAATTTTAAGATGGCAAATGTCAAAGATGTCAAATGACAAATGTCAAAAATGAAAAGTGTCACCATGAAAAATGTCAAAAATGACAAATTTCAAGATGGCAAATGTCCAAGATGTCAAATGACAAATGTCACAATGCTAAATGTCAAAAATGAAAAGTGTCACCATGAAAAATGTCAAAAATGACAAATTTCAAGATGGCAAATGTCAAAGATGTCTAATGACAAATGTCACAATGCTAAATGTCACAAATGAAAAGTGTCAAAAATGACAAATTTCAAGATGGTAAATGTCTAAGATGTCAAATGACAAATGTCACAATGCTAAATGTCAAAAATGAAAAGTGTCACCATGAAAAATGTCAAAAATGACAAATTTCAAGATGGCAAATGTCAAAACTGACAAATGTCACAATGCTAAATGTCAAAAATGAAAAGTGTGACCATGAAAAATGTCAAAAATAACAAATTTCAAGATGGCAAATGTCAAAGATGTCAAATGACAAATGTCACAATGCTAAATGTCAAAAATGACAAATTTCAAGATGGCAAATGTCAAAGATGTCAAATGACAAATGTCACAATGCTAAATGTCAAAAATGAAAAGTGGCACCATGAAAAATGTCAAAAATGACAAATTTCAAGATGGCAAATGTCAAAGATGTCAAATGACAAATGTCACAATGCTAAATGACAAAAATGAAAAGTGTCACCATAAAAAATGTCAAAAATGACAAATTTCAAGATGGCAAATGTCAAAACTGACAAATGTCACAATGCTAAATGTCAAAAATGATAAGTGTCACCATGAAAAATGTCAAAAATAACAAATTTCAAGATGGCAAATGTCAAAGATGTCAAATGACAAATGTCACAATGCTTAATGTCAAAAATGACAAATTTCAAGATGGCAAATGTCTAAGATGTCAAATGACAAATGTCACAATGCTAAATGTCAAAAATGAAAAGTGTCACCATGAAAAATGTCAAAAATGACAAATCTAAAGATGGCAAATATCAAAGATGTCAAATGACAAATGTCACAATGCTAAATGTAAAAAATGAAAAGTGTCAAAAATGACAAATTTCAAGATGGCAAATGTCAAAGATGTCAAATGACAAATGTCACAATGCTAAATGTCAAAAATGAAAAGTGTCACCATGAAAAATGTCAAAAATGACAAATTTCAAGATGGCAAATGTCAAAGATGTTAAATGACAAATGTCACAATGCTAAATGTCAAAAATGAAAAGTGTCACCATGAAAAATGTCAAAAATGACAAATTTCAAGATGGCAAATGTCAAAACTGACAAATGTCACAATGCTAAATGTCAAAAATGAAAAGCGTCACCATGAAAAATGTCAAAAATAACAAATTTCAAGATGGCAAATGTCAAAGATGTCAAATGACAAATGTCACAATGCTAAATGTCAAAAATGACAAATTTCAAGATGGCAAATGTCAAAGTGCCAAAAATGACAAATTTCAAGATGGCAAATGTCAAAGATGTCAAATGACAAATGTCACAATGCTAAATGTCAAAAATGAAAAGTGTCACCATGATGTCAAAAATGACAAATTTCAAGATGGCAAATGTCAAAGATGTCAAATGACAAATGTCACAATGCTAAATGTAACAAATGAAAAGTGTCACCATGAAAAATGTCAAAAATGACAAATTTCAAGATGGCAAATGTCAAAGATGTCAAATGACAAATGTCACAATGCTAAATGTCAAAAATGAAAAGTGTCACCATGAAAAATGTCAAAAATGACAAATTTCAAGATGGCAAATGTCAAAGATGTCAAATGACAAATGTCACAATGGTAAATGTCAAAAATGATAAGTGTCACCATGAAAAATGTCAAAAAGGACAAATTTTAAGATGGCAAATGTCCAAGATGTCAAATGACAAATGTCACAATGCTAAATGTCAAAAATGAAAAGTGTCACCATGAAAAATGTCAAAAATGACAAATTTCAAGATGGCAAATTTCAAAGATGTCAAATGACAAATGTCACAATGCTAAGTGACAAAAATGAAAAGTGTCACCATAAAAAATGTCAAAAATGACAAATTTCAAGATGGCAAATGTCAAAACTGACAAATGTCACAATGCTAAATGTCAAAAATGATAAGTGTCACCATGAAAAATGTCAAAAATAACAAATTTCAAGATGGCAAATGTCAAAGATGTCAAATGACAAATGTCACAATGCTAAATGTCAAAAATGAAAAGTGTCACCATGAAAAATGTTAAAAATGACAAATTTCAAGATGGCAAATGTCAAAGATGTCAAATGGCAAATGTCAAAGATGTCAAATGACAAATGTCACAATGCTAAATGTCAAAAATGAAAAGTGTCAAAAATGACAAATTTCAAGGCGGCAAATGTCTAATATGTCAAATGACAAATGTCACAATGCTAAATGTCAAAAATGAAAAGTGTTACCATGAAAAATGTCAAAAATGACAAATTTCAAGATGGCAAATTTCAAAGATGTCAAATGACAAATGTCACAATGCTAAGTGACAAAAATGAAAAGTGTCACCATAAAAAATGTCAAAAATGACAAATTTCAAGATGGCAAATGTCAAAACTGACAAATGTCACAATGCTAAATGTCAAAAATGATAAGTGTCACCATGAAAAATGTCAAAAATAACAAATTTCAAGATGGCAAATGTCAAAGATGTCAAATGACAAATGTCACAATGGTAAATGTCAAAAATGATAAGTGTCACCATGAAAAATGTCAAAAAGGACAAATTTTAAGATGGCAAATGTCCAAGATGTCAAATGACAAATGTCACAATGCTAAATGTCAAAAATGAAAAGTGTCACCATGAAAAATGTCAAAAATGACAAATTTCAAGATGGCAAATTTCAAAGATGTCAAATGACAAATGTCACAATGCTAAGTGACAAAAATGAAAAGTGTCACCATAAAAAATGTCAAAAATGACAAATTTCAAGATGGCAAATGTCAAAACTGACAAATGTCACAATGCTAAATGTC
Source organism: Altica lythri (assembly GCA_964028335.1). Lineage (NCBI taxonomy): Eukaryota > Metazoa > Arthropoda > Insecta > Coleoptera > Chrysomelidae > Altica > Altica lythri. The sequence continues at coordinate 19,490,186 of OZ034800.1, read as the reverse complement.
AAAAATGATAAGTGTCACCATGAAAAATGTCAAAAATAACAAATTTCAAGATGGCAAATGTCAAAGATGTCAAATGACAAATGTCACAATGCTAAATGTCAAAAATGAAAAGTGTCACCATGAAAAATGTTAAAAATGACAAATTTCAAGATGGCAAATGTCAAAGATGTCAAATGGCAAATGTCAAAGATGTCAAATGACAAATGTCACAATGCTAAATGTCAAAAATGAAAAGTGTCAAAAATGACAAATTTCAAGGCGGCAAATGTCTAATATGTCAAATGACAAATGTCACAATGCTAAATGTCAAAAATGAAAAGTGTTACCGTGAAAAATGTCAAAAATGACAAATTTCAAGATGGCAAATGTCAAAGATGTCAAATGACAAATGTCATAATGCTAAATGTCAAAAATAAAAAGTGTCACCATGAACAATGTCAAAAATGACAAATTTTAAGATGGCAAATGTCAAAGATGTCAAATGACAAATGTCAAAAATGAAAAGTGTCACCATGAAAAATGTCAAAAATGACAAATTTCAAGATGGCAAATGTCCAAGATGTCAAATGACAAATGTCACAATGCTAAATGTCAAAAATGAAAAGTGTCACCATGAAAAATGTCAAAAATGACAAATTTCAAGATGGCAAATGTCAAAGATGTCTAATGACAAATGTCACAATGCTAAATGTCACAAATGAAAAGTGTCAAAAATGACAAATTTCAAGATGGTAAATGTCTAAGATGTCAAATGACAAATGTCACAATGCTAAATGTCAAAAATGAAAAGTGTCACCATGAAAAATGTCAAAAATGACAAATTTCAAGATGGCAAATGTCAAAACTGACAAATGTCACAATGCTAAATGTCAAAAATGAAAAGTGTGACCATGAAAAATGTCAAAAATAACAAATTTCAAGATGGCAAATGTCAAAGATGTCAAATGACAAATGTCACAATGCTAAATGTCAAAAATGACAAATTTCAAGATGGCAAATGTCAAAGTGCCAAAAATGACAAATTTCAAGATGGCAAATGTCAAAGATGTCAAATGACAAATGTCACAATGCTAAATGTCAAAAATGAAAAGTGTCACCATGATGTCAAAAATGACAAATTTCAAGATGGCAAATGTCAAAGATGTCAAATGACAAATGTCACAATGCTAAATGTAACAAATGAAAAGTGTCACCATGAAAAATGTCAAAAATGACAAATTTCAAGATGGCAAATGTCAAAGATGTCAAATGACAAATGTCACAATGCTAAATGTCAAAAATGAAAAGTGTCACCATGAAAAATGTCAAAAATGACAAATTTCAAGATGGCAAATGTCAAAGATGTCAAATGACAAATGTCACAATGGTAAATGTCAAAAATGATAAGTGTCACCATGAAAAATGTCAAAAAGGACAAATTTTAAGATGGCAAATGTCCAAGATGTCAAATGACAAATGTCACAATGCTAAATGTCAAAAATGAAAAGTGGCACCATGAAAAATGTCAAAAATGACAAATTTCAAGATGGCAAATGTCAAAGATGTCAAATGACAAATGTCACAATGCTAAATGACAAAAATGAAAAGTGTCACCATAAAAAATGTCAAAAATGACAAATTTCAAGATGGCAAATGTCAAAACTGACAAATGTCACAATGCTAAATGTCAAAAATGATAAGTGTCACCATGAAAAATGTCAAAAATAACAAATTTCAAGATGGCAAATGTCAAAGATGTCAAATGACAAATGTCACAATGCTTAATGTCAAAAATGACAAATTTCAAGATGGCAAATGTCTAAGATGTCAAATGACAAATGTCACAATGCTAAATGTCAAAAATGAAAAGTGTCACCATGAAAAATGTCAAAAATGACAAATCTAAAGATGGCAAATATCAAAGATGTCAAATGACAAATGTCACAATGCTAAATGTAAAAAATGAAAAGTGTCAAAAATGACAAATTTCAAGATGGCAAATGTCAAAGATGTCAAATGACAAATGTCACAATGCTAAATGTCAAAAATGAAAAGTGTCACCATGAAAAATGTCAAAAATGACAAATTTCAAGATGGCAAATGTCAAAGATGTTAAATGACAAATGTCACAATGCTAAATGTCAAAAATGAAAAGTGTCACCATGAAAAATGTCAAAAATGACAAATTTCAAGATGGCAAATGTCAAAACTGACAAATGTCACAATGCTAAATGTCAAAAATGAAAAGCGTCACCATGAAAAATGTCAAAAATAACAAATTTCAAGATGGCAAATGTCAAAGATGTCAAATGACAAATGTCACAATGCTAAATGTCAAAAATGACAAATTTCAAGATGGCAAATGTCAAAGTGCCAAAAATGACAAATTTCAAGATGGCAAATGTCAAAGATGTCAAATGACAAATGTCACAATGCTAAATGTCAAAAATGAAAAGTGTCACCATGATGTCAAAAATGACAAATTTCAAGATGGCAAATGTCAAAGATGTCAAATGACAAATGTCACAATGCTAAATGTAACAAATGAAAAGTGTCACCATGAAAAATGTCAAAAATGACAAATTTCAAGATGGCAAATGTCAAAGATGTCAAATGACAAATGTCACAATGCTAAATGTCAAAAATGAAAAGTGTCACCATGAAAAATGTCAAAAATTACAAATTTCAAGATGGCAAATGTCAAAGATGTCAAATGACAAATGTCACAATGGTAAATGTCAAAAATGATAAGTGTCACCATGAAAAATGTCAAAAAGGACAAATTTTAAGATGGCAAATGTCCAAGATGTCAAATGACAAATGTCACAATGCTAAATGTCAAAAATGAAAAGTGTCACCATGAAAAATGTCAAAAATGACAAATTTCAAGATGGCAAATTTCAAAGATGTCAAATGACAAATGTCACAATGCTAAGTGACAAAAATGAAAAGTGTCACCATAAAAAATGTCAAAAATGACAAATTTCAAGATGGCAAATGTCAAAACTGACAAATGTCACAATGCTAAATGTCAAAAATGATAAGTGTCACCATGAAAAATGTCAAAAATAACAAATTTCAAGATGGCAAATGTCAAAGATGTCAAATGACAAATGTCACAATGCTAAATGTCAAAAATGAAAAGTGTCACCATGAAAAATGTTAAAAATGACAAATTTCAAGATGGCAAATGTCAAAGATGTCAAATGGCAAATGTCAAAGATGTCAAATGACAAATGTCACAATGCTAAATGTCAAAAATGAAAAGTGTCAAAAATGACAAATTTCAAGGCGGCAAATGTCTAATATGTCAAATGACAAATGTCACAATGCTAAATGTCAAAAATGAAAAGTGTTACCATGAAAAATGTCAAAAATGACAAATTTCAAGATGGCAAATTTCAAAGATGTCAAATGACAAATGTCACAATGCTAAGTGACAAAAATGAAAAGTGTCACCATAAAAAATGTCAAAAATGACAAATTTCAAGATGGCAAATGTCAAAACTGACAAATGTCACAATGCTAAATGTCAAAAATGATAAGTGTCACCATGAAAAATGTCAAAAATAACAAATTTCAAGATGGCAAATGTCAAAGATGTCAAATGACAAATGTCACAATGGTAAATGTCAAAAATGATAAGTGTCACCATGAAAAATGTCAAAAAGGACAAATTTTAAGATGGCAAATGTCCAAGATGTCAAATGACAAATGTCACAATGCTAAATGTCAAAAATGAAAAGTGTCACCATGAAAAATGTCAAAAATGACAAATTTCAAGATGGCAAATTTCAAAGATGTCAAATGACAAATGTCACAATGCTAAGTGACAAAAATGAAAAGTGTCACCATAAAAAATGTCAAAAATGACAAATTTCAAGATGGCAAATGTCAAAACTGACAAATGTCACAATGCTAAATGTCAAAAATGATAAGTGTCACCATGAAAAATGTCAAAAATAACAAATTTCAAGATGGCAAATGTCAAAGATGTCAAATGACAAATGTCACAATGCTAAATGTCAAAAATGAAAAGTGTCACCATGAAAAATGTTAAAAATGACAAATTTCAAGATGGCAAATGTCAAAGATGTCAAATGGCAAATGTCAAAGATGTCAAATGACAAATGTCACAATGCTAAATGTCAAAAATGAAAAGTGTCAAAAATGACAAATTTCAAGGCGGCAAATGTCTAATATGTCAAATGACAAATGTCACAATGCTAAATGTCAAAAATGAAAAGTGTTACCATGAAAAATGTCAAAAATGACAAATTTCAAGATGGCAAATTTCAAAGATGTCAAATGACAAATGTCACAATGCTAAGTGACAAAAATGAAAAGTGTCACCATAAAAAATGTCAAAAATGACAAATTTCAAGATGGCAAATGTCAAAACTGACAAATGTCACAATGCTAAATGTCAAAAATGATAAGTGTCACCATGAAAAATGTCAAAAATAACAAATTTCAAGATGGCAAATGTCAAAGATGTCAAATGACAAATGTCACAATGGTAAATGTCAAAAATGATAAGTGTCACCATGAAAAATGTCAAAAAGGACAAATTTTAAGATGGCAAATGTCCAAGATGTCAAATGACAAATGTCACAATGCTAAATGTCAAAAATGAAAAGTGTCACCATGAAAAATGTCAAAAATGACAAATTTCAAGATGGCAAATTTCAAAGATGTCAAATGACAAATGTCACAATGCTAAGTGACAAAAATGAAAAGTGTCACCATAAAAAATGTCAAAAATGACAAATTTCAAGATGGCAAATGTCAAAACTGACAAATGTCACAATGCTAAATGTCAAAAATGATAAGTGTCACCATGAAAAATGTCAAAAATAACAAATTTCAAGATGGCAAATGTCAAAGATGTCAAATGACAAATGTCACAATGCTAAATGTCAAAAATGAAAAGTGTCACCATGAAAAATGTTAAAAATGACAAATTTCAAGATGGCAAATGTCAAAGATGTCAAATGGCAAATGTCAAAGATGTCAAATGACAAATGTCACAATGCTAAATGTCAAAAATGAAAAGTGTCAAAAATGACAAATTTCAAGGCGGCAAATGTCTAATATGTCAAATGACAAATGTCACAATGCTAAATGTCAAAAATGAAAAGTGTTACCGTGAAAAATGTCAAAAATGACAAATTTCAAGATGGCAAATGTCAAAGATGTCAAATGACAAATGTCATAATGCTAAATGTCAAAAATAAAAAGTGTCACCATGAACAATGTCAAAAATGACAAATTTTAAGATGGCAAATGTCAAAGATGTCAAATGACAAATGTCAAAAATGAAAAGTGTCACCATGAAAAATGTCAAAAATGACAAATTTCAAGATGGCAAATGTCCAAGATGTCAAATGACAAATGTCACAATGCTAAATGTCAAAAATGAAAAGTGTCACCATGAAAAATGTCAAAAATGACAAATTTCAAGATGGCAAATGTCAAAGATGTCTAATGACAAATGTCACAATGCTAAATGTCACAAATGAAAAGTGTCAAAAATGACAAATTTCAAGATGGTAAATGTCTAAGATGTCAAATGACAAATGTCACAATGCTAAATGTCAAAAATGAAAAGTGTCACCATGAAAAATGTCAAAAATGACAAATTTCAAGATGGCAAATGTCAAAACTGACAAATGTCACAATGCTAAATGTCAAAAATGAAAAGTGTGACCATGAAAAATGTCAAAAATAACAAATTTCAAGATGGCAAATGTCAAAGATGTCAAATGACAAATGTCACAATGCTAAATGTCAAAAATGACAAATTTCAAGATGGCAAATGTCAAAGTGCCAAAAATGACAAATTTCAAGATGGCAAATGTCAAAGATGTCAAATGACAAATGTCACAATGCTAAATGTCAAAAATGAAAAGTGTCACCATGATGTCAAAAATGACAAATTTCAAGATGGCAAATGTCAAAGATGTCAAATGACAAATGTCACAATGCTAAATGTAACAAATGAAAAGTGTCACCATGAAAAATGTCAAAAATGACAAATTTCAAGATGGCAAATGTCAAAGATGTCAAATGACAAATGTCACAATGCTAAATGTCAAAAATGAAAAGTGTCACCATGAAAAATGTCAAAAATGACAAATTTCAAGATGGCAAATGTCAAAGATGTCAAATGACAAATGTCACAATGGTAAATGTCAAAAATGATAAGTGTCACCATGAAAAATGTCAAAAAGGACAAATTTTAAGATGGCAAATGTCCAAGATGTCAAATGACAAATGTCACAATGCTAAATGTCAAAAATGAAAAGTGTCACCATGAAAAATGTCAAAAATGACAAATTTCAAGATGGCAAATTTCAAAGATGTCAAATGACAAATGTCACAATGCTAAGTGACAAAAATGAAAAGTGTCACCATAAAAAATGTCAAAAATGACAAATTTCAAGATGGCAAATGTCAAAACTGACAAATGTCACAATGCTAAATGTCAAAAATGATAAGTGTCACCATGAAAAATGTCAAAAATAACAAATTTCAAGATGGCAAATGTCAAAGATGTCAAATGACAAATGTCACAATGCTAAATGTCAAAAATGAAAAGTGTCACCATGAAAAATGTTAAAAATGACAAATTTCAAGATGGCAAATGTCAAAGATGTCAAATGGCAAATGTCAAAGATGTCAAATGACAAATGTCACAATGCTAAATGTCAAAAATGAAAAGTGTCAAAAATGACAAATTTCAAGGCGGCAAATGTCTAATATGTCAAATGACAAATGTCACAATGCTAAATGTCAAAAATGAAAAGTGTTACCATGAAAAATGTCAAAAATGACAAATTTCAAGATGGCAAATTTCAAAGATGTCAAATGACAAATGTCACAATGCTAAGTGACAAAAATGAAAAGTGTCACCATAAAAAATGTCAAAAATGACAAATTTCAAGATGGCAAATGTCAAAACTGACAAATGTCACAATGCTAAATGTCAAAAATGATAAGTGTCACCATGAAAAATGTCAAAAATAACAAATTTCAAGATGGCAAATGTCAAAGATGTCAAATGACAAATGTCACAATGGTAAATGTCAAAAATGATAAGTGTCACCATGAAAAATGTCAAAAAGGACAAATTTTAAGATGGCAAATGTCCAAGATGTCAAATGACAAATGTCACAATGCTAAATGTCAAAAATGAAAAGTGTCACCATGAAAAATGTCAAAAATGACAAATTTCAAGATGGCAAATTTCAAAGATGTCAAATGACAAATGTCACAATGCTAAGTGACAAAAATGAAAAGTGTCACCATAAAAAATGTCAAAAATGACAAATTTCAAGATGGCAAATGTCAAAACTGACAAATGTCACAATGCTAAATGTCAAAAATGATAAGTGTCACCATGAAAAATGTCAAAAATAACAAATTTCAAGATGGCAAATGTCAAAGATGTCAAATGACAAATGTCACAATGCTAAATGTCAAAAATGAAAAGTGTCACCATGAAAAATGTTAAAAATGACAAATTTCAAGATGGCAAATGTCAAAGATGTCAAATGGCAAATGTCAAAGATGTCAAATGACAAATGTCACAATGCTAAATGTCAAAAATGAAAAGTGTCAAAAATGACAAATTTCAAGGCGGCAAATGTCTAATATGTCAAATGACAAATGTCACAATGCTAAATGTCAAAAATGAAAAGTGTTACCGTGAAAAATGTCAAAAATGACAAATTTCAAGATGGCAAATGTCAAAGATGTCAAATGACAAATGTCATAATGCTAAATGTCAAAAATAAAAAGTGTCACCATGAACAATGTCAAAAATGACAAATTTTAAGATGGCAAATGTCAAAGATGTCAAATGACAAATGTCAAAAATGAAAAGTGTCACCATGAAAAATGTCAAAAATGACAAATTTCAAGATGGCAAATGTCCAAGATGTCAAATGACAAATGTCACAATGCTAAATGTCAAAAATGAAAAGTGTCACCATGAAAAATGTCAAAAATGACAAATTTCAAGATGGCAAATGTCAAAGATGTCTAATGACAAATGTCACAAATGAAAAGTGTCAAAAATGACAAATTTCAAGATGGTAAATGTCTAAGATGTCAAATGACAAATGTCACAATGCTAAATGTCAAAAATGAAAAGTGTCACCATGAAAAATGTCAAAAATGACAAATTTCAAGATGGCAAATGTCAAAACTGACAAATGTCACAATGCTAAATGTCAAAAATGAAAAGTGTGACCATGAAAAATGTCAAAAATAACAAATTTCAAGATGGCAAATGTCAAAGATGTCAAATGACAAATGTCACAATGCTAAATGTCAAAAATGACAAATTTCAAGATGGCAAATGTCAAAGATGTCAAATGACAAATGTCACAATGCTAAATGTCAAAAATGAAAAGTGGCACCATGAAAAATGTCAAAAATGACAAATTTCAAGATGGCAAATGTCAAAGATGTCAAATGACAAATGTCACAATGCTAAATGACAAAAATGAAAAGTGTCACCATAAAAAATGTCAAAAATGACAAATTTCAAGATGGCAAATGTCAAAACTGACAAATGTCACAATGCTAAATGTCAAAAATGATAAGTGTCACCATGAAAAATGTCAAAAATAACAAATTTCAAGATGGCAAATGTCAAAGATGTCAAATGACAAATGTCACAATGCTAAATGTCAAAAATGACAAATTTCAAGATGGCAAATGTCTAAGATGTCAAATGACAAATGTCACAATGCTAAATGTCAAAAATGACAAATTTCAAGATGGCAAATGTCAAAGTGCCAAAAATGACAAATTTCAAGATGGCAAATGTCAAAGATGTCAAATGACAAATGTCACAATGCTAAATGTCAAAAATGAAAAGTGTCACCATGATGTCAAAAATGACAAATTTCAAGATGGCAAATGTCAAAGATGTCAAATGACAAATGTCACAATGCTAAATGTAACAAATGAAAAGTGTCACCATGAAAAATGTCAAAAATGACAAATTTCAAGATGGCAAATGTCAAAGATGTCAAATGACAAATGTCACAATGCTAAATGTCAAAAATGAAAAGTGTCACCATGAAAAATGTCAAAAATGACAAATTTCAAGATGGCAAATGTCAAAACTGACAAATGTCACAATGGTAAATGTCAAAAATGATAAGTGTCACCATGAAAAATGTCAAAAAGGACAAATTTTAAGATGGCAAATGTCCAAGATGTCAAATGACAAATGTCACAATGCTAAATGTCAAAAATGAAAAGTGTCACCATGAAAAATGTCAAAAATGACAAATTTCAAGATGGCAAATTTCAAAGATGTCAAATGACAAATGTCACAATGCTAAATGTCAAAAATGAAAAGTGTCAAAAATGACAAATTTCAAGATGGCAAATGTCAAAGATGTCAAATGACTAATGTCACAATGCTAAATGTCAAAAATGAAAAGTGTCACCATGAAAAATGTCAAAAATGACAAATTTCAAGATGGCAAATGTCAAAACTGACAAATGTCACAATGCTAAATGTCAAAAATGAAAAGTGTCACCATGAAAAATGTCAAAAATAACAAATTTCAAGATGGCAAATATCAAAGATGTCAAATGACAAATGTCACAATGCTAAATGTCAAAAATGACAAATTTCAAGATGGCAAATGTCAAAGATGTCAAATGACAAATGTCACAATGCTAAATGTCAAAAATAAAAAGTGTCACCATGAACAATGTCACAAATGACAAATTTCAAGATGGCAAATGTCAAAGATGTCAAATGACAAATGTCAAAAATGAAAAGTGTCACCATGAAAAATGTCAAAAATGACAAATTTCAAGCTGGCAAATGTCCAAGATGTCAAATGACAAATGTCACAATGCTAAATGTCAAAAATGAAAAGTGTCACCATGAAAAATGTCAAAAATGACAAATTTCAAGATGGCAAATGTCAAAGATGTCTAATGACAAATGTCACAATGCTAAATGTCACAAATGAAAAGTGTCAAAAATGACAAATTTCAAGATGGTAAATGTCTAAGATGTCAAATGACAAATGTCACAATGCTAAATGTCAAAAATGAAAAGTGTCACCGTGAAAAATGTCAAAAATGACAAATTTCAAGATGGCAAATGTCAAAACTGACAAATGTCACAATGCTAAATGTCAAAAATGAAAAGTGTGACCATGAAAAATGTCAAAAATAACAAATTTCAAGATGGCAAATGTCAAAGATGTCAAATGACAAATGTCACAATGCTAAATGTCAAAAATGACAAATTTCAAGATGGCAAATGTCAAAGATGTCAAATGACAAATGTCACAATGCTAAATGTCAAAAATGAAAAGTGGCACCATGAAAAATGTCAAAAATGACAAATTTCAAGATGGCAAATGTCAAAGATGTCAAATGACAAATGTCACAATGCTAAATGACAAAAATGAAAAGTGTCACCATAAAAAATGTCAAAAATGACAAATTTCAAGATGGCAAATGTCAAAACTGACAAATGTCACAATGCTAAATGTCAAAAATGATAAGTGTCACCATGAAAAATGTCAAAAATAACAAATTTCAAGATGGCAAATGTCAAAGATGTCAAATGACAAATGTCACAATGCTAAATGTCAAAAATGACAAATTTCAAGATGGCAAATGTCTAAGATGTCAAATGACAAATGTCACAATGCTAAATGTCAAAAATGAAAAGTGTCACCATGAAAAATGTCAAAAATGACAAATCTAAAGATGGCAAATATCAAAGATGTCAAATGACAAATGTCACAATGCTAAATGTAAAAAATGAAAAGTGTCAAAAATGACAAATTTCAAGATGGCAAATGTCAAAGATGTCAAATGACAAATGTCACAATGCTAAATGTCAAAAATAAAAATTGTCACTATGAAAAATGTCAAAAATGACAAATTTCAAGATGGCAAATGACAAATGTCACAATGCTAAATGTCAAAAATGAAAAGTGTCACCATGAAAAATGTCAAAAATGACAAATTTCAAGATGGCAAATGTCAAAACTGACAAATGTCACAATGCTAAATGTCAAAAATGAAAAGCGTCACCATGAAAAATGTCAAAAATAACAAATTTCAAGATGGCAAATGTCAAAGATGTCAAATGACAAATGTCACAATGCTAAATGTCAAAAATGACAAATTTCAAGATGGCAAATGTCAAAGATGTCAAATGACAAATGTCACAATGCTAAATGTCAAAAATGAAATGTGTCACCGTGAAAAATGTCAAAAATGACAAATTTCAAGATGGCAAATGTCAAAGATGTCAAATGGCAAATGTCACAATGCTAAATGTCAAAAATGAAAAGTGTCACCATGAAAAATGTTAAAAATGACAAATTTCAAGATGGCAAATGTCAAAGATGTCAAATGACAAATGCCACAATGCTAAATGTCAAAAATGAAAAGTGTCCCCATGAAAAATGTCAATAATGACAAATTTCAAGATGGCAAATGTCAAAGATGTCAAATGACAAATGTCACAATGCTAAATGTCAAAAATGAAAAGTGTCACCATGAAAAATGTCACAAATGACAAATTTCAAGATGGCAAATGTCAAAGATGTCGAATATGACAAATGTCACAATGCTAAATGTCAAAAATGAAAAGTGTCACCATAAAAAATGTCAAAAATGACAAATTTCAAGACGGCAAATGTCAAAGATGTCAAATGTCAAATGACAAATGTCACAATGCTAAATGTCAAAAATGAAAAGTGTCAAAAATGACAAATTTCAAGATGGCAAATGTCTAAGATGTCAAATGACAAATGTCACAATGCTAAATGTCAAAAATGAAAAGTGTCACCATGAAAAATGTCAAAAATGACAAATTTCAAGATGGCAAATGTCAAAGATGTCAAATGACAAATGTCACAATGCTAAATGTCAAAAATGAAAAGTGTCACCATGAAAAATGTCAAAAATGACAAATTTCAAGATGGCAAATGTCAAAGATGTCAAATGACAAAAGTCACAATGCTAAATGTCAAAAATGAAAAGTGTCACCATGAAAAATGTCAAAATTGACAAATTTCAAGATGGCAAATATCAAAACTGACAAATGTCACAATGCTAAATGTCAAAAATGATAAGTGTCACCATGAAAAATGTCAAAAATGACAAATTTCAAGATGGCAAATGTCCAAGATGTCAAATGACAAATGTCACAATGCTAAATGTCAAAAATGAAAAGTGTCCCCATGAAAAATGTCAAAAATGACAAATTTCAAGATGGCAAATGTCAAAGATGTCAAATGACAAATGTCACAATGCTAAATGTCAAAAATGACAAATTTCAAGATGGCAAATGTCAAAGATGTCAAATGACAAATGTCACAATGCTAAATGTCAAAAATGAAAAGTGGCACCATGAAAAATGTCAAAAATGACAAATTTCAAGATGGCAAATGTCAAAGATGTCAAATGACAAATGTCACAATGCTAAATGTCAAAAATGAAAAGTGTCACCATGAAAAATGTCAAAAATGACAAATTTCAAGATGACAAATGTCAAAACTGACAAATGTCACAATGCTAAATGTCAAAAATGATAAGTGTCACCATGAAAAATGTCAAAAATAACAAATTTCAAAATGGCAAATGTCAAAGATGTCAAATGACAAATGTCACAATGCTAAATGTCAAAAATAACAAATTTCAAGATGGCAAATGTCTAAGATGTCAAATGACAAATGTCACAATGCTAAATGTCAAAAATGAAAAGTGTCACCATGAAAAATGTCAAAAATGACAAATTTCAAGATGGCAAATGTCAAAGATGTCAAATGACAAATGTCACAATGCTAAATGTCAAAAATGAAAAGTGTCACCATAAAAAATGTCAAAAATGACAAATTTCAAGATGGCAAATGTCAAAACTGACAAATGTCACAATGCTAAATGTCAAAAATGATAAGTGTCACCATGAAAAATGTCAAAAATGACAAATTTCAAGATGGCAAATGTCCAAGATGTCAAATGACAAATGTCACAATGCTAAATGTCAAAAATGAAAAGTGTCAAAAATGACAAATTTCAAGATGGCAAATGTCTAAGATGTCAAATGACAAATGTCACAATGCTAAATGTCAAAAATGAAAAGTGTCACCATGAAAAATGTCAAAAATGACAAATTTCAAGATGGCAAATGTCAAAGATGTCAAATGACAAATGTCACAATGCTAAATGTCAAAAATGAAAAGTGTCACCATGAAAAATGTCAAAAATGACAAATTTTAAGATGGCAAATGTCAAAGATGTCAAATGACAAATGTCACAATGCTAAATGTCAAAAATAAAAAGTGTCACCATGAAAAATGTCAAAAATGACAAATTTCAAGATGGCAAATGTCAAAGATGTCAAATGACAAATGTCACAATGCTAAATGTCAAAAATGAAAAGTGTCACCATGAAAAATGTCAAAAATGACAAATTGCAAGATAATAAATGTCAAAACTGACAAATTTGACAATGCTAAATGTCAAAAATGATAAGTGTTACCATGAAAAATGTCAAAAATGACAAATTTCAAGATGGCAAATGTCCAAGATGTCATATGACAAATGTCACAATGCTAAATGTCAAAAATGAAAAGTGTCACCATTAAAAATGTCAAAAATGACAAATTTCAAGATGGCAAATGTCAAAGATGTCAAATGACAAATGTCACAATGCTAAATGTCAAAAATGAAAAGTGTTAAAAATGACAAATTTCAAGATGGCAAATGTCTAAGATGTCAAATGACAAATGTCACAATGCTAAATGTCAAAAATGAAAAGTGTCACCATGAAAAATGTCAAAAATGACAAATTTCAAGATGGCAAATGTCAAAACTGACAAATGTCACAATGCTAAATGTCAAAAATGAAAAGTGTCACCATAAAAAATGTCAAAAATAACAAGTTTCAAGATGCCATATGTCAAAGATGTCAAATGACAAATGTCACAATGCTAAATGTCAAAAATGACAAATTTCAAAATGGCAAATGTCAAAGATGTCAAATGACAAATGTCACAATGCTAAATGTCAAAAATGAAAAGTGTCACCATGAAAAATGTCAAAAATGACAAATTTTAAGTTGGCAAATGTCAAAGATGTCAAATGACAAATGTCACAATGCTAAATGTCAAAAATGAAAAGTGTCACCATGAAAAATGTCAAAAATGACAAATTTCAAGATGGCAAATGTCAAAGATGTCAAATGACAAATGTCACAATGCTAAATGTCAAAAATGAAAAGTGTCACCATGAAAAATGTCAAAAATGACAAATTTCAAGATGGCAAATATCAAAGATGTCAAATGACAAATGTCACAATGCTAAATGTCAAAAATAACAAATTTCAAGATGGCAAATGTCAAAGATGTCAAATGACAAATGTCACAATGCTAAATGTCAAAAATGAAAAGTGTCACCATGAAAAATGTCAAAAATGACAAATTTCAAGATGGCAAATGTCAAAGATGTCAAATGACAAATGTCACAATGCTAAATGTCAAAAATGAAAAGTGTCAAAAATGACAAATTTCAAGATGGCAAATGTCTAAGATGTCAAATGACAAATGTAACAATGCTAAATGTCAAAAATGAAAAGTGTCACCATGAAAAATGTCAAAAATGACAAATTTCAAGATGGCAAATGTCAAAGATGTCAAATGACAAATGTCACAATGCTAAATGTCAAAAATAAAAAGTGTCACCATGAAAAATGTCAAAAATGACAAATTTCAAGATGGCAAATGTCAAAGAAGTCAAATGACAAATGTCACAATGCTAAATGTCAAAAATGAAAAGTGTCACCATGAAAAATGTCAAAAATGACAAATTTCAAGATGGCAAATATCAAAACTGACAAATGTCACAATGCTAAATGTCAAAAATGATAAGTGTCACCATGAAAAATGTCAAAAATGACAAATTTCAAGATTGCAAATGTCCAAGATGTCAAATGACAAATGTCACAATGCTAAAAGTCAAAAATGAAAAGTGTCACCATAAAAAATGTCAAAAATGACAAATTTCAAGATGGCAAATGTCAAAGATGTCAAATGACAAATGTCACAATGCTAAATGTCAAAAATGAAAAGTGTCAAAAATGACAAATTTCAAGATGGCAAATGTCAAAGATGTCAAATGACAAATGTCACAATGCTAAATGTCAAAAATGAAAAGTGTCACCATGAAAAATGTCAAAAATGACAAATTTCAAGATGGCAAATGTCAAAACTGACAAATGTCACAATGCTAAATGTCAAAAATGAAAAGTGTCACCATGAAAAATGTCAAAAATAACAAATTTCAAGATGGCAAATGTCAAAGATGTCAAATGACAAATGTCACAATGCTAAATGTCAAAAATGACAAATTTCAAGATGGCAAATGTCACAGATGTCAAATGACAAATGTCACAATGCTTAATGTCAAAAATAAACAGTGTCACCATGAAAAATGTCAAAAATGACAAATTTCAAGATGGCAAATATCAAAGATGTCAAATGACAAATGTCACAATGCTAAATGTGAAAAATAAAAAGTGTCACCATGAAAAATGTCAAAAATGACAAATTTCAAGATGGAAAATGTCAAAACTGACAAATGTCACAATGCTAAATGTCAAAAATGATAAGTGTCACCATGAAAAATGTCAAAAATGACAAATTTCAAGATGGCAAATGTCCAAGATGTCAAATGACAAATGTCACAATGCGAAATGTCAAAAATGAAAAGTGTCACCATGAAAAATGCCAAAAATGACAAATTTCAAGATGGCAAATGTCAAAGATGTCAAATGACAAATGTCACAATGCTAAATGTCAAAAATGAAAAGTGTCAAAAATGACAAATTTCAAGATGGCAAATGTCTAATATGTCAAATGACAAATGTCACAATGCTAAATGTCAAATATGAAAAGTGTCACCATGAAAAATGTCAAAAATGACAAATTTCAAGATGGCAAATGTCAAAGATGTCAAATGACAAATGTCACAATGCTAAATGTCAAAAATGAAAAGTGTCAAAAATGACAAATTTCAAGATGGCAAATGTCTAAGATGTCAAATGACAAATGTCACAATGATAAATGTCAAAAATAAAAAGTGTCACCATGAAAAATGACAAATTTCAAGATGGCAAATGTCAAAGATGTCAAATGACAAATGTCACAATGCTAAATGTCAAAAATGAAAAGTGTCACCATGAAAAATGTCAAAAATGACAAATTTCAAGAAGGCAAATGTCAAAGATGTCAAATGACAAATGTCACAATGCTAAATGTCAAAAATGAAAAGTGTCAAAAATGACAAATTTCAAGATGGCAAATGTCTAAGATGTCAAATGACAAATGTCACAATGCTAAATGTCAAAAATGAAAAGTGTCACCATGAAAAATGTCAAAAATGACAAATTTCAAGATGGCAAATGTCAAAGATGTCAAATGACAAATGTCACAATGCTAAATGTCAAAAATGAAAAGTGTCACCATGAAAAATGTCAAAAATGACAAATTTTAAGATGGCAAATGTCAAAGATGTCAAATGACAAATGTCACAATGCTAAATGTCAAAAATGAAAAGTGTCAAAAATGACAAATTTCAAGATGGCAAATGTCCAAGATGTCAAATGACAAATGTCACAATGCTAAATGTCAAAAATGAAAAGTGTCACCATGAAAAATGTTAAAAATGACAAATTTCAAGATGGCAAATGTCAAAGATGTCAAATGACAAATGTCACAATGGTAAATGTCAAAAATGAAAAGTGTCAAAAATGACAAATTTCAAGATGGCAAATGTCTAAGATGTCAAATGACAAATGTCACAATGCTAAATGTCAAAAATGAAAAGTGTCACGTATGTATCGTATTCCTACAACACACAGTTTTATTTGCTCTGTAAAGATGTCGATTTAGTTGAGTAAATAATAAAGTTTTAAAAGTGAAACTTATATCAATCAGGTTCTTACGCTAAAAGCTAGTTGATGAACAAAGAAGTGAGTTAAAATTATATAACGTGTAAAAATAATTTGACTAATACTAAAAATATTAAATTTTTTCCTATCTCAAACCAAAAAACAAATAAAAAACTTGAAGTGATAAGCAGTGAATTGGTCAACTTTGTATACCAGTGGTGTAGTCAAAAATATTTTAAGGTAACAATAATAAAGAAATGAAGTGTGCTAATTGTAATCATCCAATTGAGTAAGGGAGTAACTCTATTGCATGTGACAGCTGCGAAAGGGTTGTACATAGAAATTGTTCAGATCTTAATGCATCAGAGTTAAAAGTAATGGATTTGAAAGGAAAAAGAATACTAAGATATTACTGTGAAGATTGCCAAAGTGGGGTAAAAATGATTCCAAGATTGCTAAAGAAAATTGATGAAATGCATGATGAAATTAGTAATTTAAAAACTCACTTGCAAAAAACACTGTCTGAAGAAAATGTAATAACAGAAATTCATGAACGTTAAAGAAGGGCTAAGAATATTATGTTCTATAATGTATTAGAAAATAACAATGTAAGAGATGCTGAAAAAGTAAAGGAGATAGTTACTGAAATGACAAATGAAGAAATCAAAATAATAAAAACTTTACTAGTGGGAAAGAAAAACAAAAATGGAGCTCGTCCACTAAAGGTTATTCTTCAGAATTCAGATGAAGTAATGACAATTATGAGAAACCGAAAACACATTAAAAAGGAAAGGAAAGTCTTCATAGACTTAGATATGACAAGCATGCAGATGAAAAGTATGAAGAAAGTGAAAGAAGAATTAAATGAGAGAAGAGAAAAAGGTGAAGAAGTTTTTATTAAATATGTTCGTGGAATTCCTCAAATTTCATGTAAGTCAAAAAACTAAATGATATTTCGAACTCTATTTCAGTGTATTATCATAATGTGGGTGGTCTTAGAACAAAAATATTAAACTTTAGTCAAACGGCACTATGTTCTGTATATGATGTTATAATAATTGTTGAAACATGGTTAAATAAAGATTTCAGAGATTCTGAATTACATTTACATGACTTTGACATTTTTAGATTAGATAGGGACGTCTTGGAGACAGGCAAGTCGAGCGGTGGTGGTATTTAAATAGCTGTCAAAAGTAAGTTATTCGCGAAAGCAGTCACAATAATTCCAAGTTCTATTGAATATCTTTACATCACTTTTAATATTAATAACCAAAATGTCATTATTGGAGGAGTTTATTTGCCTCCCTTGTCTGGTGAGAATAAATATATGGAACACATTGGTGTTATT
Organism: Altica lythri; assembly: GCA_964028335.1. Classification (NCBI taxonomy): domain Eukaryota; kingdom Metazoa; phylum Arthropoda; class Insecta; order Coleoptera; family Chrysomelidae; genus Altica; species Altica lythri. Next base: position 19,471,905 of record OZ034800.1, on the reverse strand, counting down.
GAATATATTTGTGATAGTTATAAGAACAGTAAGCTTATCATTTGTGGTGATTATAATTTGCCTGAAGCCACGTGGTCTAATGATGAGTTTGGCTTGAAAGTAAACTGCCCTGATAATTCTAAAGTCAAAAATGACAAATTTATTCCAATCAAAAAGTATAAACCATCAAACTTTCCACACTGGTTTAATTCACAACTTAAGTATTTAATTACTGAAAAAATGGTATGGAATTCTATAATTTATTTCAGATTAATACGATAGCAAACAGTAGGAAAGTCTATCTTGATCTTATATTTTCCAGTTTTCGCAATATAAAAGTTTCAGAACCTATAGACCCTCTTTTTAATAACAGTATGCACCACACTGCTATTTCCTTTAATCTGAAAATAAAGAATGAACCCAGTCTAACATATGAGGAATATTTTTATGATTTCAAACAAGGCAACTATATAGGACTAAATGATTACTTAGCCCAAGTAAACTGGAATTTATTATTAAATAATATAAACGTAAATGAGGCGGTCGATCATTTTTACAGCATCCGTTATGAGGGTATAAATACATTTATTCCAATCAAAAAGTATAAACCATCAAACTTTCCACACTGGTTTAATTCACAACTTAAGTATTTAATTACTGAAAAAAAGAAAATACATAAACTGTACAAATCCTCAGGTGACCTTAGATATTACTATCATTTTGCACATCTTCGGGAAAAGTGTTCAAAAATAAAAAATGATTGCTTTAATGATTTTATCTTAAAAACTGAGAACAGTATCTTATCAAACCCAACTTTCTTTTGGAAACATGTCAATAATGAAAAAAACTCTTATAAATTACCTTCATCTATGGTTTATAATGATAACTTAGGGAATGATAACAATAGTATAGTAAATCTTTTCGCAGAGTACTTTTCAACTGTTTATTCTACTAAACAAGTTAATCAAATTCCGGAATATTCATATATGCGGGATAGCGTAAATGTTAGTCGTTACACTGTTACTGTTAACGAAATAATAGAAGCCATTATGAGAGCTCCAGGGAAACTTTCTTATGGTCCTGATGGCATACCAATTTATGTATTAAAAAAATGCGTTTTTACTCTTGCTAAAGCCATTCATAGTCTTTTTAAATTAAGTTTAGAGCAGGGCATGTTTCCAGATTTTTGGAAACAAAGTTTCTTGCGCCTATCTACAAATCGGGTATGAGAAATGACATCACAAATTATCGTGCTGTGTGCCTACAATCTGAAATACCAAAACTTCTAGACTCCCTTATCTCTAAAAAACTGTCTTGGGACACACGGCATATAATTAATCAACAACAACATGGTTTCACATCTGGAAAATCTACTACCTCAAATTTACTATGTTATGAAAATTACATTCTGACAGCTTTTGAAAATAAATTTCAGGTTGATTCTATATATACAGATTTTAAAAAAGCTTTCGATAGAGTTAATCAGGAATTGTTACTATCAAAATTATTCGCGGTAGGTATAAGAGGGAGTGTATTTTCTTGGCTACAGAGTTATCTGTCGAACAGATCGCAATGTGTTAGATATGCTGGCTCCATTTCATCGGTGATAAATGTGACATCAGGTGTTCCACAGGGATCACATCTTGGACCGATTTTATTCAATTTGTTTATTAATGATGTGGTGGAAGTCTTATCGGATAGCTGTTGCTTGATATTTGCGGATGATCTCAAGATGTTTAAAAAAATCAAAGATTTAGATGACGCCATTATGTTACAGCAAGATCTCAATAAATTGGTTCATTGGTGTGATATTAATTTTGGAATTAAACCAAAACAAATGCTACCAAATTACTTTCTCTAGAAACTCCAACTTCCATGCATTTAATTACAGCATAAAAAATAAAAATATTACTGTAACCAATAATATGAGAGATCTTGGTGTTAGGTTTGATTCCAAATTGTCATTTAAACAACACATATCAGAAATTACGTCTAAAGCAAATAAAACTCTGGGCTTTATTATTAGAACATCTCGATATTTTTCAGTAGAGGTTTTAAAATTATTATACTGTTCATTAGTTCGTAGCATCTTAGAGTATAACTCAGTAGTTTGGTCTCCACATTTTAACACTGACACACTTTTAATAGAAAGGGTCCAAAATAAATTTTTAAGACAGTCTGCCTTTAAATTGGGAATTCAGATAAATGATTTTCACATCGATGAATTGCTAAGTCGTTTAAAACTTCAGTCCTTAAAAAACCGGAGAATAGAACTTGATTTGTGTTTTTTACACAAACTACTTAGTAGTCACATTAATTGTCCCGACTTACTGGCTTTAATTGAATTTAACGTAAATGATAGAAGAACCCGTAATACTGAATTGTTTCATATTCCATTTCACCAGACAAACTATGGCAGGAATGAACCTATAACTAGACTGTTGAGGACTGCTAACAAGTACCAACATAATCTCGATATTTTCGACTCAGCTTTGTCGCGATTTAAAAGTCAAGTCAGGGCCATTAGTTTTTAGACTTTTAAAATTTTTTACAACTTTTTTTTTTTAATTTGATATTTAGTTTGTATATGTAATTTTTCGATATGAATGTAATTAGGAATGTTAAGAATTGTTTATTGATATATTATTATAAATTGGTTTATCCGTTAAATAAATAAATAAATAAATAAAAATGTCAAAAATGACAAATTTCAAGATGGCAAATGTCAAAGATGTCAAATGACAAATGTCACAATGCTAAATGTCAAAAATGAAAAGTGTCACCATAAAAAATGTCAAAAATGACAAATTTCAAGATGGCAAATGTCAAAGATGTCAAATGACAAACGTCACAATGCTAAATGTCAAAAATGAAAAGTGTCCCCATGAAAAATGTCAATAATGACAAATTTCAAGATGGCAAATGTCAAAGATGTCAAATGACAAATGTCACAATGCTAAATGTCAAAAATGAAAAGTGTCACCATGAAAAATGTCAAAAATGACAAATTTCAAGATGGCAAATGTCAAAGAAGTCAAATGACAAATGTCACAATGCTAAATGTCAAAAATGAAAAGTGTCACCATGAAAAATGTCAAAAATGACAAATTTCAAGATGGCAAATGTCAAAGATGTCAAATGACAAATGTCGCAATGCTAAATGTCAAAAATGAAAAGTGTCACCATGAAAAATGTCAAAAATGACAAATTTCAAGATGGCAAATATCAAAGATGTCAAATGACAAATGTCACAATGCTAAATGTCAAAAATGACAAATTTCAAGATGGCAAATGTCAAAGATGTCAAATGACAAATGTCACAATGCTAAATGTCAAAAATGAAAAGTGTCACCATGAAAAATGTCAAAAATGACAAATTTTAAGATGGCAAATGTCAAAGATGTTAAATGACAAATGTCACAATGCTAAATGTCAAAAATGAAAAGTGTCAAAAATGACAAATTTCAAGATGGCAAATGTCTAAGATGTCAAATGACAAATGTCACAATGCTAAATGTCAAAAATGAAAAGTGTTACCATGAAAAATGTCAAAAATGACAAATTTCAAGATGGCAAATGTCAAAGATGTCAAATGACAAATGTCACAATGCTAAATGTCAAAAATAAAAAGTGTCACCATAAAATGTCAAAAATGACAAATTTCAAGATGGCAAATGTCAAAGAAGTCAAATGACAAATGTCACAATGCTAAATGTCAAAAATGAAAAGTGTCACCATGAAACATGTCAAAAATGACAAATTTCAAGATGGAAAATGTCAAAACTGACAAATGTCACAATGCTTAATGTCAAAAATGAAAAGTGTCACCATGAAAAATGTCAAAAATGACAAATTTCAAGAAGGCAAATGTCAAAGATGTCAAATGACAAATGTCACAATGCTAAATGTCAAAAATGAAAAGTGTCAAAAATGACAATTTCAAGATGGCAAATGTCAAAGATGTCAAATGACAAATGTCACAATGCTAAATGTCAAAAATGAAAAGTGTCACCATAAAAAATGTCAAAAATGACAAATTTTAAAATGGCAAATGTCAAAGATGTCAAATGACAAATGTCACAATGCTAAATGTCAAAAATAAAAAGTGTCACCATGCAAAAATGACAAATTTCAAGATGGCAAATGTCAAAGATGTCAAATGACAAATGTCACAATGCTAAATGTCAAAAATGAAAAGTGTCACCATGAAAAATGTCAAAAATGACAAATTTCAAGATAATAAATGTCAAAACTGACAAATGTGACAATGCTAAATGTCAAAAATGATAAGTGTTACCATGAAAAATGTCAAAAATGACAAATTTCAAGATGGCAAATGTCCAAGATGTCATATGACAAATGTCACAATGCTAAATGTCAAAAATGAAAAGTGTCACCATGAAAAATGTCAAAAATGACAAATTTCAAGATGGCAAATGTTAAAACTGACAAATGTCACAATGCTAAATGTCAAAAATGAAAAGTGTCACCATAAAAAATGTCAAAAATAACAAGTTTCAAGATGCCATATGTCAAAGATGTCAAATGACAAATGTCACAATGCTAAATGTCAAAAATAACAAATTTCAAAATGGCAAATGTCAAAGATGTCAAATGACAAATGTCACAATGCTAAATGTCAAAAATGAAAAGTGTCACCATGAAAAATGTCAAAAATGACAAATTTCAAGTTGGCAAATGTCAAAGATGTCAAATGACAAATGTCACAATGCTAAATGTCAAAAATGAAAAGTGTCACCATGAAAAATGTCAAAAATGACAAATTTCAAGATGGCAAATGTCAAAGATGTCAAATGACAAATGTCACAATGCTAAATGTCAAAAATGAAAAGTGTCACCATTAAAAATGTCAAAAATGACAAATTTCAAGATGGCAAATGTCAAAGATGTCAAATGACAAATGTCACAATGCTAAATGTCAAAAATGAAAAGTGTTAAAAATGACAAATTTCAAGATGGCAAATGTCTAAGATGTCAAATGACAAATGTCACAATGCTAAATGTCAAAAATGAAAAGTGTCACCATGAAAAATGTCAAAAATGACAAATTTCAAGATGGCAAATGTCAAAACTGACAAATGTCACAATGCTAAATGTCAAAAATGAAAAGTGTCACCATAAAAAATGTCAAAAATAACAAGTTTCAAGATGCCATATGTCAAAGATGTCAAATGACAAATGTCACAATGCTAAATGTCAAAAATAACAAATTTCAAAATGGCAAATGTCAAAGATGTCAAATGACAAATGTCACAATGCTAAATGTCAAAAATGAAAAGTGTCACCATGAAAAATGTCAAAAATGACAAATTTCAAGTTGGCAAATGTCAAAGATGTCAAATGACAAATGTCACAATGCTAAATGTCAAAAATGAAAAGTGTCACCATGAAAAATGTCAAAAATGACAAATTTCAAGATGGCAAATGTCAAAGATGTCAAATGACAAATGTCACAATGCTAAATGTCAAAAATGAAAAGTGTCACCATGAAAAATGTCAAAAATGACAAATTTCAAGATGGCAAATATCAAAGATGTCAAATGACAAATGTCACAATGCTAAATGTCAAAAATGACAAATTTCAAGATGGCAAATGTCAAAGATGTCAAATGACAAATGTCACAATGCTAAATGTCAAAAATGAAAAGTGTCACCATGAAAAATGTCAAAAATGACAAATTTCAAGATGGCAAATGTCAAAGATGTCAAATGACAAATGTCACAATGCTAAATGTCAAAAATGAAAAGTGTCAAAAATGACAAATTTCAAGATGGCAAATGTCTAAGATGTCAAATGACAAATGTAACAATGCTAAATGTCAAAAATGAAAAGTGTCACCATGAAAAATGTCAAAAATGACAAATTTCAAGATGGCAAATGTCAAAGATGTCAAATGACAAATGTCACAATGCTAAATGTCAAAAATAAAAAGTGTCACCATGAAAAATGTCAAAAATGACAAATTTCAAGATGGCAAATGTCAAAGAAGTCAAATGACAAATGTCACAATGCTAAATGTCAAAAATGAAAAGTGTCACCATGAAAAATGTCAAAAATGACAAATTTCAAGATGGCAAATGTCAAAACTGACAAATGTCACAATGCTAAATGTCAAAAATGATAAGTATCACCATGAAAAATGTCAAAAATGACAAATTTCAAGATTGCAAATGTCCAAGATGTCAAATGACAAATGTCACAATGCTAAAAGTCAAAAATGAAAAGTGTCACCATGAAAAATGTCAAAAATGACAAATTTCAAGATGGCAAATGTCAAAGATGTCAAATGACAAATGTCACAATGCTAAATGTCAAAAATGAAAAGTGTCAAAAATGACAAATTTCAAGATGGCAAATGTCAAAGATGTCAAATGACAAATGTCACAATGCTAAATGTCAAAAATGAAAAGTGTCACCATAAAATGTCAAAAATGACAAATTTCAAGATGGCAAATGTCAAAACTGACAAATGTCACAATGCTAAATGTCAAAAATGAAAAGTGTCACCATGAAAAATGTCAAAAATAACAAATTTCAAGATGGCAAATGTCAAAGATGTCAAATGACAAATGTCACAATGCTAAATGTCAAAAATGACAAATTTCAAGATGGCAAATGTCAAAGATGTCAAATGACAAATGTCACAATGCTAAATGTCAAAAATGAAAAGTGTCACCGTGAAAAATGTTAAAAATGACAAATTTCAAGATGGCAAATGTTAAAGATGTCAAATGGCAAATGTCACAATGCTAAATGTCAAAAATGAAAAGTGTCACCATAAAAAATGTCAAAAATAACAAGTTTCAAGATGCCATATGTCAAAGATGTCAAATGACAAATGTCACAATGCTAAATGTCAAAAATAACAAATTTCAAAATGGCAAATGTCAAAGATGTCAAATGACAAATGTCACAATGCTAAATGTCAAAAATGAAAAGTGTCACCATGAAAAATGTCAAAAATGACAAATTTCAAGTTGGCAAATGTCAAAGATGTCAAATGACAAATGTCACAATGCTAAATGTCAAAAATGAAAAGTGTCACCATGAAAAATGTCAAAAATGACAAATTTCAAGATGGCAAATGTCAAAGATGTCAAATGACAAATGTCACAATGCTAAATGTCAAAAATGAAAAGTGTCAAAAATGACAAATTTCAAGATGGCAAATGTCTAAGATGTCAAATGACAAATGTAACAATGCTAAATGTCAAAAATGAAAAGTGTCACCATGAAAAATGTCAAAAATGACAAATTTCAAGATGGCAAATGTCAAAGATGTCAAATGACAAATGTCACAATGCTAAATGTCAAAAATAAAAAGTGTCACCATGAAAAATGTCAAAAATGACAAATTTCAAGATGGCAAATGTCAAAGAAGTCAAATGACAAATGTCACAATGCTAAATGTCAAAAATGAAAAGTGTCACCATGAAAAATGTCAAAAATGACAAATTTCAAGATGGCAAATGTCAAAACTGACAAATGTCACAATGCTAAATGTCAAAAATGATAAGTATCACCATGAAAAATGTCAAAAATGACAAATTTCAAGATTGCAAATGTCCAAGATGTCAAATGACAAATGTCACAATGCTAAAAGTCAAAAATGAAAAGTGTCACCATGAAAAATGTCAAAAATGACAAATTTCAAGATGGCAAATGTCAAAGATGTCAAATGACAAATGTCACAATGCTAAATGTCAAAAATGAAAAGTGTCAAAAATGACAAATTTCAAGATGGCAAATGTCAAAGATGTCAAATGACAAATGTCACAATGCTAAATGTCAAAAATGAAAAGTGTCACCATAAAATGTCAAAAATGACAAATTTCAAGATGGCAAATGTCAAAACTGACAAATGTCACAATGCTAAATGTCAAAAATGAAAAGTGTCACCATGAAAAATGTCAAAAATAACAAATTTCAAGATGGCAAATGTCAAAGATGTCAAATGACAAATGTCACAATGCTAAATGTCAAAAATGACAAATTTCAAGATGGCAAATGTCAAAGATGTCAAATGACAAATGTCACAATGCTAAATGTCAAAAATGAAAAGTGTCACCGTGAAAAATGTTAAAAATGACAAATTTCAAGATGGCAAATGTTAAAGATGTCAAATGGCAAATGTCACAATGCTAAATGTCAAAAATGAAAAGTGTCACCATAAAAAATGTCAAAAATAACAAGTTTCAAGATGCCATATGTCAAAGATGTCAAATGACAAATGTCACAATGCTAAATGTCAAAAATAACAAATTTCAAAATGGCAAATGTCAAAGATGTCAAATGACAAATGTCACAATGCTAAATGTCAAAAATGAAAAGTGTCACCATGAAAAATGTCAAAAATGACAAATTTCAAGTTGGCAAATGTCAAAGATGTCAAATGACAAATGTCACAATGCTAAATGTCAAAAATGAAAAGTGTCACCATGAAAAATGTCAAAAATGACAAATTTCAAGATGGCAAATGTCAAAGATGTCAAATGACAAATGTCACAATGCTAAATGTCAAAAATGAAAAGTGTCACCATTAAAAATGTCAAAAATGACAAATTTCAAGATGGCAAATGTCAAAGATGTCAAATGACAAATGTCACAATGCTAAATGTCAAAAATGAAAAGTGTTAAAAATGACAAATTTCAAGATGGCAAATGTCTAAGATGTCAAATGACAAATGTCACAATGCTAAATGTCAAAAATGAAAAGTGTCACCATGAAAAATGTCAAAAATGACAAATTTCAAGATGGCAAATGTCAAAACTGACAAATGTCACAATGCTAAATGTCAAAAATGAAAAGTGTCACCATAAAAAATGTCAAAAATAACAAGTTTCAAGATGCCATATGTCAAAGATGTCAAATGACAAATGTCACAATGCTAAATGTCAAAAATAACAAATTTCAAAATGGCGAATGTCAAAGATGTCAAATGACAAATGTCACAATGCTAAATGTCAAAAATGAAAAGTGTCACCATGAAAAATGTCAAAAATGACAAATTTCAAGTTGGCAAATGTCAAAGATGTCAAATGACAAATGTCACAATGCTAAATGTCAAAAATGAAAAGTGTCACCATGAAAAATGTCAAAAATGACAAATTTCAAGATGGCAAATGTCAAAGATGTCAAATGACAAATGTCACAATGCTAAATGTCAAAAATGAAAAGTGTCACCATGAAAAATGTCAAAAATGACAAATTTCAAGATGGCAAATATCAAAGATGTCAAATGACAAATGTCACAATGCTAAATGTCAAAAATGACAAATTTCAAGATGGCAAATGTCAAAGATGTCAAATGACAAATGTCACAATGCTAAATGTCAAAAATGAAAAGTGTCACCATGAAAAATGTCAAAAATGACAAATTTCAAGATGGCAAATGTCAAAGATGTCAAATGACAAATGTCACAATGCTAAATGTCAAAAATGAAAAGTGTCAAAAATGACAAATTTCAAGATGGCAAATGTCTAAGATGTCAAATGACAAATGTAACAATGCTAAATGTCAAAAATGAAAAGTGTCACCATGAAAAATGTCAAAAATGACAAATTTCAAGATGGCAAATGTCAAAGATGTCAAATGACAAATGTCACAATGCTAAATGTCAAAAATAAAAAGTGTCACCATGAAAAATGTCAAAAATGACAAATTTCAAGATGGCAAATGTCAAAGAAGTCAAATGACAAATGTCACAATGCTAAATGTCAAAAATGAAAAGTGTCACCATGAAAAATGTCAAAAATGACAAATTTCAAGATGGCAAATGTCAAAACTGACAAATGTCACAATGCTAAATGTCAAAAATGATAAGTATCACCATGAAAAATGTCAAAAATGACAAATTTCAAGATTGCAAATGTCCAAGATGTCAAATGACAAATGTCACAATGCTAAAAGTCAAAAATGAAAAGTGTCACCATGAAAAATGTCAAAAATGACAAATTTCAAGATGGCAAATGTCAAAGATGTCAAATGACAAATGTCACAATGCTAAATGTCAAAAATGAAAAGTGTCAAAAATGACAAATTTCAAGATGGCAAATGTCAAAGATGTCAAATGACAAATGTCACAATGCTAAATGTCAAAAATGAAAAGTGTCACCATAAAATGTCAAAAATGACAAATTTCAAGATGGCAAATGTCAAAACTGACAAATGTCACAATGCTAAATGTCAAAAATGAAAAGTGTCACCATGAAAAATGTCAAAAATAACAAATTTCAAGATGGCAAATGTCAAAGATGTCAAATGACAAATGTCACAATGCTAAATGTCAAAAATGACAAATTTCAAGATGGCAAATGTCAAAGATGTCAAATGACAAATGTCACAATGCTAAATGTCAAAAATGAAAAGTGTCACCGTGAAAAATGTTAAAAATGACAAATTTCAAGATGGCAAATGTTAAAGATGTCAAATGGCAAATGTCACAATGCTAAATGTCAAAAATGAAAAGTGTCACCATGAAAAATGTCAAAAATGACAAATTTCAAGATGGCAAATGTCAAAGATGTCAAATGACAAATGTCACAATGCTAAATGTCAAAAATGAAAAGTGTCCCCATGAAAAATGTCAATAATGACAAATTTCAAGATGGCAAATGTCAAAGATGTCAAATGACAAATGTCACAATGCTAAATGTCAAAAATGAAAAGTGTCACCATGAAAAATGTCAAAAATGACAAATTTCAAGATGGCAAATGTCAAAGATGTCGAATATGACAAATGTCACAATGCTAAATGTCAAAAATGAAAAGTGTCACCATAAAAAATGTCAAAAATGAAAAGTGTCACCATAAAAAATGTCAAAAATGACAAATTTCAAGACGGCAAATGTCAAAGATGTCAAATGTCAAATGACAAATGTCACAATGCTAAATGTCAAAAATGAAAAGTGTCAAAAATGACAAATTTCAAGATGGCAAATGTCTAAGATGTCAAATGACAAATGTCACAATGCTAAATGTCAAAAATGAAAAGTGTCACCATGAAAAATGTCAAAAATGACAAATTTCAAGATGGCAAATGTCAAAGATGTCAAATGACAAATGTCACAATGCTAAATGTCAAAAATGAAAAGTGTCACCATGAAAAATGTCAAAAATGACAAATTTCAAGATGGCAAATGTCAAAGATGTCAAATGACAAAAGTCACAATGCTAAATGTCAAAAATGAAAAGTGTCACCATGAAAAATGTCAAAATTGACAAATTTCAAGATGGCAAATATCAAAACTGACAAATGTCACAATGCTAAATGTCAAAAATGATAAGTGTCACCATGAAAAATGTCAAAAATGACAAATTTCAAGATGGCAAATGTCCAAGATGTCAAATGACAAATGTCACAATGCTAAATGTCAAAAATGAAAAGTGTCACCATGAAAAATGTCAAAAATGACAAATTTCAAGATGGCAAATGTCAAAGATGTCAAATGACAAATGTCACAATGCTAAATGTCAAAAATGACAAATTTCAAGATGGCAAATGTCAAAGATGTCAAATGACAAATGTCACAATGCTAAATGTCAAAAATGAAAAGTGGCACCATGAAAAATGTCAAAAATGATAAATTTCAAGATGGCAAATGTCAAAGATGTCAAATGACAAATGTCACAATGCTAAATGTCAAAAATGAAAAGTGTCACCATGAAAAATGTCAAAAATGACAAATTTCAAGATGGCAAATGTCAAAACTGACAAATGTCACAATGCTTAATGTCAAAAATGATAAGTGTCACCATGAAAAATGTCAAAAATAACAAATTTTAAAATGGCAAATGTCAAAGATGTCAAATGACAAATGTCACAATGCTAAATGTCAAAAATAACAAATTTCAAGATGGCAAATGTCTAAAATGTCAAATGACAAATGTCACAATGCTAAATGTCAAAAATGAAAAGTGTCACCATGAAAAATGTCAAAAATGACAAATTTCAAGATGGCAAATGTCAAAGATGTCAAATGACAAATGTCACAATGCTAAATGTCAAAAATGAAAAGTGTCACCATAAAAAATGTCAAAAATGACAAATTTCAAGATGGCAAATGTCAAAACTGACAAATGTCACAATGCTAAATGTCAAAAATGATAAGTGTCACCATGAAAAATGTCAAAAATGACAAATTTCAAGATGGCAAATGTCCAAGATGTCAAATGACAAATGTCACAATGCTAAATGTCAAAAATGAAAAGTGTCAAAAATGACAAATTTCAAGATGGCAAATGTCTAAGATGTCAAATGACAAATGTCACAATGCTAAATGTCAAAAATGAAAAGTGTCACCATGAAAAATGTCAAAAATGACAAATTTCAAGATGGCAAATGTCAAAGATGTCAAATGACAAATGTCACAATGCTAAATGTCAAAAATGAAAAGTGTCACCATGAAAAATGTCAAAAATGACAAATTTTAAGATGGCAAATGTCAAAGATGTCAAATGACAAATGTCACAATGCTAAATGTCAAAAATAAAAAGTGTCACCATGAAAAATGTCAAAAATGACAAATTTTAAGATGGCAAATGTCAAAGATGTCAAATGACAAATGTCACAATGCTAAATGTCAAAAATGAAAAGTGTCACCATGAAAAATGTCAAAAATGACAAATTTCAAGATAATAAATGTCAAAACTGACAAATGTGACAATGCTAAATGTCAAAAATGATAAGTGTTACCATGAAAAATGTCAAAAATGACAAATTTCAAGATGGCAAATGTCCAAGATGTCATATGACAAATGTCACAATGCTAAATGTCAAAAATGAAAAGTGTCACCATTAAAAATGTCAAAAATGACAAATTTCAAGATGGCAAATGTCAAAGATGTCAAATGACAAATGTCACAATGCTAAATGTCAAAAATGAAAAGTGTTAAAAATGACAAATTTCAAGATGGCAAATGTCTAAGATGTCAAATGTCACAATGCTAAATGTCAAAAATGAAAAGTGTCACCATGAAAAATGTCAAAAATGACAAATTTCAAGATGGCAAATGTCAAAACTGACAAATGTCACAATGCTAAATGTCAAAAATGAAAAGTGTCACCATAAAAAATGTCAAAAATAACAAGTTTCAAGATGCCATATGTCAAAGATGTCAAATGACAAATGTCAAAATGCTAAATGTCAAAAATGACAAATTTCAAAATGGCAAATGTCAAAGATGTCAAATGACAAATGTCACAATGCTAAATGTCAAAAATGAAAAGTGTCACCATGAAAAATGTCAAAAATGACAAATTTCAAGTTGGCAAATGTCAAAGATGTCAAATGACAAATGTCACAATGCTAAATGTCAAAAATGAAAAGTGTCACCATGCAAAATGTCAAAAATGACAAATTTCAAGATGGCAAATGTCAAAGATGTCAAATGACAAATGTCACAATGCTAAATGTCAAAAATGAAAAGTGTCACCATGAAAAATGTCAAAAATGACAAATTTCAAGATGGCAAATATCAAAGATGTCAAATGACAAATGTCACAATGCTAAATGTCAAAAATGACAAATTTCAAGATGGCAAATGTCAAAGATGTCAAATGACAAATGTCACAATGCTAAATGTCAAAAATGAAAAGTGTCACCATGAAAAATGTCAAAAATGACAAATTTCAAGATGGCAAATGTCAAAGATGTCAAATGACAAATGTCACAATGCTAAATGTCAAAAATGAAAAGTGTCAAAAATGACAAATTTCAAGATGGCAAATGTCTAAGATGTCAAATGACAATGTAACAATGCTAAATGTCAAAAATGAAAAGTGTCACCATGAAAAATGTCAAAAATGACAAATTTCAAGATGGCAAATGTCAAAGATGTCAAATGACAAATGTCACAATGCTAAATGTCAAAAATAAAAAGTGTCACCATGAAAAATGTCAAAAATGACAAATTTCAAGATGGCAAATGTCAAAGAAGTCAAATGACAAATGTCACAATGCTAAATGTCAAAAATGAAAAGTGTCACCATGAAAAATGTCAAAAATGACAAATTTTAAGATGGCAAATGTCAAAACTGACAAATGTCACAATGCTAAATGTCAAAAATGATAAGTGTCACCATGAAAAATGTCAAAAATGACAAATTTCAAGATTGCAAATGTCCAAGATGTCAAATGACAAATGTCACAATGCTAAAAGTCAAAAATAAAAAGTGTCACCATAAAATGTCAAAAATGACAAATTTCAAGATGGCAAATGTCAAAGATGTCAAATGACAAATGTCACAATGCTAAATGTCAAAAATGAAAAGTGTCAAAAATGACAAATTTCAAGATGGCAAATGTCAAAGATGTCAAATGACAAATGTCACAATGCTAAATGTCAAAAATGAAAAGTGTCACCATGAAAAATGTCAAAAATGACAAATTTCAAGATGGCAAATGTCAAAACTGACAAATGTCACAATGCTAAATGTCAAAAATGAAAAGTGTCACCATGAAAAATGTCAAAAATAACAAATTTCAAGATGGCAAATGTCAAAGATGTCAAATGACAAATGTCACAATGCTAAATGTCAAAAATGACAAATTTCAAGATGGCAAATGTCAAAGATGTCAAATGACAAATGTCACAATGCTTAATGTCAAAAATAAACAGTGTCACCATGAAAAATGTCAAAAATGACAAATTTCAAGATGGCAAATATCAAAGATGTCAAATGACAAATGTCACAATGCTAAATGTGAAAAATAAAAAGTGTCACCATGAAAAATGTCAAAAATGACAAATTTCAAGATGGAAAATGTCAAAACTGACAAATGTCACAATGCTAAATGTCAAAAATGATAAGTGTCACCATGAAAAATGTCAAAAATGACAAATTTCAAGATGGCAAATGTCCAAGATGTCAAATGACAAATGTCACAATGCGAAATGTCAAAAATGAAAAGTGTCACCATGAAAAATGCCAAAAATGACAAATTTCAAGATGGCAAATGTCAAAGATGTCAAATGACAAATGTCACAATGCTAAATGTCAAAAATGAAAAGTGTCAAAAATGACAAATTTCAAGATGGCAAATGTCTAATATGTCAAATGACAAATGTCACAATGCTAAATGTCAAATATGAAAAGTGTCACCATGAAAAATGTCAAAAATGACAAATTTCAAGATGGCAAATGTCAAAGATGTCAAATGACAAATGTCACAATGCTAAATGTCAAAAATGAAAAGTGTCAAAAATGACAAATTTCAAGATGGCAAATGTCTAAGATGTCAAATGACAAATGTCACAATGATAAATGTCAAAAATGAAAAGTGTCACCATAAAAAATGACAAATTTCAAGATGGCAAATGTCAAAGATGTCAAATGACAAATGTCACAATGCTAAATGTCAAAAATGAAAAGTGTCACCATGAAAAATGTCAAAAATGACAAATTTCAAGAAGGCAAATGTCAAAGATGTCAAATGACAAATGTCACAATGCTAAATGTCAAAAATGAAAAGTGTCAAAAATGACAAATTTCAAGATGGCAAATGTCTAAGATGTCAAATGACAAATGTCACAATGCTAAATGTCCAAAATGAAAAGTGTCACCATGAAAAATGTCAAAAATGACAAATTTCAAGATGGCAAATGTCAAAGATGTCAAATGACAAATGTCACAATGCTAAATGTCAAAAATGATAAGTGTCACCATGAAAAATGTCAAAAATGACAAATTTCAAGATGGCAAATGTCCAAGATGTCAAATGACAAATGTCACAATGCTAAATGTCAAAAATGAAAAGTGTCACCATGAAAAATGTCAAAAATGACAAATTTCAAGATGGCAAATGTCAAAGATGTCAAATGACAAATGTCACAATGCTAAATGTCAAAAATGACAAATTTCAAGATGGCAAATGTCAAAGATGTCAAATGACAAATGTCACAATGCTAAATGTCAAAAATGAAAAGTGGCACCATGAAAAATGTCAAAAATGATAAATTTCAAGATGGCAAATGTCAAAGATGTCAAATGACAAATGTCACAATGCTAAATGTCAAAAATGAAAAGTGTCACCATGAAAAATGTCAAAAATGACAAATTTCAAGATGGCAAATGTCAAAACTGACAAATGTCACAATGCTTAATGTCAAAAATGATAAGTGTCACCATGAAAAATGTCAAAAATAACAAATTTTAAAATGGCAAATGTCAAAGATGTCAAATGACAAATGTCACAATGCTAAATGTCAAAAATAACAAATTTCAAGATGGCAAATGTCTAAGATGTCAAATGACAAATGTCACAATGCTAAATGTCAAAAATGAAAAGTGTCACCATGAAAAATGTCAAAAATGACAAATTTCAAGATGGCAAATGTCAAAGATGTCAAATGACAAATGTCACAATGCTAAATGTCAAAAATGAAAAGTGTCACCATAAAAAATGTCAAAAATGACAAATTTCAAGATGGCAAATGTCAAAACTGACAAATGTCACAATGCTAAATGTCAAAAATGATAAGTGTCACCATGAAAAATGTCAAAAATGACAAATTTCAAGATGGCAAATGTCCAAGATGTCAAATGACAAATGTCACAATGCTAAATGTCAAAAATGAAAAGTGTCAAAAATGACAAATTTCAAGATGGCAAATGTCTAAGATGTCAAATGACAAATGTCACAATGCTAAATGTCAAAAATGAAAAGTGTCACCATGAAAAATGTCAAAAATGACAAATTTCAAGATGGCAAATGTCAAAGATTCAAATGACAAATGTCACAATGCTAAATGTCAAAAATGAAAAGTGTCACCATGAAAAATGTCAAAAATGACAAATTTTAAGATGGCAAATGTCAAAGATGTCAAATGACAAATGTCACAATGCTAAATGTCAAAAATAAAAAGTGTCACCATGAAAAATGTCAAAAATGACAAATTTTAAGATGGCAAATGTCAAAGATGTCAAATGACAAATGTCACAATGCTAAATGTCAAAAATGAAAAGTGTCACCATGAAAAATGTCAAAAATGACAAATTTCAAGATAATAAATGTCAAAACTGACAAATGTGACAATGCTAAATGTCAAAAATGATAAGTGTTACCATGAAAAATGTCAAAAATGACAAATTTCAAGATGGCAAATGTCCAAGATGTCATATGACAAATGTCACAATGCTAAATGTCAAAAATGAAAAGTGTCACCATTAAAAATGTCAAAAATGACAAATTTCAAGATGGCAAATGTCAAAGATGTCAAATGACAAATGTCACAATGCTAAATGTCAAAAATGAAAAGTGTTAAAAATGACAAATTTCAAGATGGCAAATGTCTAAGATGTCAAATGTCACAATGCTAAATGTCAAAAATGAAAAGTGTCACCATGAAAAATGTCAAAAATGACAAATTTCAAGATGGCAAATGTCAAAACTGACAAATGTCACAATGCTAAATGTCAAA
The DNA here is from genome assembly GCA_964028335.1 of Altica lythri. Classification (NCBI taxonomy): domain Eukaryota; kingdom Metazoa; phylum Arthropoda; class Insecta; order Coleoptera; family Chrysomelidae; genus Altica; species Altica lythri. The sequence goes on along the minus strand of OZ034800.1, from coordinate 19,454,481 downwards.
AATGAAAAGTGTCACCATAAAAAATGTCAAAAATAACAAGTTTCAAGATGCCATATGTCAAAGATGTCAAATGACAAATGCCAAAATGCTAAATGTCAAAAATGACAAATTTCAAAATGGCAAATGTCAAAGATGTCAAATGACAAATGTCACAATGCTAAATGTCAAAAATGAAAAGTGTCACCATGAAAAATGTCAAAAATGACAAATTTCAAGTTGGCAAATGTCAAAGATGTCAAATGACAAATGTCACAATGCTAAATGTCAAAAATGAAAAGTGTCACCATGCAAAATGTCAAAAATGACAAATTTCAAGATGGCAAATGTCAAAGATGTCAAATGACAAATGTCACAATGCTAAATGTCAAAAATGAAAAGTGTCACCATGAAAAATGTCAAAAATGACAAATTTCAAGATGGCAAATATCAAAGATGTCAAATGACAAATGTCACAATGCTAAATGTCAAAAATGACAAATTTCAAGATGGCAAATGTCAAAGATGTCAAATGACAAATGTCACAATGCTAAATGTCAAAAATGAAAAGTGTCACCATGAAAAATGTCAAAAATGACAAATTTCAAGATGGCAAATGTCAAAGATGTCAAATGACAAATGTCACAATGCTAAATGTCAAAAATGAAAAGTGTCAAAAATGACAAATTTCAAGATGGCAAATGTCTAAGATGTCAAATGACAATGTAACAATGCTAAATGTCAAAAATGAAAAGTGTCACCATGAAAAATGTCAAAAATGACAAATTTCAAGATGGCAAATGTCAAAGATGTCAAATGACAAATGTCACAATGCTAAATGTCAAAAATAAAAAGTGTCACCATGAAAAATGTCAAAAATGACAAATTTCAAGATGGCAAATGTCAAAGAAGTCAAATGACAAATGTCACAATGCTAAATGTCAAAAATGAAAAGTGTCACCATGAAAAATGTCAAAAATGACAAATTTTAAGATGGCAAATGTCAAAACTGACAAATGTCACAATGCTAAATGTCAAAAATGATAAGTGTCACCATGAAAAATGTCAAAAATGACAAATTTCAAGATTGCAAATGTCCAAGATGTCAAATGACAAATGTCACAATGCTAAAAGTCAAAAATGAAAAGTGTCACCATAAAATGTCAAAAATGACAAATTTCAAGATGGCAAATGTCAAAGATGTCAAATGACAAATGTCACAATGCTAAATGTCAAAAATGAAAAGTGTCAAAAATGACAAATTTCAAGATGGCAAATGTCAAAGATGTCAAATGACAAATGTCACAATGCTAAATGTCAAAAATGAAAAGTGTCACCATGAAAAATGTCAAAAATGACAAATTTCAAGATGGCAAATGTCAAAACTGACAAATGTCACAATGCTAAATGTCAAAAATGAAAAGTGTCACCATGAAAAATGTCAAAAATAACAAATTTCAAGATGGCAAATGTCAAAGATGTCAAATGACAAATGTCACAATGCTAAATGTCAAAAATGACAAATTTCAAGATGGCAAATGTCAAAGATGTCAAATGACAAATGTCACAATGCTTAATGTCAAAAATAAACAGTGTCACCATGAAAAATGTCAAAAATGACAAATTTCAAGATGGCAAATATCAAAGATGTCAAATGACAAATGTCACAATGCTAAATGTGAAAAATAAAAAGTGTCACCATGAAAAATGTCAAAAATGACAAATTTCAAGATGGAAAATGTCAAAACTGACAAATGTCACAATGCTAAATGTCAAAAATGATAAGTGTCACCATGAAAAATGTCAAAAATGACAAATTTCAAGATGGCAAATGTCCAAGATGTCAAATGACAAATGTCACAATGCGAAATGTCAAAAATGAAAAGTGTCACCATGAAAAATGCCAAAAATGACAAATTTCAAGATGGCAAATGTCAAAGATGTCAAATGACAAATGTCACAATGCTAAATGTCAAAAATGAAAAGTGTCAAAAATGACAAATTTCAAGATGGCAAATGTCTAATATGTCAAATGACAAATGTCACAATGCTAAATGTCAAATATGAAAAGTGTCACCATGAAAAATGTCAAAAATGACAAATTTCAAGATGGCAAATCTCAAAGATGTCAAATGACAAATGTCACAATGCTAAATGTCAAAAATGAAAAGTGTCAAAAATGACAAATTTCAAGATGGCAAATGTCTAAGATGTCAAATGACAAATGTCACAATGATAAATGTCAAAAATGAAAAGTGTCACCATAAAAAATGACAAATTTCAAGATGGCAAATGTCAAAGATGTCAAATGACAAATGTCACAATGCTAAATGTCAAAAATGAAAAGTGTCACCATGAAAAATGTCAAAAATGACAAATTTCAAGAAGGCAAATGTCAAAGATGTCAAATGACAAATGTCACAATGCTAAATGTCAAAAATGAAAAGTGTCAAAAATGACAAATTTCAAGATGGCAAATGTCTAAGATGTCAAATGACAAATGTCACAATGCTAAATGTCAAAAATGAAAAGTGTCACCATGAAAAATGTCAAAAATGACAAATTTCAAGATGGCAAATGTCAAAGATGTCAAATGACAAATGTCACAATGCTAAATGTCAAAAATGAAAAGTGTCACCATGAAAAATGTCAAAAATGACAAATTTCAAGATGGCAAATGTCAAAGATGTCAAATGACAAATGTCACAATGCTAAATGTCAAAAATGAAAAGTGTCAAAAATGACAAATTTCAAGATGGCAAATGTCCAAGATGTCAAATGACAAATGTCACAATGCTAAATGTCAAAAATGAAAAGTGTCACCATGAAAAATGTCAAAAATGACAAATTTCAAGATGGCAAATGTCAAAGATGTCAAATGACAAATGTCACAATGCTAAATGTCAAAAATGAAAAGTGTCAAAAATGACAAATTTCAAGATGGCAAATGTCTAAGATGTCAAATGACAAATGTCACAATGCTAAATGTCAAAAATGAAAAGTGTCACGTATGTATCGTATTCCTACAACACACAGTTTTATTTGCTCTGTAAAGATGTCGATTTAGTTGAGTAAATAATAAAGTTTTAAAAGTGAAACTTATATCAATCAGGTTCTTACGCTAAAAGCTAGTTGATGAACAAAGAAGTGAGTTAAAATTATATAACGTGTAAAAATAATTTGACTAATACTAAAAATATTAAATTTTTTCCTATCTCAAACCAAAAAACAAATAAAAAACTTGAAGTGATAAGCAGTGAATTGGTCAACTTTGTATACCAGTGGTGTAGTCAAAAATATTTTAAGGTAACAATAATAAAGAAATGAAGTGTGGTAATTGTAATCATCCAATTGAGTAAGGGAGTAACTCTATTGCATGTGACAGCTGTGAAAGGGTTGTACATAGAAATTGTTCAGATCTTAATGCATCAGAGTTAAAAGTAATGGATTTGAAAGGAAAAAGAATACTAAGATATTACTGTGAAGATATCCAAAGTGGGGTAAAAATGATTCCAAGATTGCTAAAGAAAATTGATGAAATGCATGATGAAATTAGTAATTTAAAAACTCACTTGCAAAAAACACTGTCTGAAGAAAATGTAATAACAGAAATTCATGAACGTCAAAGAAGGGCTAAGAATATTATGTTCCATAATGTATTAGAGAATAACAATGTAAGAGATGCTGAAAAAGTAAAGGAGATAGTTACTGAAATGACAAATGAAGAAATCAAAATAATAAAAACTTTACTAGTGGGAAAGAAAAACAAAAATGGAGCTCGTCCACTAAAGGTTATTCTTCAGAATTCAGATGAAGTAATGACAATTTTGAGAAACCGGAAACACATTAAAAAGGAAAGGAAAGTCTTCATAGACTTAGATATGACAAGCATGCAGATGAAAAGTATGAAGAAAGTGAAAGAAGAATTAAATGAGAGAAGAGAAAAAGGTGAAGAAGTTTTTATTAAATATGTTCGTGGAATTCCTCAAATTTCATGTAAGTCAAAAAACTAAATGATATTTCGAACTCTATTTCAGTGTATTATCATAATGTGGGTGGTCTTAGAACAAAAATATTAAACTTTAGTCAAACGGCACTATGTTCTGTATATGATGTTATAATAATTGTTGAAACATGGTTAAATGAAGATTTCAGAGATTCTGAATTACATTTACATGACTTTGACATTTTTAGATTAGATAGGGACGTCTTGGAGACAGGCAAGTCGAGAGGTGGTGGTATTTAAATAGCTGTCAAAAGTAAGTTATTCGCGAAAGCAGTCACAATAATTCCAAGTTCTATTGAATATCTTTACATCACTTTTAATATTAATAACCAAAATGTCATTATTGGAGGAGTTTATTTGCCTCCCTTGTCTGGTGAGAATAAATATATGGAACACATTGGTGTTATTGAATATATTTGTGATAGTTATAAGAACAGTAAGCTTATCATTTGTGGTGATTATAATTTGCCTGAAGCCACGTGGTCTAATGATGAGTTTGGCTTGAAAGTAAACTGCCCTGATAATTCTAAAGCACTGATATTATCAAATGGTATGGAATTCTATAATTTATTTCAGATTAATACGATAGCAAACAGTAGGAAAGTCTATCTTGATCTTATATTTTCCAGTTTTCGCAATATAAAAGTTTCAGAACCTATAGACCCTCTTTTTAATAACAGTATGCACCACACTGCTATTTCCTTTAATCTGAAAATAAAGAATGAACCCAGTCTAACATATGAGGAATATTTTTATGATTTCAAACAAGGCAACTATATAGGACTAAATGATTACTTAGCCCAAGTAAACTGGAATTTATTATTAAATAATATAAACGTAAATGAGGCAGTCGATCATTTTTACAGCATCCGTTATGAGGGTATAAATACATTTATTCCAATCAAAAAGTATAAACCATCAAACTTTTCACACTGGTTTAATTCACAACTTAAGTATTTAATTACTGAAAAAAAGAAAATGCATAAACTGTACAAATCCTCAGGTGACCTTAGATTTTACTATCATTTTGCACATCTTCGGGAAGAGTGTTCAAGACTAAGAAATGATTGCTTTAATGATTTTATCTTAAAAACTAAGAACAGTATCTTATCAAACCCAACTTTCTTTTGGAAACATGTCAATAATGAAAAAAACTCTTATAAATTACCTTCATCTATGGTTTATAATGATAACTTAGGGAATGATAACAATAGTATAGTAAATCTTTTCGCAGAGTACTTTTCAACTGTTTATTCTACTAAACAAGTTAATCAAATTCCGGAATATTCATATATGCGGGATAGCGTAAATGTTAGTCGTTACACTGTTACTGTTAACGAAATAATAGAAGCCATTATGAGAGCTCCAGGGAAACTTTCTTATGGTCCTGATGGCATACCAATTTATGTATTAAAAAAATGCGTTTTTACTCTTGCTAAAGCCATTCATAGTCTTTTTAAATTAAGTTTAGAGCAGGGCATGTTTCCAGATTTTTGGAAACAAAGTTTCTTGCGCCTATCCACAAATCGGGTATGAGAAATGACATCACAAATTATCGTGCTGTGTGCCTACAATCTGAAATACCAAAACTTCTAGACTCCCTTATCTCTAAAAAACTGTCTTGGGACACACGGCATATAATTAATCAACAACAACATGGTTTCACATCTGGAAAATCTACTACCTCAAATTTACTATGTTATGAAAATTACATTCTGACAGCTTTTGAAAATAAATTTCAGGTTGATTCTATATATACAGATTTTAAAAAAGCTTTCGATAGAGTTAATCAGGAATTGTTACTATCAAAATTATTCGCGGTAGGTATAAGAGGGAGTGTATTTTCTTGGCTACAGAGTTATCTGTCGAACAGATCGCAATGTGTTAGATATGCTGGCTCCATTTCATCGGTGATAAATGTGACATCAGGTGTTCCACAGGGATCACATCTTGGACCGATTTTATTCAATTTGTTTATTAATGATGTGGTGGAAGTCTTATCGGATAGCTGTTGCTTGATATTTGCGGATGATCTCAAGATGTTTAAAAAAATCAAAGATTTAGATGACGCCATTATGTTACAGCAAGATCTCAATAAATTGGTTCATTGGTGTGATATTAATTTGCTGGAATTAAACCAAAACAAATGCTACCAAATTACTTTCTCTAGAAACTCCAACTTCCATGCATTTAATTACAGCATAAAAAATAAAAATATTACTGTAACCAATAATATGAGAGATCTTGGTGTTAGGTTTGATTCCAAATTGTCATTTAAACAACACATATCAGAAATTACGTCTAAAGCAAATAAAACTCTGGGCTTTATTATTAGAACATCTCGATATTTTTCAGTAGAGGTTTTAAAATTATTATACTGTTCATTAGTTCGTAGCATCTTAGAGTATAACTCAGTAGTTTGGTCTCCACATTTTAACACTGACACACTTTTAATAGAAAGGGTCCAAAATAAATTTTTAAGACAGTCTGCCTTTAAATTGGGAATTCAGATAAATGATTTTCACATCGATGAATTGCTAAGTCGTTTAAATCTTCAGTCCTTAAAAAACCGGAGAATAGAACTTGATTTGTGTTTTTTACACAAACTACTTAGTGGTCACATTAATTGTCCCGACTTACTGGCTTTAATTGAATTTAACGTAAATGATAGAAGAACCCGTAATACTGAATTGTTTCATATTCCATTTCACCAGACAAACTATGGCAGGAATGAACCTATAACTAGACTGTTGAGGACTGCTAACAAGTACCAACATAATCTCGATATTTTCGACTCAGCTTTGTCACGATTTAAAAGTCAAGTCAGGGCCATTAGTTTTTAGACTTTTAAAATTTTTTACAACTTTTTTTTTTAAATTTGATATTTAGTTTGTATATGTAATTTTTCGATATGAATGTAATTAGGAATGTTAAGAATTGTTTATTGATATATTATTATAAATTGGTTTATCCGTTAAATGAATAAATAAATAAATAAAAATGTCAAAAATGACAAATTTCAAAATGGCAAATGTCAAAGATGTCAAATGACAAATGTCACAATGCTAAATGTCAAAAATGAAAAGTGTCACCATGAAAAATGTCAAAAATGACAAATTTCAAGATGGCAAATGTCAAAGATGTCAAATGACAAATGTCACAATGCTAAATGTCAAAAATGAAAAGTTTCCCCATGAAAAATGTCAATAATGACAAATTTCAAGATGGCAAATGTCAAAGATGTCAAATGACAAATGTCACAATGCTAAATGTCAAAAATGAAAAGTGTCACCATGAAAAATGTCAAAAATGACAAATTTTAAGATGGCAAATGTCAAAGATGTCAAATGACAAATGTCACAATGCTAAATGTCAAAAATGAAAAGTGTCACCATGAAAAATGTCAAAAATGACAAATTTCAAGATGGCAAATGTCAAAGATGTCAAATGACAAATGTCACAATGCTAAATGTCAAAAATGAAAAGTGTCACCATGAAAAATGTCAAAAATGACAAATTTCAAGATGGCAAATATCAAAGATGTCAAATGACAAATGTCACAATGCTAAATGTCAAAAATGACAAATTTCAAGATGGCAAATGTCAAAGATGTCAAATGACAAATGTCACAATGCTAAATGTCAAAAATGAAAAGTGTCACCATGAAAAATGTCAAAAATGACAAATTTTAAGATGGCAAATGTCAAAGATGTCAAATGACAAATGTCACAATGCTAAATGTCAAAAATGAAAAGTGTCAAAAATGACAAATTTCAAGATGGCAAATGTCTAAGATGTCAAATGACAAATGTCACAATGCTAAATGTCAAAAATGAAAAGTGTTACCATGAAAAATGTCAAAAATGACAAATTTCAAGATGGCAAATGTCAAAGATGTCAAATGACAAATGTCACAATGCTAAATGTCAAAAATAAAAAGTGTCACCATAAAATGTCAAAAATGACAAATTTCAAGATGGCAAATGTCAAAGAAGTCAAATGACAAATGTCACAATGCTAAATGTCAAAAATGAAAAGTGTCACCATGAAAAATGTCAAAAATGACAAATTTCAAGATGGAAAATGTCAAAACTGACAAATGTCACAATGCTAAATGTCAAAAATGAAAAGTGTCAAAAATGACAAATTTCGAGATGGCAAATGTCAAAGATGTCAAATGACAAATGTCACAATGCTAAATGTCAAAAATGAAAAGTGTCACCATGAAAAATGTCAAAAATGACAAATTTCAAGATGGCAAATGTCAAAACTGACAAATGTCACAATGCTAAATGTCAAAAATGAAAAGTGTCACCATGAAAAATGTCAAAAATAACAAATTTCAAGATGGCAAATGTCAAAGATGTCAAATGACAAATGTCACAATGCTAAATGTCAAAAATGACAAATTTCAAGATGGCAAATGTCAAAGATGTCAAATGACAAATGTCACAATGCTAAATGTCAAAAATAAAAAGTGTCACCATGAAAAATGTCAAAAATGACAAATTTCAAAATGGCAAATATCAAAGATGTCAAATGACAAATGTCACAATGCTAAATGTCAAAAATAAAAAGTGTCACCATGAAAAATGTCAAAAATGACAAATTTCAAGATGACAAATGTCAAAACTGACAAATGTCACAATGCTAAATGTCAAAAATGATAAGTGTCACCATGAAAAATGTCAAAAATGACAAATTTCAAGATGGCAAATGTCCAAGATGTGAAATGACAAATGTCACAATGCTAAATGTCAAAAATGAAAAGTGTCACCATGAAAAATGTCAAAAATGACAAATTTCAAGATGGCAAATGTCAAAGATATCAAATGACAAATGTCACAATGCTAAATGTCAAAAATGAAAAGTGTCACAAATGACAAATTTCAAGATGGCAAAAGTCTAATATGTCAAATGACAAATGTCACAATGCTAAATGTCAAATATGAAAAGTGTCACCATGAAAAATGTCAAAAATGACAAATTTCAAGATGGCAAATGTCAAAGATGTCAAATGACAAATGTCACAATGCTAAATGTCAAAAATGAAAAGTGTCAAAAATGACAAATTTCAAGATGGCAAATGTCTAAGATGTCAAATGACAAATGTCACAATGCTAAATGTCAAAAATGAAAAGTGTCACCATGAAAAATGTCAAAAATGACAAATTTCAAGATGGCAAATGTCAAAGATGTGAAATGACAAATGTCACAATGCTAAATGTCAAAAATGAAAAGTGTCACCATAAAAAATGTCAAAAATGACAAATTTCAAGATGGCAAATGTCAAAGATGTCAAATGACAAATGTCACAATGCTAAATGTCAAAAATGAAAAGTGTCAAAAATGACAAATTTCAAGATGGCAAATGTCCAAGATGTCAAATGACAAATGTCACAATGCTAAATGTCAAAAATGAAAAGTGTCACCATGAAAAATGTCAAAAATGACTAATTTCAAGATGGCAAATGTCAAAGATGTCAAATGACAAATGTCACAATGCTAAATGTCAAAAATGAAAAGTGCAAAAATGACAAATTTCAAGATGGCAAATGTCTAAGATGTCAAATGACAAATGTCACAATGCTAAATGTCAAAAATGTAAAGTGTCACCGTGAAAAATGTCCAAAATGACAAATTTCAAGATGGCAAATGTCAAAGATGTCAAATGACAAATGTCACAATGCTAAATGTCAAAAATGAAAAGTGTCACCATGAAAAATGTCAAAAATGACAAATTTCAAGATGGCAAATGTCAAAGATGTCAAATGACAAATGTCACAATGCTAAATGTCAAAAATGAAAAGTGTCACCATGAAAAATGTCAAAAATGACCAATTTCAAGATGGCAAATGTCAAAGATGTCAAATGACAAATGTCACAATGCTAAATGTCAAAAATTAAAAGGGTCACCATGAAAAATGTCAAAAATGACAAATTTCAAGATGGCAAATGTCAAAGATGTCAAATGACAAATGTCACAATGCTAAATGTCAAAAATGAAAAGTGTCACCATGAAAAATGTCAAAAATGACAAATTTCAAGATGGCAAATGTCAAAACTGACAAATGTCACAATGCTAAATGTCAAAAATGATAAGTGTCACCATGAAAAATGTCAAAAATGACAAATTTCAAGATGGCAAATGTCCAAGATGTCAAATGACAAATGTCACAATGCTAAATGTCAAAAATGAAAAGTGTCACCATGAAAAATGTCAAAAATGACAAATTTCAAGATGGCAAATGTCAAAGATGTCAAATGATAAATGTCACAATGCTAAATGTCAAAAATAAAAAGTGTCACCATGGAAAATGTCAAAAATGACAAATTTCAAGATGGCAAATATCAAAGATGTCAAATGACAAATGTCACAATGCTAAATGTCAAAAATAAAAAGTGTCACCATGAAAAATGTCAAAAATGACAAATTTCAAGATGGCAAATGTCAAAACTGACAAATGTCACAATGCTAAATTTTAAAAATAATAAGTGTCACCATGAAAAATGTCAAAAATGACAAATTTCAAGATGGCAAATGTCCAAGATGTCGAATGACAAATGTCACAATGCTAAATGTCAAAAATGAAAAGTGTCACCATGAAAAATGTCAAAAATGACAAATTTCAAGATGGCAAATGTAAAAGATGTCAAATGACAAATGTCACAATGCTAAATGTCAAAAATAAAAAGTGTCAAAAATGACAAATTTCAAGATGGCAAATGTCAAAGATGTCAAATGACAAATGTCACAATGCTAAATGTCAAAAATGAAAAGTGTCACCATGAAAAATGTCAAAAATGACAAATTTCAAGATGGCAAATGTCAAAGATGTCAAATGACAAATGTCACAATGCTAAATGTCAAAAATGAAAAGTGTCCCCATGAAAAATGTCAATAATGACAAATTTCAAGATGGCAAATGTCAAAGATGTCAAATGACAAATGTCACAATGCTAAATGTCAAAAATGAAAAGTGTCACCATGAAAAATGTCAAAAATGACAAATTTTAAGATGGCAAATGTCAAAGATGTCAAATGACAAATGTCACAATGCTAAATGTCAAAAATGAAAAGTGTCACCATGAAAAATGTCAAAAATGACAAATTTCAAGATGGCAAATGTCAAAGATGTCAAATGACAAATGTCACAATGCTAAATGTCAAAAATGAAAAGTGTCACCATGAAAAATGTCAAAAATTACAAATTTCAAGATGGCAAATATCAAAGATGTCAAATGACAAATGTCACAATGCTAAATGTCAAAAATGACAAATTTCAAGATGGCAAATGTCAAAGATGTCAAATGACAAATGTCACAATGCTAAATGTCAAAAATGAAAAGTGTCACCATGAAAAATGTCAAAAATGACAAATTTTAAGATGGCAAATGTCAAAGATGTCAAATGACAAATGTCACAATGCTAAATGTCAAAAATGAAAAGTGTCAAAAATGACAAATTTCAAGATGGCAAATGTCTAAGATGTCAAATGACAAATGTCACAATGCTAAATGTCAAAAATGAAAAGTGTTACCATGAAAAATGTCAAAAATGACAAATTTCAAGATGGCAAATGTCAAAGATGTCAAATGACAAATGTCACAATGCTAAATGTCAAAAATAAAAAGTGTCACCATAAAATGTCAAAAATGACAAATTTCAAGATGGCAAATGTCAAAGAAGTCAAATGACAAATGTCACAATGCTAAATGTCAAAAATGAAAAGTGTCACCATGAAAAATGTCAAAATGACAAATTTCAAGATGGAAAATGTCAAAACTGACAAATGTCACAATGCTAAATGTCAAAAATGAAAAGTGTCAAAAATGACAAATTTCGAGATGGCAAATGTCAAAGATGTCAAATGACAAATGTCACAATGCTAAATGTCAAAAATGAAAAGTGTCACCATGAAAAATGTCAAAAATGACAAATTTCAAGATGGCAAATGTCAAAACTGACAAATGTCACAATGCTAAATGTCAAAAATGAAAAGTGTCACCATGAAAAATGTCAAAAATAACAAATTTCAAGATGGCAAATGTCAAAGATGTCAAATGACAAATGTCACAATGCTAAATGTCAAAAATGACAAATTTCAAGATGGCAAATGTCAAAGATGTCAAATGACAAATGTCACAATGCTAAATGTCAAAAATAAAAAGTGTCACCATGAAAAATGTCAAAAATGACAAATTTCAAGATGGCAAATATCAAAGATGTCAAATGACAAATGTCACAATGCTAAATGTCAAAAATAAAAAGTGTCACCATGAAAAATGTCAAAAATGACAAATTTCAAGATGACAAATGTCAAAACTGACAAATGTCACAATGCTAAATGTCAAAAATGATAAGTGTCACCATGAAAAATGTCAAAAATGACAAATTTCAAGATGGCAAATGTCCAAGATGTGAAATGACAAATGTCACAATGCTAAATGTCAAAAATGAAAAGTGTCACCATGAAAAATGTCAAAAATGACAAATTTCAAGATGGCAAATGTCAAAGATATCAAATGACAAATGTCACAATGCTAAATGTCAAAAATGAAAAGTGTCACAAATGACAAATTTCAAGATGGCAGAAGTCTAATATGTCAAATGACAAATGTCACAATGCTAAATGTCAAATATGAAAAGTGTCACCATGAAAAATGTCAAAAATGACAAATTTCAAGATGGCAAATGTCAAAGATGTCAAATGACAAATGTCACAATGCTAAATGTCAAAAATGAAAAGTGTCAAAAATGACAAATTTCAAGATGGCAAATGTCTAAGATGTCAAATGACAAATGTCACAATGCTAAATGTCAAAAATGAAAAGTGTCACCATGAAAAATGTCAAAAATGACAAATTTCAAGATGGCAAATGTCAAAGATGTGAAATGACAAATGTCACAATGCTAAATGTCAAAAATGAAAAGTGTCACCATAAAAAATGTCAAAAATGACAAATTTCAAGATGGCAAATGTCAAAGATGTCAAATGACAAATGTCACAATGCTAAATGTCAAAAATGAAAAGTGTCAAAAATGACAAATTTCAAGATGGCAAATGTCCAAGATGTCAAATGACAAATGTCACAATGCTAAATGTCAAAAATGAAAAGTGTCACCATAAAAAATGTCAAAAATGACTAATTTCAAGATGGCAAATGTCAAAGATGTCAAATGACAAATGTCACAATGCTAAATGTCAAAAATGAAAAGTGCAAAAATGACAAATTTCAAGATGGCAAATGTCTAAGATGTCAAATGACAAATGTCACAATGCTAAATGTCAAAAATGTAAAGTGTCACCGTGAAAAATGTCCAAAATGACAAATTTCAAGATGGCAAATGTCAAAGATGTCAAATGACAAATGTCACAATGCTAAATGTCAAAAATGAAAAGTGTCACCATGAAAAATGTCAAAAATGACAAATTTCAAGATGGCAAATGTCAAAGATGTCAAATGACAAATGTCACAATGCTAAATGTCAAAAATGAAAAGTGTCACCATGAAAAATGTCAAAAATGACCAATTTCAAGATGGCAAATGTCAAAGATGTCAAATGACAAATGTCACAATGCTAAATGTCAAAAATTAAAAGTGTCACCATGAAAAATGTCAAAAATGACAAATTTCAAGATGGCAAATGTCAAAGATGTCAAATGACAAATGTCACAATGCTAAATGTCAAAAATGAAAAGTGTCACCATGAAAAATGTCAAAAATGACAAATTTCAAGATGGCAAATGTCAAAACTGACAAATGTCACAATGCTAAATGTCAAAAATGATAAGTGTCACCATGAAAAATGTCAAAAATGACAAATTTCAAGATGGCAAATGTCCAAGATGTCAAATGACAAATGTCACAATGCTAAATGTCAAAAATGAAAAGTGTCACCATGAAAAATGTCAAAAATGACAAATTTCAAGATGGCAAATGTCAAAGATGTCAAATGATAAATGTCACAATGCTAAATGTCAAAAATAAAAAGTGTCACCATGGAAAATGTCAAAAATGACAAATTTCAAGATGGCAAATATCAAAGATGTCAAATGACAAATGTCACAATGCTAAATGTCAAAAATAAAAAGTGTCACCATAAAATGTCAAAAATGACAAATTTCAAGATGGCAAATGTCAAAACTGACAAATGTCACAATGCTAAATTTTAAAAATAATAAGTGTCACCATGAAAAATGTCAAAAATGACAAATTTCAAGATGGCAAATGTCCAAGATGTCGAATGACAAATGTCACAATGCTAAATGTCAAAAATGAAAAGTGTCACCATGAAAAATGTCAAAAATGACAAATTTCAAGATGGCAAATGTAAAAGATGTCAAATGACAAATGTCACAATGCTAAATGTCAAAAATAAAAAGTGTCAAAAATGACAAATTTCAAGATGGCAAATGTCTAATATGTCAAATGACAAATGTCACAATGCTAAATGTCAAAAATGAAAAGTGTCACCATGAACAATGTCAAAAATGACAAATTTCAAGATAGCAAATGTCAAAGATGTCAAATGCTAAATGTCAAAAATGAAAAGTGTCAAAAATGACAAATTTCAAGAAGGCAAATGTCTAAGATGTCAAATGACAAATGTCACAATGCTAAATGTCAAAAATGAAAAGTGTCACCATGAAAAATGTCAAAAATGACAAATTTCAAGATGGCAAATGTCAAAGATATCAAATGACAAATGTCACAATGCTAAATGTCAAAAATGAAAAGTGTCACAAATGACAAATTTCAAGATGGCAAAAGTCTAATATGTCAAATGACAAATGTCACAATGCTAAATGTCAAATATGAAAAGTGTCACCATGAAAAATGTCAAAAATGACAAATTTCAAGATGGCAAATGTCAAAGATGTCAAATGACAAATGTCACAATGCTAAATGTCAAAAATGAAAAGTGTCAAAAATGACAAATTTCAAGATGGCAAATGTCTAAGATGTCAAATGACAAATGTCACAATGCTAAATGTCAAAAATGAAAAGTGTCACCATGAAAAATGTCAAAAATGACAAATTTCAAGATGGCAAATGTCAAAGATGTGAAATGACAAATGTCACAATGCTAAATGTCAAAAATGAAAAGTGTCACCATAAAAAATGTCAAAAATGACAAATTTCAAGATGGCAAATATCAAAGATGTCAAATGACAAATGTCACAATGCTAAATGTCAAAAATGAAAAGTGTCAAAAATGACAAATTTCAAGATGGCAAATGTCCAAGATGTCAAATGACAAATGTCACAATGCTAAATGTCAAAAATGTAAAGTGTCACCGTGAAAAATGTCCAAAATGACAAATTTTAAGATGGCAAATGTCAAAGATGTCAAATGACAAATGTCACAATGCTAAATGTCAAAAATGAAAAGTGTCACCATGAAAAATGTCAAAAATGACAAATTTCAAGATGGCAAATGTCAAAGATGTCAAATGACAAATGTCACAATGCTAAATGTCAAAAATGAAAAGTGTCACCATGAAAAATGTCAAAAATGACCAATTTCAAGGTGGCAAATGTCAAAGATGTCAAATGACAAATGTCACAATGCTAAATGTCAAAAATTAAAAGTGTCACCATGAAAAATGTCAAAAATGACAAATTTCAAGATGGCAAATGTCAAAGATGTCAAATGACAAATGTCACAATGCTAAATGTCAAAAATGAAAAGTGTCACCATGAAAAATGTCAAAAATGACAAATTTCAAGATGGCAAATGTCAAAACTGACAAATGTCACAATGCTAAATGTCAAAAATGATAAGTGTCACCATGAAAAATGTCAAAAATGACAAATTTCAAGATGGCAAATGTCCAAGATGTCAAATGACAAATGTCACAATGCTAAATGTCAAAAATGAAAAGTGTCACCATGAAAAATGTCAAAAATGACAAATTTCAAGATGGCAAATGTCAAAGATGTCAAATGATAAATGTCACAATGCTAAATGTCAAAAATAAAAAGTGTCACCATGGAAAATGTCAAAAATGACAAATTTCAAGATGGCAAATATCAAAGATGTCAAATGACAAATGTCACAATGCTAAATGTCAAAAATAAAAAGTGTCACCATGAAAAATGTCAAAAATGACAAATTTCAAGATGGCAAATGTCAAAACTGACAAATGTCACAATGCTAAATTTTAAAAATAATAAGTGTCACCATGAAAAATGTCAAAAATGACAAATTTCAAGATGGCAAATGTCCAAGATGTCAAATGACAAATGTCACAATGCTAAATGTCAAAAATGAAAAGTGTCACCATGAAAAATGTCAAAAATGACAAATTTCAAGATGGCAAATGTAAAAGATGTCAAATGACAAATGTCACAATGCTAAATGTCAAAAATAAAAAGTGTCAAAAATGACAAATTTCAAGATGGCAAATGTCTAATATGTCAAATGACAAATGTCACAATGCTAAATGTCAAATATGAAAAGTGTCACCATGAAAAATGTCAAAAATGACAAATTTCAAGATAGCAAATGTCAAAGATGTCAAATGCTAAATGTCAAAAATGAAAAGTGTCAAAAATGACAAATTTCAAGATGGCAAATGTCTAAGATGTCAAATGACAAATGTCACAATGCTAAATGTCAAAAATGAAAAGTGTCACCATGAAAAATGTCAAAAATGACTAATTTCAAGTTGGCAAATGTCAAAGATGTCAAATGACAAATGTCACAATGCTAAATGTCAAAAATGAAAAGTGCAAAAATGACAAATTTCAAGATGGCAAATGTCTAAGATGTCAAATGACAAATGTCACAATGCTAAATGTCAAAAATGTAAAGTGTCACCGTGAAAAATGTCCAAAATGACAAATTTCAAGATGGCAAATGTCAAAGATGTCAAATGACAAATGTCACAATGCTAAATGTCAAAAATGAAAAGTGTCACCATGAAAAATGTCAAAAATGACAAATTTCAAGATGGCAAATGTCAAAGATGTCAAATGACAAATGTCACAATGCTAAATGTCAAAAATGAAAAGTGTCACCATGAAAAATGTCAAAAATGACAAATTTCAAAATGGCAAATGTCCAAGATGTCAAATGACAAATGTCACAATGCTAAATGTCAAAAATGAAAAGTGTCACCATGAAAAATGTCAAAAATGACAAATTTCAAGATGGCAAATGTCAAAGATGTCAAATGATAAATGTCACAATGCTAAATGTCAAAAATAAAAAGTGTCACCATGGAAAATGTCAAAAATGACAAATTTCAAGATGGCAAATATCAAAGATGTCAAATGACAAATGTCACAATGCTAAATGTCAAAAATAAAAAGTGTCACCATGAAAAATGTCAAAAATGACAAATTTCAAGATGGCAAATGTCAAAACTGACAAATGTCACAATGCTAAATTTTAAAAATGATAAGTGTCACCATGAAAAATGTCAAAAATGACAAATTTCAAGATGGCAAATGTCCAAGATGTCAAATGACAAATGTCACAATGCTAAATGTCAAAAATGAAAAGTGTCACCTTGAAAAATGTCAAAAATGACAAATTTCAAGATGGCAAATGTAAAAGATGTCAAATGACAAATGTCACAATGCTAAATGTCAAAAATAAAAAGTGTCAAAAATGACAAATTTCAAGATGGCAAATGTCTAATATGTCAAATGACAAATGTCACAATGCTAAATGTCAAATATGAAAAGTGTCACCATGAAAAATGTCAAAAATGACAAATTTCAAGATAGCAAATGTCAAAGATGTCAAATGCTAAATGTCAAAAATGAAAAGTGTCAAAAATGACAAATTTCAAGATGGCAAATGTCTTAGATGTCAAATGACAAATGTCACAATGATAAATGTCAAAAATGAAAAGTGTCACCATAAAAAATGTCAAAAATGACAAATTTCAAGATGGCAAATGTCAAAGATGTCAAATGACAAATGTCACAATGCTAAATGTCAAAAATGAAAAGTGTCACCATGAAAAATGTCAAAAATGACAAATTTCAAGAAGGCAAATGTCAAAGATGTCAAATGACAAATGTCACAATGCTAAATGTCAAAAATGAAAAGTGTCAAAAATGACAAATTTCAAGATGGCAAATGTCTAAGATGTCAAATGACAAATGTCACAATGCTAAATGTCAATAATGAAAAGTGTCACCATGAAAAATGTCAAAAATGACAAATTTCAAGATGGCAAATGTCAAAGATGTCAAATGACAAATGTCACAATGCTAAATGTCAAAAATGAAAAGTGTCACCATGAAAAATGTCAAAAATGACAAATTTCAAGATGGCAAATGTCAAAGATGTCAAATGACAAATGTCACAATGCTAAATGTCAAAAATAAAAAGTGTCAAAAATGACAAATTTCAAGATGGCAAATGTCTAAGATGTCAAATGACAAATGTCACAATGCTAAATGTCAAAAATGAAAAGTGTCACCGTGAAAAATGTCAAAAATGACAAATTTCAAGATGGCAAATGTCAAAGATGTCAAATGACAAATGTCACAATGCTAAATGTCAAAAATGTAAAGTGTCACCGTGAAAAATGTCCAAAATGACAAATTTCAAGATGGCAAATGTCAAAGATGTCAAATGACAAATGTCACAATGCTAAATGTCAAAAATGAAAAGTGTCACCATGAAAAATGTCAAAAATGACAAATTTCAAGATGGCAAATGTCAAAGATGTCAAATGACAAATGTCACAATGCTAAATGTCAAAAATGAAAAGTGTCACCATGAAAAATGTCAAAAATGACCAATTTCAAGATGGCAAATGTCAAAGATGTCAAATGACAAATGTCACAATGCTAAATGTCAAAAATTAAAAGTGTCACCATGAAAAATGTCAAAAATGACAAATTTCAAGATGGCAAATGTCAAAGATGTCAAATGACAAATGTCACAATGCTAAATGTCAAAAATGAAAAGTGTCACCATGAAAAATGTCAAAAATGACAAATTTCAAGATGGCAAATGTCAAAACTGACAAATGTCACAATGCTAAATGTCAAAAATGATAAGTGTCACCATGAAAAATGTCAAAAATGACAAATTTCAAGATGGCAAATGTCTAAGATGTCAAATGACAAATGTCACAATGCTAAATGTCAAAAATGAAAAGTGTCACCATGAAAAATGTCAAAAATGACAAATTTCAAGATGGCAAATGTCAAAGATGTCAAATGATAAATGTCACAATGCTAAATGTCAAAAATAAAAAGTGTCACCATGGAAAATGTCGAAAATGACAAATTTCAAGATGGCAAATATCAAAGATGTCAAATGACAAATGTCACAATGCTAAATGTCAAAAATAAAAAGTGTCACCATGAAAAATGTCAAAAATGACAAATTTCAAGATGGCAAATGTCAAAACTGACAAATGTCACAATGCTAAATTTTAAAAATGATAAGTGTCACCATGAAAAATGTCAAAAATGACAAATTTCAAGATGGCAAATGTCCAAGATGTCAAATGACAAATGTCACAATGCTAAATGTCAAAAATGAAAAGTGTCACCTTGAAAAATGTCAAAAATGACAAATTTCAAGATGGCAAATGTAAAAGATGTCAAATGACAAATGTCACAATGCTAAATGTCAAAAATAAAAAGTGTCAAAAATGACAAATTTCAAGATGGCAAATGTCTAATATGTCAAATGACAAATGTCACAATGCTAAATGTCAAATATGAAAAGTGTCACCATGAAAAATGTCAAAAATGACAAATTTCAAGATAGCAAATGTCAAAGATGTCAAATGCTAAATGTCAAAAATGAAAAGTGTTACCATGAAAAATGTCAAAAATGACAAATTTCAAGATGGCAAATGTCAAAGATGTCAAATGACAAATGTCACAATGCTAAATGTCAAAAATGAAAAGTGTCACCATGAAAAATGTCAAAAATGACAAATTTCAAGAAGGCAAATGTCAAAGATGTCAAATGACAAATGTCACAATGCTAAATGTCAAAAATGAAAAGTGTCAAAAATGACAAATTTCAAGATGGCAAATGTCTAAGATGTCAAATGACAAATGTCACAATGCTAAATGTCAATAATGAAAAGTGTCACCATGAAAAATGTCAAAAATGACAAATTTCAAGATGGCAAATGTCAAAGATGTCAAATGACAAATGTCACAATGCTAAATGTCAAAAATGAAAAGTGTCACCATGAAAAATGTCAAAAATGACAAATTTCAAGATGGCAAATGTCAAAGATGTCAAATGACAAATGTCACAATGCTAAATGTCAAAAATGAAAAGTGTCAAAAATGACAAATTTCAAGATGGCAAATGTCTAAGATGTCAAATGACAAATGTCACAATGCTAAATGTCAAAAATGAAAAGTGTCACCGTGAAAAATGTCAAAAATGACAAATTTCAAGATGGCAAATGTCAAAGATGTCAAATGACAAATGTCACAATGCTAAATGTCAAAAATGTAAAGTGTCACCGTGAAAAATGTCCAAAATGACAAATTTCAAGATGGCAAATGTCAAAGATGTCAAATGACAAATGTCACAATGCTAAATGTCAAAAATGAAAAGTGTCACCATGAAAAATGTCAAAAATGACAAATTTCAAGATGGCAAATGTCAAAGATGTCAAATGACAAATGTCACAATGCTAAATGTCAAAAATGAAAAGTGTCACCATGAAAAATGTCAAAAATGACCAATTTCAAGATGGCAAATGTCAAAGATGTCAAATGACAAATGTCACAATGCTAAATGTCAAAAATTAAAAGTGTCACCATGAAAAATGTCAAAAATGACAAATTTCAAGATGGCAAATGTCAAAGATGTCAAATGACAAATGTCACAATGCTAAATGTCAAAAATGAAAAGTGTCACCATGAAAAATGTCAAAAATGACAAATTTCAAGATGGCAAATGTCAAAACTGACAAATGTCACAATGCTAAATGTCAAAAATGATAAGTGTCACCATGAAAAATGTCAAAAATGACAAATTTCAAGATGGCAAATGTCTAAGATGTCAAATGACAAATGTCACAATGCTAAATGTCAAAAATGAAAAGTGTCACCATGAAAAATGTCAAAAATGACAAATTTCAAGATGGCAAATGTCAAAGATGTCAAATGATAAATGTCACAATGCTAAATGTCAAAAATAAAAAGTGTCACCATGGAAAATGTCAAAAATGACAAATTTCAAGATGGCAAATATCAAAGATGTCAAATGACAAATGTCACAATGCTAAATGTCAAAAATAAAAAGTGTCACCATGAAAAATGTCAAAAATGACAAATTTCAAGATGGCAAATGTCAAAACTGACAAATGTCACAATGCTAAATTTTAAAAATGATAAGTGTCACCATGAAAAATGTCAAAAATGACAAATTTCAAGATGGCAAATGTCCAAGATGTCAAATGACAAATGTCACAATGCTAAATGTCAAAAATGAAAAGTGTCACCTTGAAAAATGTCAAAAATGACAAATTTCAAGATGGCAAATGTAAAAGATGTCAAATGACAAATGTCACAATGCTAAATGTCAAAAATAAAAAGTGTCAAAAATGACAAATTTCAAGATGGCAAATGTCTAATATGTCAAATGACAAATGTCACAATGCTAAATGTCAAATATGAAAAGTGTCACCATGAAAAATGTCAAAAATGACAAATTTCAAGATAGCAAATGTCAAAGATGTCAAATGCTAAATGTCAAAAATGAAAAGTGTCAAAAATGACAAATTTCAAGATGGCAAATGTCTTAGATGTCAAATGACAAATGTCACAATGATAAATGTCAAAAATGAAAAGTGTCACCATGAAAAATGTCAAAAATGACAAATTTCAAGATGGCAAATGTCAAAGATGTCAAATGACAAATGTCACAATGCTAAATGTCAAAAATGAAAAGTGTCACCATGAAAAATGTCAAAAATGACAAATTTCAAGAAGGCAAATGTCAAAGATGTCAAATGACAAATGTCACAATGCTAAATGTCAAAAATGAAAAGTGTCAAAAATGACAAATTTCAAGATGGCAAATGTCTAAGATGTCAAATGACAAATGTCACAATGCTAAATGTCAATAATGAAAAGTGTCACCATCAAAAATGTCAAAAATGACAAATTTCAAGATGGCAAATGTCAAAGATGTCAAATGACAAATGTCACAATGCTAAATGTCAAAAATGAAAAGTGTCACCATGAAAAATGTCAAAAATGACAAATTTCAAGATGGCAAATGTCAAAGATGTCAAATGACAAATGTCACAATGCTAAATGTCAAAAATGAAAAGTGTCAAAAATGACAAATTTCAAGATGGCAAATGTCTAAGATGTCAAATGACAAATGTCACAATGCTAAATGTCAAAAATGAAAAGTGTCACCGTGAAAAATGTCAAAAATGACAAATTTCAAGATGGCAAATGTCAAAGATGTCAAATGACAAATGTCACAATGCTAAATGTCAAAAATGAAAAGTGTCACCATAAAAAATGTCAAAAATGACAAATTTCAAGATGGCAAATGTCAAAGATGTCAAATGACAAATGTCACAATGCTAAATGTCAAAAATGAAAAGTGTCCCCATGAAAAATGTCAATAATGACAAATTTCAAGATGGCAAATGCAAAGATGTCAAATGACAAATATCACAATGCTAAATGTCAAAAATGAAAAGTGTCACCATGAGAAATGTCAAAAATGACAAATTTTAAGATGGCAAATGTCAAAGATGTCGAATATGACAAATGTCACAATGCTAAATGTCAAAAATGAAAAGTGTCACCATGAAAAATGTCAAAAATGACAAATTTCAAGATGGCAAATGTCAAAGATGTCAAATGACAAATGTCACAATGCTAAATGTCAAAAATGAAAAGTGCCAAAAATGACAAATTTCAAGATGGCAAATGTCTAAGATGTCAAATGACAAATGTCACAATGCTAAATGTCAAAAATGAAAAGTGTCACCATGATGTCAAAAATGACAAATTTCAAGATGGCAAATGTCAAAGATGTCAAATGACAAATGTCACAATGCTAAATGTCACAAATGAAAAGTGTCACCATGAAAAATGTCAAAAATGACAAATTTCAAGATGGCAAATGTCAAAGATGTCAAATGACAAATGTCACAATGCTAAATGTCAAAAATGAAAAGTGTCACCATGAAAAATGTCAAAAATGACAAATTTCAAGATGGCAAACGTCAAAACTGACAAATGTCACAATGGTAAATGTCAAAAATGATAAGTGTCACCATGAAAAATGTCAAAAAGGACAAATTTCAAGATGGCAAATGTCCAAGATGTCAAATGACAAATGTCACAATGCTAAATGTCAAAAATGAAAAGTGTCACCATGAAAAATGTCAAAAATGACAAATTTCAAGATGGCAAATGTCAAAGATGTCAAATGACAAATGTCACAATGCTAAATGTCAAAAATGAAAAGTGTCAAAAATGACAAATTTCAAGATGGCAAATGTCAAAGATGTCAAATGACAAATGTCACAATGCTAAATGTCAAAAATGAAAAGTGTCACCATGAAAAATGTCAAAAATGACAAATTTCAAGATGGCAAATGTTAAAACTGACAAATGTCACAATGCTAAATGTCAAAAATGAAAAGTGTCACCATGAAAAATGTCAAAAATAACAAATTTTAAGATGGCAAATGTCAAAGATGTCAAATGACAAATGTCACAATGCTAAATGTCAAAAATGACAAATTTCAATATGGCAAATGTCAAAGATGTCAAATGACAAATGTCACAATGCTAAATGTCAAAAATAAAAAGTGTCACCATGAACAATGTCAAAAATGACAAATTTCAAGATGGCAAATGTCAAAGATGTCAAATGACAAATGTCACAATGCTAAATTTCAAAAATGAAAAGTGTCACCATGAAAAATGTCAAAAATGACAAATTTCAAGATGGCAAATGTCAAAACTGACAAATGTCACAATGCTAAATGTCAAAAATGATAAGTGTCACCATGAAAAATGTCAAAAATGACAAATTTCAAGATGGCAAATGTCCAAGATGTCAAATGACAAATGTCACAATGCTAAATGTCAAAAATGAAAAGTGTCACCATGAAAAATGTCAAAAATGACAAATTTCAAGATGGCAAATGTCAAAGATGTCAAATGACAAATGTCACAATGCTAAATGTCAAAAATGAAAAGTGTCACCATGAAAAATGTCAAAAATGACAAATTTCAAGATGGCAAATGTCAAAACTGACAAATGTCACAATGCTAAATGTCAAAAATGATAAGTGTCACCATGAAAAATGTCAAAAATGACAAATTTCAAGATGGCAAATGTCCAAGATGTCAAATGACAAATGTCACAATGCTAAATGTCAAAAATGAAAAGTGTCACCATGAAAAATGTCAAAAATGACAAATTTCAAGATGGCAAATGTCAAAGATGTCAAATGATAAATGTCACAATGCTAAATGTCAAAAATAAAAAGTGTCACCATGGAAAATGTCAAAAATGACAAATTTCAAGATGGCAAATATCAAAGATGTCAAATGACAAATGTCACAATGCTAAATGTCAAAAATAAAAAGTGTCACCATGAAAAATGTCAAAAATGACAAATTTCAAGATGGCAAATGTCAAAACTGACAAATGTCACAATGCTAAATGTCAAAAATGATAAGTGTCACCATGAAAAATGTCAAAAATGACAAATTTCAAGATGACAAATGTCCAAGATGTCAAATGACAAATGTCACAATGCTAAATGTCAAAAATGAAAAGTGTCACCATGAAAAATGTCAAAAATGACCAATTTCAAGATGGCAAATGTCAAAGATGTCAAATGACAAATGTCACAATGCTAAATGTCAAAAATTAAAAGTGTCACCATGAAAAATGTCAAAAATGACAAATTTCAAGATGGCAAATGTCAAAGATGTCAAATGACAAATGTCACAATGCTAAATGTCAAAAATGAAAAGTGTCACCATGAAAAATGTCAAAAATGACAAATTTCAAGATGGCAAATGTCAAAACTGACAAATGTCACAATGCTAAATTTTAAAAATGATAAGTGTCACCATGAAAAATGTCAAAAATGACAAATTTCAAGATGGCAAATGTCCAAGATGTCAAATGACAAATGTCACAATGCTAAATGTCAAAAATGAAAAGTGTCACCATGAAAAATGTCAAAAATGACAAATTTCAAGATGGCAAATGTAAAAGATGTCAAATGACAAATGTCACAATGCTAAATGTCAAAAATGAAAAGTGTCACCATGAAAAATGTCAAAAATGACAAATTTCAAGATGGCAAATGTCAAAACTGACAAATGTCACAATGCTAAATGTCAAAAATGATAAGTGTCACCATGAAAAATGTCAAAAATGACAAATTTCAAGATGGCAAATGTCCAAGATGTCAAATGACAAATGTCACAATGCTAAATGTCAAAAATGAAAAGTGTCACCATGAAAAATGTCAAAAATGACAAATTTCAAGATGGCAAATGTCAAAGATGTCAAATGATAAATGTCACAATGCTAAATGTCAAAAATAAAAAGTGTCACCATGGAAAATGTCAAAAATGACAAATTTCAAGATGGCAAATATCAAAGATGTCAAATGACAAATGTCACAATGCTAAATGTCAAAAATAAAAAGTGTCACCATGAAAAATGTCAAAAATGACAAATTTCAAGATGGCAAATATCAAAACTGACAAATGTCACAATGCTAAATTTTAAAAATGATAAGTGTCACCATGAAAAATGTCAAAAATGACAAATTTCAAGATGGCAAATGTCCAAGTTGTCAAATGACAAATGTCACAATGCTAAATGTCAAAAATGAAAAGTGTCACCATGAAAAATGTCAAAAATGACAAATTTCAAGATTGCAAATGTAAAAGATGTCAAATGACAAATGTCACAATGCTAAATGTCAAAAATAAAAAGTGTCAAAAATGACAAATTTCAAGATAGCAAATGTCAAAGATGTCAAATGCTAAATGTCAAAAATGAAAAGTGTCAAAAATGACAAATTTCAAGATGGCAAATGTCTTAGATGTCAAATGACAAATGTCACAATGATAAATGTCAAAAATGAAAAGTGTCACCATGAAAAATGTCAAAAATGACAAATTTCAAGATAGCAAATGTCAAAGATGTCAAATGACAAATGTCACAATGCTAAATGTCAAAAATGAAAAGTGTCACCATGAAAAATGTCAAAAATGACAAATTTCAAGATGGCAAATGTCAAAGATGTCAAATGACAAATGTCACAATGCTAAATGTCAAAAATGAAAAGTGTCAAAAATGACAAATTTCAAGATGGCAAATGTCAAAGATGTCAAATGACAAATGTCACAATGCTAAATGTCAAAAATGAAAATTGTCCCCATGAAAAATGTCAATAATGACAAATTTCAAGATGGCAAATGCAAAGATGTCAAATGACAAATATCACAATGCTAAATGTCAAAAATGAAAAGTGTCACCATGAAAAATGTCAAAAATGACAAATTTTAAGATGGCAAATGTCAAAGATGTCGAATATGACAAATGTCACAATGCTAAATGTCAAAAATGAAAAGTGTCACCATGAAAAATGTCAAAAATGACAAATTTCAAGATGGCAAATGTCAAAGATGTCAAATGACAAATGTCACAATGCTAAATGTCAAAAATGAAAAGTGCCAAAAATGACAAATTTCAAGATGGCAAATGTCTAAGATGTCAAATGACAAATGTCACAATGCTAAATGTCAAAAATGAAAAGTGTCACCATGATGTCAAAAATGACAAATTTCAAGATGGCAAATGTCAAAGATGTCAAATGACAAATGTCACAATGCTAAATGTCACAAATGAAAAGTGTCACCATGAAAAATGTCAAAAATGACAAATTTCAAGATGGCAAATGTCAAAGATGTCAAATGACAAATGTCACAATGCTAAATGTCAAAAATGAAAAGTGTCACCATGAAAAATGTCAAAAATGACAAATTTCAAGATGGCAAACGTCAAAACTGACAAATGTCACAATGGTAAATGTCAAAAATGATAAGTGTCACCATGAAAAATGTCAAAAAGGACAAATTTCAAGATGGCAAATGTCCAAGATGTCAAATGACAAATGTCACAATGCTAAATGTCAAAAATGAAAAGTGTCACCATGAAAAATGTCAAAAATGACAAATTTCAAGATGGCAAATGTCAAAGATGTCAAATGACAAATGTCACAATGCTAAATGTCAAAAATGAAAAGTGTCAAAAATGACAAATTTCAAGATGGCAAATGTCAAAGATGTCAAATGACAAATTTCACAATGCTAAATGTCAAAAATGAAAAGTGTCACCATGAAAAATGTCAAAAATGACAAATTTCAAGATGGCAAATGTTAAAACTGACAAATGTCACAATGCTAAATGTCAAAAATGAAAAGTGTCACCATGAAAAATGTAAAAAATAACAAATTTTAAGATGGCAAATGTCAAAGATGTCAAATGACAAATGTCACAATGCTAAATGTCAAAAATGACAAATTTCAATATGGCAAATGTCAAAGATGTCAAATGACAAATGTCACAATGCTAAATGTCAAAAATAAAAAGTGTCACCATGAACAATGTCAAAAATGACAAATTTCAAGATGGCAAATGTCAAAGATGTCAAATGACAAATGTCACAATGCTAAATGTCAAAAATGAAAAGTGTCACCATGAAAAATGTCAAAAATGACAAATTTCAAGATGGCAAATGTCAAAGATGTCAAATGACAAATGTCACAATGCTAAATGTCAAAAATGAAAAGTGTCACCATAAAAAATGTCAAAAATGACAAATTTCAAGATGGCAAATGTCAAAGATGTCAAATGACAAATGTCACAATGCTAAATGTCAAAAATGAAAAGTGTCAAAAATGACAAATTTCAAGATGGCAAATGTCCAAGATGTCAAATGACAAATGTCACAATGCTAAATGTCAAAAATGAAAAGTGTCACCATGAAAAATGTCAAAAATGACTAATTTCAAGATGGCAAATGTCAAAGATGTCAAATGACAATGCTAAATGTCAAAAATGAAAAGTGCAAAAATGACAAATTTCAAGATGGCAAATGTCTAAGATGTCAAATGACAAATGTCACAATGCTAAATGTCAAAAATGAAAAGTGTCACCGTGAAAAATGTCCAAAATGACAAATTTCAAGATGGCAAATGTCAAAGATGTCAAATGACAAATGTCACAATGCTAAATGTCAAAAATGAAAAATGTCACCATGAAAAATGTCAAAAATGACAAATTTCAAGATGGCAAATGTCAAAGATGTCAAATGACAAATGTCACAATGCTAAATGTCAAAAATGAAAAGTGTCAAAAATGACAAATTTCAAGATGGCAAATGTCTAATATGTCAAATGACAAATGTCACAATGCTAAATGTCAAATATGAAAAGTGTCACCATGAAAAATGTCAAAAATGACAAATTTCAAGATGGCAAATGTCAAAGATGTCAAATGCTAAATGTCAAAAATGAAAAGTGTCAAAAATGACAAATTTCAAGATGGCAAATGTCTAAGATGTCAAATGACAAATGTCACAATGATAAATGTCAAAAATAAAAAGTGTCACCATGGAAAATGTCAAAAATGACAAATTTCAAGATGGCAAATATCAAAGATGTCAAATGACAAATGTCACAATGCTAAATGTCAAAAATAAAAAGTGTCACCATGAAAAATGTCAAAAATGACAAATTTCAAGATGGCAAATGTCAAAACTGACAAATGTCACAATGCTAAATTTTAAAAATGATAAGTGTCACCATGAAAAATGTCAAAAATGACAAATTTCAAGATGGCAAATGTCCAAGATGTCAAATGACAAATGTCACAATGCTAAATGTCAAAAATGAAAAGTGTCACCATGAAAAATGTCAAAAATGACAAATTTCAAGATGGCAAATGTAAAAGATGTCAAATGACAAATGTCACAATGCTAAATGTCAAAAATGAAAAGTGTCACCATGAAAAATGTCAAAAATGACAAATTTCAAGATGGCAAATGTCAAAACTGACAAATGTCACAATGCTAAATGTCAAAAATGATAAGTGTCACCATGAAAAATGTCAAAAATGACAAATTTCAAGATGGCAAATGTCCAAGATGTCAAATGACAAATGTCACAATGCTAAATGTCAAAAATGAAAAGTGTCACCATGAAAAATGTCAAAAATGACAAATTTCAAGATGGCAAATGTCAAAGATGTCAAATGATAAATGTCACAATGCTAAATGTCAAAAATAAAAAGTGTCACCATGGAAAATGTCAAAAATGACAAATTTCAAGATGGCAAATATCAAAGATGTCAAATGACAAATGTCACAATGCTAAATGTCAAAAATAAAAAGTGTCACCATGAAAAATGTCAAAAATGACAAATTTCAAGATGGCAAATGTCAAAACTGACAAATGTCAGAATGCTAAATGTCAAAAATGATAAGTGTCACCATGAAAAATGTCAAAAATGACAAATTTCAAGATGACAAATGTCCAAGATGTCAAATGACAAATGTCACAATGCTAAATGTCAAAAATGAAAAGTGTCACCATGAAAAATGTCAAAAATGACCAATTTCAAGATGGCAAATGTCAAAGATGTCAAATGACAAATGTCACAATGCTAAATGTCAAAAATTAAAAGTGTCACCATGAAAAATGTCAAAAATGACAAATTTCAAGATGGCAAATGTCAAAGATGTCAAATGACAAATGTCACAATGCTAAATGTCAAAAATGAAAAGTGTCACCATGAAAAATGTCAAAAATGACAAATTTCAAGATGGCAAATGTCAAAACTGACAAATGTCACAATGCTAAATGTCAAAAATGATAAGTGTCACCATGAAAAATGTCAAAAATGACAAATTTCAAGATGGCAAATGTCCAAGATGTCAAATGACAAATGTCACAATGCTAAATGTCAAAAATGAAAAGTGTCACCATGAAAAATGTCAAAAATGACAAATTTCAAGATGGCAAATGTCAAAGATGTCAAATGATAAATGTCACAATGCTAAATGTCAAAAATAAAAAGTGTCACCATGGAAAATGTCAAAAATGACAAATTTCAAGATGGCAAATATCAAAGATGTCAAATGACAAATGTCACAATGCTAAATGTCAAAAATAAAAAGTGTCACCATGAAAAATGTCAAAAATGACAAATTTCAAGATGGCAAATGTCAAAACTGACAAATGTCACAATGCTAAATTTTAAAAATGATAAGTGTCACCATGAAAAATGTCAAAAATGACAAATTTCAAGATGGCAAATGTCCAAGTTGTCAAATGACAAATGTCACAATGCTAAATGTCAAAAATGAAAAGTGTCACCATGAAAAATGTCAAAAATGACAAATTTCAAGATTGCAAATGTAAAAGATGTCAAATGACAAATGTCACAATGCTAAATGTCAAAAATAAAAAGTGTCAAAAATGACAAATTTCAAGATAGCAAATGTCAAAGATGTCAAATGCTAAATGTCAAAAATGAAAAGTGTCAAAAATGACAAATTTCAAGATGGCAAATGTCTTAGATGTCAAATGACAAATGTCACAATGATAAATGTCAAAAATGAAAAGTGTCACCATGAAAAATGTCAAAAATGACAAATTTCAAGATGGCAAATGTCAAAGATGTCAAATGACAAATGTCACAATGCTAAATGTCAAAAATGAAAAGTGTCACCATGAAAAATGTCAAAAATGACAAATTTCAAGATGGCAAATGTCAAAGATGTCAAATGACAAATGTCACAATGCTAAATGTCAAAAATGAAAAGTGTCAAAAATGACAAATTTCAAGATGGCAAATGTCAAAGATGTCAAATGACAAATGTCACAATGCTAAATGTCAAAAATGAAAATTGTCCCCATGAAAAATGTCAATAATGACAAATTTCAAGATGGCAAATGCAAAGATGTCAAATGACAAATATCACAATGCTAAATGTCAAAAATGAAAAGTGTCACCATGAAAAATGTCAAAAATGACAAATTTTAAGATGGCAAATGTCAAAGATGTCGAATATGACAAATGTCACAATGCTAAATGTCAAAAATGAAAAGTGTCACCATGAAAAATGTCAAAAATGACAAATTTCAAGATGGCAAATGTCAAAGATGTCAAATGACAAATGTCACAATGCTAAATGTCAAAAATGAAAAGTGCCAAAAATGACAAATTTCAAGATGGCAAATGTCTAAGATGTCAAATGACAAATGTCACAATGCTAAATGTCAAAAATGAAAAGTGTCACCATGATGTCAAAAATGACAAATTTCAAGATGGCAAATGTCAAAGATGTCAAATGACAAATGTCACAATGCTAAATGTCACAAATGAAAAGTGTCACCATGAAAAATGTCAAAAATGACAAATTTCAAGATGGCAAATGTCAAAGATGTCAAATGACAAATGTCACAATGCTAAATGTCAAAAATGAAAAGTGTCACCATGAAAAATGTCAAAAATGACAAATTTCAAGATGGCAAACGTCAAAACTGACAAATGTCACAATGGTAAATGTCAAAAATGATAAGTGTCACCATGAAAAATGTCAAAAAGGACAAATTTCAAGATGGCAAATGTCCAAGATGTCAAATGACAAATGTCACAATGCTAAATGTCAAAAATGAAAAGTGTCACCATGAAAAATGTCAAAAATGACAAATTTCAAGATGGCAAATGTCAAAGATGTCAAATGACAAATGTCACAATGCTAAATGTCAAAAATGAAAAGTGTCAAAAATGACAAATTTCAAGATGGCAAATGTCAAAGATGTCAAATGACAAATGTCACAATGCTAAATGTCAAAAATGAAAAGTGTCACCATGAAAAATGTCAAAAATGACAAATTTCAAGATGGCAAATGTTAAAACTGACAAATGTCACAATGCTAAATGTCAAAAATGAAAAGTGTCACCATGAAAAATGTAAAAAATAACAAATTTTAAGATGGCAAATGTCAAAGATGTCAAATGACAAATGTCACAATGCTAAATGTCAAAAATGACAAATTTCAATATGGCAAATGTCAAAGATGTCAAATGACAAATGTCACAATGCTAAATGTCAAAAATAAAAAGTGTCACCATGAACAATGTCAAAAATGACAAATTTCAAGATGGCAAATGTCAAAGATGTCAAATGACAAATGTCACAATGCTAAATGTCAAAAATGAAAAGTGTCACCATGAAAAATGTCAAAAATGACAAATTTCAAGATGGCAAATGTCAAAGATGTCAAATGACAAATGTCACAATGCTAAATGTCAAAAATGAAAAGTGTCACCATAAAAAATGTCAAAAATGACAAATTTCAAGATGGCAAATGTCAAAGATGTCAAATGACAAATGTCACAATGCTAAATGTCAAAAATGAAAAGTGTCAAAAATGACAAATTTCAAGATGGCAAATGTCCAAGATGTCAAATGACAAATGTCACAATGCTAAATGTCAAAAATGAAAAGTGTCACCATGAAAAATGTCAAAAATGACTAATTTCAAGATGGCAAATGTCAAAGATGTCAAATGACAATGCTAAATGTCAAAAATGAAAAGTGCAAAAATGACAAATTTCAAGATGGCAAATGTCTAAGATGTCAAATGACAAATGTCACAATGCTAAATGTCAAAAATGAAAAGTGTCACCGTGAAAAATGTCCAAAATGACAAATTTCAAGATGGCAAATGTCAAAGATGTCAAATGACAAATGTCACAATGCTAAATGTCAAAAATGAAAAATGTCACCATGAAAAATGTCAAAAATGACAAATTTCAAGATGGCAAATGTCAAAGATGTCAAATGACAAATGTCACAATGCTAAATGTCAAAAATGAAAAGTGTCAAAAATGACAAATTTCAAGATGGCAAATGTCTAATATGTCAAATGACAAATGTCACAATGCTAAATGTCAAATATGAAAAGTGTCACCATGAAAAATGTCAAAAATGACAAATTTCAAGATGGCAAATGTCAAAGATGTCAAATGCTAAATGTCAAAAATGAAAAGTGTCAAAAATGACAAATTTCAAGATGGCAAATGTCTAAGATGTCAAATGACAAATGTCACAATGAGAAATGTCAAAAATAAAAAGTGTCACCTTTGACATTTGCCATCTTGATATTTGTCATTTGACATTTTTGACATTTGTCATCTTGAAATTTGTCATTTTTGACATTTAGCATTGTGACATTTGTCATTTGACATCTTGGACATTTGCCATCTTGAAATTTGTCATTTTTGACATTTTTCATGGTGACACTTATCATTTTTGACATTTAGCATTGTGACATTTGTCAGTTTTGACATTTGCCATCTTGAAATTTGTCATTTTTGACATTTTTCATGGTGACACTTTTCATTTTTGACATTTAGCATTGTGACATTTGTCATTTGACATCTTTGACATTTGCCATCTTGAAATTTGTTATTTTTGACATTTTTTATGGTGACACTTTTCATTTTTGACATTTAGCATTGTGACATTTGTCATTTGACATCTTTGACATTTGCCATCTTTAAATTTTTCATGGTGACACTTTTCATTTTTGACATTTAGCATTGTGACATGTGTCATTTGACATCTTTGGCATTTGCCATCTTGAAATTTGTCATTTTTGACATTTTTCATGGTGACACTTTTCATTTTTGACATTTAGCATTGTGACATTTGTCATTTGACATCTTGAAATTTGTTATTTTTGACATGTCAAAAATGACAAATTTCAAGATGGCAAATATCAAAGATGTCAAATGCCAAATGTCACAATGCTAAATGTCAAAAATGACAAATTTCAAGATGGCAAATGTCAAAGATGTCAAATGACAAATGTCACAATGCTAAATGTCAAAAATGAAAAGTGTCAGCGTGAAAAATGTCAATAATGACAAATTTCAAGATGGCAAATTTCAAAGATGTCAAATGACAAATGTCACAATGCTAAATGTCAAAAATGAAAAGTGTCACCATGAAAAATGTCAAAAATGACAAATTTCAAGATGGCAAATGTCAAAGATGTCAAATGACAAATGTCACAATGCTAAATGTCAAAAATGAAAAGTGTCACCATGAAAAATGTCAAAAATAACAAATTTCAAGATTGCAAATGTCAAAGATGTCAAATGACAAATGTCACAATGCTAAATGTCAAAAATGAAAAGCGTCACCATGAAAAATGTCAAAAATAACTAATTTCAAGATGGCAAATGTCAAAGATGTCAAATGACAAATGTCACAATGCTAAATGTCAAAAATGAAAAGTGTCACCATGAAAAATGTCAAAAATGACAAATTTCAAGATGGCAAATGTCAAAGATGTCAAATGACAAATGTCACAATGCTAAATGTCAAAAATGAAAAGTGTCACCATGAAAAATGTCAAAAATAACAAATTTCAAGATGGCAAATGTCAAAGATGTCAAATGACAAATGTCACAATGCTAAATGTCAAAAATGAAAAGTGTTACCATAAAAAATGTTAAAAATGACAAATTTCAAGATGGCAAATGTCAAAACTGACAAATGTCACAATGCTTAATGTCAAAAATGAAAAGTGTCACCATGAAAAATGTCAAAAATAACAAATTTCAAGATGGCAAATGTCAAAGATGTCAAATGACAAATGTCACAATGCTAAATGTCAAAATAGCAAAGTGTCACCATGAAAAATGTCAAAAATGACAAATTTCAAGATGGCAAATATCAAAGATGTCAAATGCCAAATGTCACAATGCTAAATGTCAAAAATGACAAATTTCAAGATGGCAAATGTCAAAGATGTCAAATGACAAATGTCACAATGCTAAATGTCAAAAATGAAAAGTGTCAGCGTGAAAAATGTCAATAATGACAAATTTCAAGATGGCAAATTTCAAAGATGTCAAATGACAAATGTCACAATGCTAAATGTCAAAAATGAAAAGTGTCACCATGAAAAATGTCAAAAATGACAAATTTCAAGATGGCAAATGTCAAAAATGTCGAATATGACAAATGTCACAATGCTAAATGTCAAAAATGAAAAGTGTCACCATGAAAAATGTCAAAAATAACAAATTTCAAGATGGCAAATGTCAAAGATGTCAAATGACAAATGTCACAATGCTAAATGTCAAAATAGCAAAGTGTCACCATGAAAAATGTCAAAAATGACAAATTTCAAGATGGCAAATATCAAAGATGTCAAATGCCAAATGTCACAATGCTAAATGTCAAAAATGACAAATTTCAAGATGGCAAATGTCAAAGATGTCAAATGACAAATGTCACAATGCTAAATGTCAAAAATAAAAAGTGTCACCATGAAAAATGTCAAAAATGACAAATTTCAAGATGGCAAATGTCAAAGATGTCAAATGACAAATGTCACAATGCTAAATGTCAAAAATGAAAAGTGTCACCATGAAAAATGTCAAAAATGACAAATTTCAAGATGGCAAATGTCAAAGATGTCAAATGACAAATGTCACAATGCTAAATGTCAAAAATGAAAAGCGTCACCATGAAAAATGTCAAAAATAACTAATTTCAAGATGGCAAATGTCAAAGATGTCAAATGACAAATGTCACAATGCTAAATGTCAAAAATGAAAAGTGTCACCATGAAAAATGTCAAAAATGACAAATTTCAAGATGGCAAATGTCAAAGATGTCAAATGACAAATGTCACAATGCTAAATGTCAAAAATGAAAAGTGTCACCATGAAAAATGTCAAAAATAACAAATTTCAAGATTGCAAATGTCAAAGATGTCAAATGACAAATGTCACAATGCTAAATGTCAAAAATGCAAAGTGTTACCATGAAAAATGTTAAAAATGACAAATTTCAAGATGGCAAATGTCAAAACTGACAAATGTCACAATGCTTAATGTCAAAAATGATAAGTGTCACCATGAAAAATGTCAAAAATGACAAATTTCAAGATGGCAAATGTCAAAGATGTCAAATGACAAATGTCACAATGCTAAATGAAAAAAATGAAAAGTGTCACCATGAAAAATGTCAAAAATGACAAATTTCAAGATGGCAAATGTCAAAACTGACAAATGTCACAATGCTAAATGTCAAAAATGAAAAGTGTCACCATGAAAAATGTCAAAAATATCAAATTTTAAGATGGCAAATGTCAAAGATGTCAAATGACAAATGTCACAATGCTAAATGTCAAAAATGACAAATTTCAAGATGACAAATGTCAAAGATGTCAACTGACAAATGTCACAATGCTAAATGTCAAAAATGAAAAGTGTCACCATGAAAAATGTCAAAAATGACAAATTTCAAGATGGCAAATGTCAAAGATGTCAAATGACAAATGTCACAATGCTAAATGTCAAAAATGAAAAGTGTCACCATGAAAAATGTCAAAAATGACAAATTTCAAGATGACAAATGTCAAAACTGACAAATGTCACAATGCTAAATGTCAAAAATGATAAGTGTCACCATGAAAAATGTGAAAAATGACAAATTTCAAGATGGCAAATGTCAAAGATGTCAAATGACAAATGTCACAATGCTAAATGTCAAAAATGAAAAGTGTCACCATAAAATATGTCAAAAATGACAAATTTCAAGATGGCAAATGTCAAAACTGACAAATATCACAATGCTAAATGTCAAAAATAAAAAGTGTCACCTTGAAAAATGTTAAAATAACAAATTTCAAGATGGCAAATGTCAAAGATGTCAAATGACAAATGTAACAATGCTAAATGTCAAAAATGACAAATTTCAAAATGGCAAATGTCAAAGATGTCAAATGACAAATGTCACAATGCTAAATGTCAAAAATGAAAAGTGTCACCATGAAAAATGTCAAAAATGACAAATTTCAAGATGGCAAATGTCAAAGATGTCAAATGACAAATGTCACAATGCTAAATGTCAAAAATGAAAAGTGTCAGCGTGAAAAATGTCAATAATGACAAATTTCAAGATGGCAAATGTCAAAGATGTCAAATGACAAATGTCACAATGCTAAATGTCAAAACTGAAAAGTGTCACCATGAAAAATGTCAAAAATGACAAATTTCAAGATGGCAAATGTCAAAGATGTCGAATATGACAAATGTCACAATGCTAAATGTCAAAAATGAAAAGTGTCACCATGAAAAATGTCAAAAATAACAAATTTCAAGATGGCAAATGTCAAAGATGTCAAATGACAAATGTCACAATGCTAAATGTCAAAAATGAAAAGTGTCACCATGAAAAATGTTAAAAATGACAAATTTCAAGATGGCGAATATCAAAGATGTCAAATGCCAAATGTCACAATTCTAAATGTCAAAAATGACAAATTTCAAGATGGCAAATGTCAAAGATGTCAAATGACAAATGTCACAATGCTAAATGTCAAAAATAAAAAGTGTCACCATGAAAAATGTCAAAAATGACAAATTTCAAGATGGCAAATGTCAAAGATGTCAAATGACAAATGTCACAATGCTAAATGTCAAAAATGAAAAGTGTCACCATGAAAAATGTCAAAAATGACAAATTTCAAGATGGCAAATGTCAAAGATGTCAAATGACAAATGTCACAATGCTAAATGTCAAAAATGAAAAGCGTCACCATGAAAAATGTCAAAAATAACTAATTTCAAGATGGCAAATGTCAAAGATGTCAAATGACAAATGTCACAATGCTAAATGTCAAAAATGAAAAGTGTCACCATGAAAAATGTCAAAAATGACAAATTTCAAGATGGCAAATGTCAAAGATGTCAAATGACAAATGTCACAATGCTAAATGTCAAAAATGAAAAGTGTCACCATGAAAAATGTCAAAAATAACAAATTTCAAAATGGCAAATGTCAAAGATGTCAAATGACAAATGTCACAATGCTAAATGTCAAAAATAAAAAGTGTTACCATGAAAAATGTTAAAAATGACAAATTTCAAGATGGCAAATGTCAAAACTGACAAATGTCACAATGCTTAATGTCAAAAATGATAAGTGTCACCATAAAAAATGTCAAAAATGACAAATTTCAAGATGGCAAATGTCAAAGATGTCAAATGACAAATGTCACAATGCTAAATGACAAAAATGAAAAGTGTCACCATGA
This sequence comes from Altica lythri, assembly GCA_964028335.1. Lineage (NCBI taxonomy): Eukaryota > Metazoa > Arthropoda > Insecta > Coleoptera > Chrysomelidae > Altica > Altica lythri. The sequence goes on along the minus strand of OZ034800.1, from coordinate 19,416,338 downwards.
AAAATGTCAAAAATGACAAATTTCAAGATGGCAAATGTCAAAACTGACAAATGTCATAATGCTAAATGTCAAAAATGAAAAGTGTCACCATGAAAAATGTCAAAAATATCAAATTTTAAGATGGCAAATGTCAAAGATGTCAAATGACAAATGTCACAATGCTAAATGTCAAAAATAAAAAATGTCACCATGAAAAATGTCAAAAATGACAAATTTCAAGATGGCAAATGTCAAAACTGACAAATGTCACAATGCTAAATGTCAAAACTGACAAATGTCACAATGCTAAATGTCAAAAATTATAAGTGTCACCATGAAAAATGTCAAAAATGACAAATTTCAAGATGGCAAATGTCCAAGATGTCAAATGACAAATGTCACAATGCTTAATGTCAAAAATGAAAAGTGTCACCATGAAAAATGTCAAAAATGACAAATTTCAAGATAGCAAATGTAAAAGATGTCAAATGACAAATGTCACAATGCTAAATGTCAAAAATGAAAAGTGTCAAAAATGACAAATTTCAAGATGGCAAATGTCTAAGATGTCAAATGACAAATGTCACAATGCTAAATGTCAAAAATGAAAAGTGTCACCATGAAAAAGGTCAAAAATGACAAATTTCAAGATGGCAAATGTCAAAACTGACAAATGTCGAAATGCTAAATGTCAAAAATGAAAAGTGTCACCATGAAAAATGTCAAAAATGACAAATTTCAAGATGGCAAATGTCAAAGATGTCAAATGACAAATGTCACAATGCTTAATGTCAAAAATAAAAAGTGTCACCATGAAAAATGTCAAAAATGACAAATTTCAAGATGGCAAATGTCGAAACTGACAAATGTCACAATGCTAAATGTCAAAAATGATAAGTGTCACCATGAAAAATGTAAAAAATGACAAATTTCAAGATGGCAAATGTCCAAGATGTCAAATGACAAATGTCACAATGCTAAATGACAAAAATGAAAAGTGTCACCATAAAAAATGTCAAAAATGACAAATTTCAAGATGGCAAATGTCAAAGATGTCAAATGAGAAATGTCACAATGCTAAATGTCAAAAATGAAAAGTGTCACCATGAAAAATGTCAAAAATAACAAATTTCAAGATGGCAAATGTCAAAGATGTCAAACGACAAATGTCACAATGCTAAATGTCAAAAATGAAAAGTGTTATCATGAAAAATGTCAAAAATGACAAATTTCAAGATGGCAAATGTCAAAGATGTCAAATGACAAATATGACAATGCTAAATGTCAAAAATGACAAATTTCAAGATGGCAAATGTCAAAGATGTCAAATGACAAATGTCACAATGCTAAATGTCAAAAATAAAAAGTGTCACCATGAAAAATGTCAAAAATGAAAAGTGTCAAAAATGACAAATTTCAAGATGTCAAATGACAAATGTCACAATGCTAAATGTCAAAAATGACAAATTTTAAGATGGCAAATGTCAAAGATGTCAAATGACAAATGTCACAATGCTAAATGTCAAAAATGACAAATTTCAAGATGGCAAATGTCAAAGATGTCAAATGACAAATGTCACAATGCTAAATGTCAAAAATGAAAAGTGTCACCATGAAAAATGTCAAAAATGACAAATTTCAAGATGGCAAATGTCAAGGATGTCAAATGACAAATGTCACAATGCTAAATGTCAAAAATAAAAAGTGTCACCACGAAAAATGTTAAAAATAACAAATTTCAAGATGGCAAATGTCAAAGATGTCAAATGACAAATGTCACAATGCTAAATGTCAAAAATGAAAAGTGTCACCATGAAAAATGTCAAAAATGACAAATTTCAAGATGGCAAATGTCAAAGATGTCAAATGACAAATGTCACAATGCTAAATGTCAAAAATGAAAAGTGTCACCATGAAAAATGTCAAAAATGACAAATTTCAAGATGGCAAATGTCAAAGATGTCGAATATGACAAATGTCACAATGCTAAATGTCAAAAATGAAAAGTGTCACAATGAAAAATGTCAAAAATGACAAATTTCAAGATGGCAAATGTCAAAGATGTCAAATGACAAATGTCACAATGCTAAATGTCAAAAATGAAAAGTGTCACCATGAAAAATGTCAAAAATGACAAATTTCAAGATGGCAAATGTCAAAGATGTCAAATAACAAATGTCACAATGCTAAATGTCAAAAATGAAAAGTGTCACCATGAAAAATGTCAAAAATGACAAATTTCAAGATGGCAAATGTCAAAGATGTTAAATGACAAATGTCACAATGCTAAATGTCAAAAATGAAAAGTGTCACCATGAAAAATGTCAAAAATGACAAATTTCAAGATGGCAAATGTCAAAGATGACAAATGACAAATGTCACAATGCTAAATGTCAAAAATGAAAAGTGTCACCATGAAAAATGTCAAAAATGACAAATTTTAAGATGGCAAATGTCAAAGATGTCAAATGACAAATGTCACAATGCTAAATGTCAAAAATGAAAAGTGTCACCATAAAAAATGTCAAAAATGACAAATTTCAAGATGGCAAATGTCAAAACTGACAAATGTCACAATGCTTAATGTCAAAAATGAAAAGTGTCACCTTGAAAAATGTCAAAAATAACAAATTTCAAGATGGCAAATGTCAAAGATGTCAAATGACAAATGTCACAATGCTAAATGTCAAAAATGACAAATTTCAAAATGGCAAATGTCAAAGATGTCAAATGACAAATGTCACAATGCTAAATGTCCAAAATGAAAAGTGTCACCATGAAAAATGTCAAAAATGACAAATTTCAAGATGGCAAATGTCAAAGATGTCAAATGACAAATGTCACAATGCTAAATGTCAAAAATGAAGAGTGTCAGCGTAAAAAATGTCAATAATGACAAATTTCAAGATGGCAAATTTCAAAGATGTCAAATGACAAATGTCACAATGCTAAATGTCAAAAATGAAAAGGGTCACCATGAAAAATGTCAAAAATGACAAATTTCAAGATGGCAAATGTCAAAGATGTCGAATATGACAAATGTCACAATGCTAAATGTCAAAAATGAAAAGTGTCACCATGAAAAATGTCAAAAATAACAAATTTCAAGATGGCAAATGTCAAAGATGTCAAATGACAAATGTCACAATGCTAAATGTCAAAATAGCAAAGTGTCACCATGAAAAATGTCAAAAATGACAAATTTCAAGATGGCAAATATCAAAGATGTCAAATGCCAAATGTCACAATGCTAAATGTCAAAAATGACAAATTTCAAGATGGCAAATGTCAAAGATGTCAAATGACAAATGTCACAATGCTAAATGTCAAAAATAAAAAGTGTCACCATGAAAAATGTCAAAAATGACAAATTTCAAGATGGCAAATGTCAAAGATGTCAAATAACAAATGTCACAATGCTAAATGTCAAAAATGAAAAGTGTCACCATGAAAAATGTCAAAAATGACAAATTTCAAGATGGCAAATGTCAAAGATGTCAAATGACAAATGTCACAATGCTAAATGTCAAAAATGAAAAGCGTCACCATGAAAAATGTCAAAAATAACTAATTTCAAGATGGCAAATGTCAAAGATGTCAAATGACAAATTTCACAATGCTAAATGTCAAAAATGAAAAGTGTCACCATGAAAAATGTCAAAAATGACAAATTTCAAGATGGCAAATGTCAAAGATGTCAAATGACAAATGTCACAATGCTAAATGTCAAAAATGAAAAGTGTCACCATGAAAAATGTCAAAAATAACAAATTTCAAGATGGCAAATGTCAAAGATGTCAAATGACAAATGTCACAATGCTAAATGTCAAAAATGAAAAGTGTTACCATGAAAAATGTTAAAAATGACAAATTTCAAGATGGCAAATGTCAAAACTGACAAATGTCACAATGCTTAATGTCAAAAATGATAAGTGTCACCATGAAAAATGTCAAAAATGACAAATTTCAAGATGGCAAATGTCAAAGATGTCAAATGACAAATGTCACAATGCTAAATGAAAAAAATGAAAAGTGTCACCATGAAAAATGTCAAAAATGACAAATTTCAAGATGGCAAATGTCAAAACTGACAAATGTCACAATGCTAAATGTCAAAAATGAAAAGTGTCACCATGAAAAATGTCAAAAATATCAAATTTTAAGATGGCAAATGTCAAAGATGTCAAATGACAAATGTCACAATGCTAAATGTCAAAAATGACAAATTTCAAGATGACAAATGTCAAAGATGTCAACTGACAAATGTCACAATGCTAAATGTCAAAAATGAAAAGTGTCACCATGAAAAATGTCAAAAATGACAAATTTCAAGATGGCAAATGTCAAAGATGTCAAATGACAAATGTCACAATGCTAAATGTCAAAAATGAAAAGTGTCACCATGAAAAATGTCAAAAATGACAAATTTCAAGATGGCAAATGTCAAAACTGACAAATGTCACAATGCTAAATGTCAAAAATGATAAGTGTCACCATGAAAAATGTGAAAAATGACAAATTTCAAGATAGCAAATGTCAAAGATGTCAAATGACAAATGTCACAATGCTAAATGTCAAAAATGAAAAGTGTCACCTTGAAAAATGTCAAAAATAACAAATTTCAAGATGGCAAATGTCAAAGATGTCAAATGACAAATGTCACAATGCTAAATGTCAAAAATGACAAATTTCAAAATGGCATATGTCAAAGATGTCAAATGACAAATGTCACAATGCTAAATGTCAAAAATGAAAAGTGTCACCATGAAAAATGTCAAAAATGACAAATTTCAAGATGGCAAATGTCAAAGATGTCAAATGACAAATGTCACAATGCTAAATGTCAAAAATGAAAAGTGTCAGCGTGAAAAATGTCAATAATGACAAATTTCAAGATGGCAAATGTCAAAGATGTCAAATGACAAATGTCACAATGCTAAATGTCAAAAATGAAAAGTGTCACCATGAAAAATGTCAAAAATGACAAATTTCAAGATGGCAAATGTCAAAGATGTCGAATATGACAAATGTCACAATGCTAAATGTCAAAAATGAAAAGTGTCACCATGAAAAACGTCAAAAATAACAAATTTCAAGATGGCAAATGTCAAAGATGTCAAATGACAAATGTCACAATGCTAAATGTCAAAAATGAAAAGTGTCACCATGAAAAATGTTAAAAATGACAAATTTCAAGATGGCAAATATCAAAGATGTCAAATGCCAAATGTCACAATGCTAAATGTCAAAAATGACAAATTTCAAGATAGCAAATGTCAAAGATGTCAAATGACAAATGTCACAATGCTAAATGTCAAAAATAAAAAGTGTCACCATGAAAAATGTCAAAAATGACAAATTTCAAGATGGCAAATGTCAAAGATGTCAAATGACAAATGTCACAAAGCTAAATGTCAAAAATGAAAAGTGTCACCATGAAAAATGTCAAAAATGACAAATTTCAAGATGGCAAATGTCAAAGATGTCAAATGACAAATGTCACAATGCTAAATGTCAAAAATGAAAAGCGTCACCATGAAAAATGTCAAAAATAACTAATTTCAAGATGGCAAATGTCAAAGATGTCAAATGACAAATGTCACAATGCTAAATGTCAAAAATGAAAAGTGTCACCATGAAAAATGTCAAAAATGACAAATTTCAAGATGGCAAATGTCAAAGATGTCAAATGACAAATGTCACAATGCTAAATGTCAAAAATGAAAAGTGTCACCATGAAAAATGTCAAAAATAACAAATTTCAAGATGGCAAATGTCAAAGATGTCAAATGACAAATGTCACAATGCTAAATGTCAAAAATGAAAAGTGTTACCATGAAAAATGTTAAAAATGACAAATTTCAAGATGGCAAATGTCAAAACTGACAAATGTCACAATGCTTAATGTCAAAAATGAAAAGTGTCACCATGAAAAATGTCAAAAATAACAAATTTCAAGATGGCAAATGTCAAAGATGTCAAATGACAAATGTCACAATGCTAAATGTCAAAATAGCAAAGTGTCACCATGAAAAATGTCAAAAATGACAAATTTCAAGATGGCAAATATCAAAGATGTCAAATGCCAAATGTCACAATGCTAAATGTCAAAAATGACAAATTTCAAGATGGCAAATGTCAAAGATGTCAAATGACAAATGTCACAATGCTAAATGTCAAAAATGAAAAGTGTCAGCGTGAAAAATGTCAATAATGACAAATTTCAAGATGGCAAATTTCAAAGATGTCAAATGACAAATGTCACAATGCTAAATGTCAAAAATGAAAAGTGTCACCATGAAAAATGTCAAAAATGACAAATTTCAAGATGGCAAATGTCAAAAATGTCGAATATGACAAATGTCACAATGCTAAATGTCAAAAATGAAAAGTGTCACCATGAAAAATGTCAAAAATAACAAATTTCAAGATGGCAAATGTCAAAGATGTCAAATGACAAATGTCACAATGCTAAATGTCAAAATAGCAAAGTGTCACCATGAAAAATGTCAAAAATGACAAATTTCAAGATGGCAAATATCAAAGATGTCAAATGCCAAATGTCACAATGCTAAATGTCAAAAATGACAAATTTCAAGATGGCAAATGTCAAAGATGTCAAATGACAAATGTCACAATGCTAAATGTCAAAAATGAAAAGCGTCACCATGAAAAATGTCAAAAATAACTAATTTCAAGATGGCAAATGTCAAAGATGTCAAATGACAAATGTCACAATGCTAAATGTCAAAAATGAAAAGTGTCACCATGAAAAATGTCAAAAATGACAAATTTCAAGATGGCAAATGTCAAAGATGTCAAATGACAAATGTCACAATGCTAAATGTCAAAAATGAAAAGTGTCACCATGAAAAATGTCAAAAATAACAAATTTCAAGATGGCAAATGTCAAAGATGTCAAATGACAAATGTCACAATGCTAAATGTCAAAAATGAAAAGTGTTACCATGAAAAATGTTAAAAATGACAAATTTCAAGATGGCAAATGTCAAAACTGACAAATGTCACAATGCTTAATGTCAAAAATGATAAGTGTCACCATGAAAAATGTCAAAAATGACAAATTTCAAGATGGCAAATGTCAAAGATGTCAAATGACAAATGTCACAATGCTAAATGAAAAAAATGAAAAGTGTCACCATGAAAAATGTCAAAAATGACAAATTTCAAGATGGCAAATGTCAAAACTGACAAATGTCACAATGCTAAATGTCAAAAATAAAAAGTGTCACCATGAAAAATGTCAAAAATATCAAATTTTAAGATGGCAAATGTCAAAGATGTCAAATGACAAATGTCACAATGCTAAATGTCAAAAATGACAAATTTCAAGATGACAAATGTCAAAGATGTCAACTGACAAATGTCACAATGCTAAATGTCAAAAATGAAAAGTGTCACCATGAAAAATGTCAAAAATGACAAATTTCAAGATGGCAAATGTCAAAGATGTCAAATGACAAATGTCACAATGCTAAATGTCAAAAATGAAAAGTGTCACCATGAAAAATGTCAAAAATGACAAATTTCAAGATGACAAATGTCAAAACTGACAAATGTCACAATGCTAAATGTCAAAAATGATAAGTGTCACCATGAAAAATGTGAAAAATGACAAATTTCAAGATGGCAAATGTCAAAGATGTCAAATGACAAATGTCACAATGCTAAATGTCAAAAATGAAAAGTGTCACCATGAAAAATGTCAAAAATGACAAATTTCAAGATGGCAAATGTCAAAACTGACAAATATCACAATGCTAAATGTCAAAAATAAAAAGTGTCACCTTGAAAAATGTCAAAAATAACAAATTTCAAGATGGCAAATGTCAAAGATGTCAAATGACAAATGTAACAATGCTAAATGTCAAAAATGACAAATTTCAAAATGGCAAATGTCAAAGATGTCAAATGACAAATGTCACAATGCTAAATGTCAAAAATGAAAAGTGTCACCATGAAAAATGTCAAAAATGACAAATTTCAAGATGGCAAATGTCAAAGATGTCAAATGACAAATGTCACAATGCTAAATGTCAAAAATGAAAAGTGTCAGCGTGAAAAATGTCAATAATGACAAATTTCAAGATGGCAAATGTCAAAGATGTCAAATGACAAATGTCACAATGCTAAATGTCAAAACTGAAAAGTGTCACCATGAAAAATGTCAAAAATGACAAATTTCAAGATGGCAAATGTCAAAGATGTCGAATATGACAAATGTCACAATGCTAAATGTCAAAAATGAAAAGTGTCACCATGAAAAATTTTAAAAATAACAAATTTCAAGATGGCAAATGTCAAAGATGTCAAATGACAAATGTCACAATGCTAAATGTCAAAAATGAAAAGTGTCACCATGAAAAATGTTTAAAATGACAAATTTCAAGATGGCAAATATCAAAGATGTCAAATGCCAAATGTCACAATTCTAAATGTCAAAAATGACAAATTTCAAGATGGCAAATGTCAAAGATGTCAAATGACAAATGTCACAATGCTAAATGTCAAAAATAAAAAGTGTCACCATGAAAAATGTCAAAAATGACAAATTTCAAGATGGCAAATGTCAAAGATGTCAAATGACAAATGTCACAATGCTAAATGTCAAAAATGAAAAGTGTCACCATGAAAAATGTCAAAAATGACAAATTTCAAGATGGCAAATGTCAAAGATGTCAAATGACAAATGTCACAATGCTAAATGTCAAAAATGAAAAGTGTCACCATGAAAAATGTCAAAAATGACAAATTTCAAGATGGCAAATGTCAAAGATGTCGAATATGACAAATGTCACAATGCTAAATGTCAAAAATGAAAAGTGTCACCATGAAAAATTTTAAAAATAACAAATTTCAAGATGGCAAATGTCAAAGATGTCAAATGACAAATGTCACAATGCTAAATGTCAAAAATGAAAAGTGTCACCATGAAAAATGTTAAAAATGACAAATTTCAAAAAGGCAAATATCAAAGATGTCAAATGCCAAATGTCACAATTCTAAATGTCAAAAATGACAAATTTCAAGATGGCAAATGTCAAAGATGTCAAATGACAAATGTCACAATGCTAAATGTCAAAAATAAAAAGTGTCACCATGAAAAATGTCAAAAATGACAAATTTCAAGATGGCAAATGTCAAAGATGTCAAATGACAAATGTCACAATGCTAAATGTCAAAAATGAAAAGTGTCACCATGAAAAATGTCAAAAATGACAAATTTCAAGATGGCAAATGTCAAAGATGTCAAATGACAAATGTCACAATGCTAAATGTCAAAAATGAAAAGCGTCACCATGAAAAATGTCAAAAATAACTAATTTCAAGATGGCAAATGTCAAAGATGTCAAATGACAAATGTCACAATGCTAAATGTCAAAAATGAAAAGTGTCACCATGAAAAATGTCAAAAATGACAAATTTCAAGATGGCAAATGTCAAAGATGTCAAATGACAAATGTCACAATGCTAAATGTCAAAAATGAAAAGTGTCACCATGAAAAATGTCAAAAATAACAAATTTCAAAATGGCAAATGTCAAAGATGTCAAATGGCAAATGTCACAATGCTAAATGTCAAAAATGAAAAGTGTTACCATGAAAAATGTTAAAAATGACAAATTTCAAGATGGCAAATGTCAAAACTGACAAATGTCACAATGCTTAATGTCAAAAATGATAAGTGTCACCATAAAAAATGTCAAAAATGACAAATTTCAAGATGGCAAATGTCAAAGATGTCAAATGACAAATGTCACAATGCTAAATGACAAAAATGAAAAGTGTCACCATGAAAAATGTCAAAAATGACAAATTTCAAGATGGCAAATGTCAAAACTGACAAATGTCATAATGCTAAATGTCAAAAATGAAAAGTGTCACCATGAAAAATGTCAAAAATATCAAATTTTAAGATGGCAAATGTCAAAGATGTCAAATGACAAATGTCACAATGCTAAATGTCAAAAATAAAAAATGTCACCATGAAAAATGTCAAAAATGACAAATTTCAAGATGGCAAATGTCAAAACTGACAAATGTCACAATGCTAAATGTCAAAACTGACAAATGTCACAATGCTAAATGTCAAAAATTATAAGTGTCACCATGAAAAATGTCAAAAATGACAAATTTCAAGATGGCAAATGTCCAAGATGTCAAATGACAAATGTCACAATGCTTAATGTCAAAAATGAAAAGTGTCACCATGAAAAATGTCAAAAATGACAAATTTCAAGATAGCAAATGTAAAAGATGTCAAATGACAAATGTCACAATGCTAAATGTCAAAAATGAAAAGTGTCAAAAATGACAAATTTCAAGATGGCAAATGTCTAAGATGTCAAATGACAAATGTCACAATGCTAAATGTCAAAAATGAAAAGTGTCACCATGAAAAATGTCAAAAATGACAAATTTCAAGATGGCAAATGTCAAAACTGACAAATGTCACAATGCTAAATGTCAAAAATGAAAAGTGTCACCATGAAAAATGTCAAAAATGACAAATTTCAAGATGGCAAATGTCAAAGATGTCAAATGACAAATGTCACAATGCTTAATGTCAAAAATGAAAAGTGTCACCATGAAAAATGTCAAAAATGACAAATTTCAAGATGGCAAATGTCGAAACTGACAAATGTCACAATGCTAAATGTCAAAAATGATAAGTGTCACCATGAAAAATGTAAAAAATGACAAATTTCAAGATGGCAAATGTCCAAGATGTCAAATGACAAATGTCACAATGCTAAATGACAAAAATGAAAAGTGTCACCATAAAAAATGTCAAAAATGACAAATTTCAAGATGGCAAATGTCAAAGATGTCAAATGACAAATGTCACAATGCTAAATGTCAAAAATGAAAAGTGTCAAAAATGACAAATTTCAAAATGGCAAATGTCTAAGATGTCAAATGACAAATGTCACAATGCTAAATGTCAAAAATGAAAAGTGTCACCATGAAAAATGTCAAAAATGACAAATTTTAAGATGGCAAATGTCAAAACTGACAAATGTCACAATGCTAAATGTCAAAAATGAAAAGTGTCACCATGAAAAATGTCAAAAATGACAAATTTCAAGATGGCAAATGTCAAAGATGTCAAATGAGAAATGTCACAATGCTAAATGTCAAAAATGAAAAGTGTCACCACGAAAAATGTCAAAAATGACAAATTTCAAGATGGCAAATGTCAAACATGGCAAATGACAAATGTCACAATGCTAAATGTCAAAAATGAAAAGTGTCACCATGAAAAATGTCAAAAATAACAAATTTCAAGATGGCAAATGTCAAAGATGTCAAATGACAAATGTCACAATGCTAAATGTCAAAAATGAAAAGTGTCACCATGAAAAATGTCAAAAATGACAAATTTCAAGATGGCAAATGTCAAAGATGTCAAATGACAAATATCACAATGCTAAATGTCAAAAATGACAAATTTCAAGATGGCAAATGTCAAAGATGTCAAATGACAAATGTAACAATGCTAAATGTCAAAAATAAAAAGTGTGACCATGAAAAATGTTAAAAATGACAAATTTCAAGATGGCAAATGTCAAAGATGTCAAATGACAAATGTCACAATGCTAAATGTCAAAAATGAAAAGTGTCACCATGAAAAATTTCAAAAATGACAAATTTCAAGATGGCAAATGTCAAAGATGTCAAATGACAAATGTCACAATGCTAAATGTCAAAAATGAAAAGCGTCACCATGAAAAATGTCAAAAATAACTAATTTCAAGATGGCAAATGTCAAAGATGTCAAATGACAAATGTCACAATGCTAAATGTCAAAAATGAAAAGTGTCACCATGAAAAATGTCAAAAATGACAAATTTCAAGATGGCAAATGTCAAAGATGTCAAATGACAAATGTCACAATGCTAAATGTCAAAAATAAAAAGTGTCACCATGAAAAATGTCAAAAATGACAAATTTCAAGATGGCAAATGTCAAAACTGACAAATATCACAATGCTAAATGTCAAAAATAAAAAGTGTCACCTTGAAAAATGTCAAAAATAACAAATTTCAAGATGGCAAATGTCAAAGATGTCAAATGACAAATGTAACAATGCTAAATGTCAAAAATGACAAATTTCAAAATGGCAAATGTCAAAGATGTCAAATGACAAATGTCACAATGCTAAATGTCAAAAATGAAAAGTGTCACCATGAAAAATGTCAAAAATGACAAATTTCAAGATGGCAAATGTCAAAGATGTCAAATGACAAATGTCACAATGCTAAATGTCAAAAATGAAAAGTGTCAGCGTGAAAAATGTCAATAATGACAAATTTCAAGATGGCAAATGTCAAAGATGTCAAATGACAAATGTCACAATGCTAAATGTCAAAACTGAAAAGTGTCACCATGAAAAATGTCAAAAATGACAAATTTCAAGATGGCAAATGTCAAAGATGTCGAATATGACAAATGTCACAATGCTAAATGTCAAAAATGAAAAGTGTCACCATGAAAAATTTTAAAAATAACAAATTTCAAGATGGCAAATGTCAAAGATGTCAAATGACAAATGTCACAATGCTAAATGTCAAAAATGAAAAGTGTCACCATGAAAAATGTTTAAAATGACAAATTTCAAGATGGCAAATATCAAAGATGTCAAATGCCAAATGTCACAATTCTAAATGTCAAAAATGACAAATTTCAAGATGGCAAATGTCAAAGATGTCAAATGACAAATGTCACAATGCTAAATGTCAAAAATAAAAAGTGTCACCATGAAAAATGTCAAAAATGACAAATTTCAAGATGGCAAATGTCAAAGATGTCAAATGACAAATGTCACAATGCTAAATGTCAAAAATGAAAAGTGTCACCATGAAAAATGTCAAAAATGACAAATTTCAAGATGGCAAATGTCAAAGATGTCAAATGACAAATGTCACAATGCTAAATGTCAAAAATGAAAAGTGTCACCATGAAAAATGTCAAAAATGACAAATTTCAAGATGGCAAATGTCAAAGATGTCGAATATGACAAATGTCACAATGCTAAATGTCAAAAATGAAAAGTGTCACCATGAAAAATTTTAAAAATAACAAATTTCAAGATGGCAAATGTCAAAGATGTCAAATGACAAATGTCACAATGCTAAATGTCAAAAATGAAAAGTGTCACCATGAAAAATGTTAAAAATGACAAATTTCAAGATGGCAAATATCAAAGATGTCAAATGCCAAATGTCACAATTCTAAATGTCAAAAATGACAAATTTCAAGATGGCAAATGTCAAAGATGTCAAATGACAAATGTCACAATGCTAAATGTCAAAAATAAAAAGTGTCACCATGAAAAATGTCAAAAATGACAAATTTCAAGATGGCAAATGTCAAAGATGTCAAATGACAAATGTCACAATGCTAAATGTCAAAAATGAAAAGTGTCACCATGAAAAATGTCAAAAATGACAAATTTCAAGATGGCAAATGTCAAAGATGTCAAATGACAAATGTCACAATGCTAAATGTCAAAAATGAAAAGCGTCACCATGAAAAATGTCAAAAATAACTAATTTCAAGATGGCAAATGTCAAAGATGTCAAATGACAAATGTCACAATGCTAAATGTCAAAAATGAAAAGTGTCACCATGAAAAATGTCAAAAATGACAAATTTCAAGATGGCAAATGTCAAAGATGTCAAATGACAAATGTCACAATGCTAAATGTCAAAAATGAAAAGTGTCACCATGAAAAATGTCAAAAATAACAAATTTCAAAATGGCAAATGTCAAAGATGTCAAATGGCAAATGTCACAATGCTAAATGTCAAAAATGAAAAGTGTTACCATGAAAAATGTTAAAAATGACAAATTTCAAGATGGCAAATGTCAAAACTGACAAATGTCACAATGCTTAATGTCAAAAATGATAAGTGTCACCATAAAAAATGTCAAAAATGACAAATTTCAAGATGGCAAATGTCAAAGATGTCAAATGACAAATGTCACAATGCTAAATGACAAAAATGAAAAGTGTCACCATGAAAAATGTCAAAAATGACAAATTTCAAGATGGCAAATGTCAAAACTGACAAATGTCATAATGCTAAATGTCAAAAATGAAAAGTGTCACCATGAAAAATGTCAAAAATATCAAATTTTAAGATGGCAAATGTCAAAGATGTCAAATGACAAATGTCACAATGCTAAATGTCAAAAATAAAAAATGTCACCATGAAAAATGTCAAAAATGACAAATTTCAAGATGGCAAATGTCAAAACTGACAAATGTCACAATGCTAAATGTCAAAACTGACAAATGTCACAATGCTAAATGTCAAAAATTATAAGTGTCACCATGAAAAATGTCAAAAATGACAAATTTCAAGATGGCAAATGTCCAAGATGTCAAATGACAAATGTCACAATGCTTAATGTCAAAAATGAAAAGTGTCACCATGAAAAATGTCAAAAATGACAAATTTCAAGATAGCAAATGTAAAAGATGTCAAATGACAAATGTCACAATGCTAAATGTCAAAAATGAAAAGTGTCAAAAATGACAAATTTCAAGATGGCAAATGTCTAAGATGTCAAATGACAAATGTCACAATGCTAAATGTCAAAAATGAAAAGTGTCACCATGAAAAATGTCAAAAATGACAAATTTCAAGATGGCAAATGTCAAAACTGACAAATGTCACAATGCTAAATGTCAAAAATGAAAAGTGTCACCATGAAAAATGTCAAAAATGACAAATTTCAAGATGGCAAATGTCAAAGATGTCAAATGACAAATGTCACAATGCTTAATGTCAAAAATGAAAAGTGTCACCATGAAAAATGTCAAAAATGACAAATTTCAAGATGGCAAATGTCGAAACTGACAAATGTCACAATGCTAAATGTCAAAAATGATAAGTGTCACCATGAAAAATGTAAAAAATGACAAATTTCAAGATGGCAAATGTCCAAGATGTCAAATGACAAATGTCACAATGCTAAATGACAAAAATGAAAAGTGTCACCATAAAAAATGTCAAAAATGACAAATTTCAAGATGGCAAATGTCAAAGATGTCAAATGACAAATGTCACAATGCTAAATGTCAAAAATGAAAAGTGTCAAAAATGACAAATTTCAAAATGGCAAATGTCTAAGATGTCAAATGACAAATGTCACAATGCTAAATGTCAAAAATGAAAAGTGTCACCATGAAAAATGTCAAAAATGACAAATTTTAAGATGGCAAATGTCAAAACTGACAAATGTCACAATGCTAAATGTCAAAAATGAAAAGTGTCACCATGAAAAATGTCAAAAATGACAAATTTCAAGATGGCAAATGTCAAAGATGTCAAATGAGAAATGTCACAATGCTAAATGTCAAAAATGAAAAGTGTCACCACGAAAAATGTCAAAAATGACAAATTTCAAGATGGCAAATGTCAAACATGGCAAATGACAAATGTCACAATGCTAAATGTCAAAAATGAAAAGTGTCACCATGAAAAATGTCAAAAATAACAAATTTCAAGATGGCAAATGTCAAAGATGTCAAATGACAAATGTCACAATGCTAAATGTCAAAAATGAAAAGTGTCACCATGAAAAATGTCAAAAATGACAAATTTCAAGATGGCAAATGTCAAAGATGTCAAATGACAAATATCACAATGCTAAATGTCAAAAATGACAAATTTCAAGATGGCAAATGTCAAAGATGTCAAATGACAAATGTAACAATGCTAAATGTCAAAAATAAAAAGTGTGACCATGAAAAATGTTAAAAATGACAAATTTCAAGATGGCAAATGTCAAAGATGTCAAATGACAAATGTCACAATGCTAAATGTCAAAAATGAAAAGTGTCACCATGAAAAATTTCAAAAATGACAAATTTCAAGATGGCAAATGTCAAAGATGTCAAATGACAAATGTCACAATGCTAAATGTCAAAAATGAAAAGCGTCACCATGAAAAATGTCAAAAATAACTAATTTCAAGATGGCAAATGTCAAAGATGTCAAATGACAAATGTCACAATGCTAAATGTCAAAAATGAAAAGTGTCACCATGAAAAATGTCAAAAATGACAAATTTCAAGATGGCAAATGTCAAAGATGTCGAATATGACAAATGTCACAATGCTAAATGTCAAAAATGAAAAGTGTCACCATGAAAAATGTCAAAAATAACAAATTTCAAGATGGCAAATGTCAAAGATGTCAAATGACAAATGTCACAATGCTAAATGTCAAAAATGAAAAGTGTCACCATGAAAAATGTCAAAAATGACAAATTTCAAGATGGCAAATATCAAAGATGTCAAATGCCAAATGTCACAATGCTAAATGTCAAAAATGACAAATTTCAAGATGGCAAATGTCAAAGATGTCAAATGACAAATGTCACAATGCTAAATGTCAAAAATAAAAAGTGTCACCATGAAAAATGTCAAAAATGACAAATTTCAAGATGGCAAATGTCAAAGATGTCAAATGACAAATGTCACAATGCTAAATGTCAAAAATGAAAAGTGTCACCATGAAAAATGTCAAAAATGACAAATTTCAAGATGGCAAATGTCAAAGATGTCAAATGACAAATGTCACAATGCTAAATGTCAAAAATGAAAAGCGTCACCATGAAAAATGTCAAAAATAACTAATTTCAAGATGGCAAATGTCAAAGATGTCAAATGACAAATGTCACAATGCTAAATGTCAAAAATGAAAAGTGTCACCATGAAAAATGTCAAAAATGACAAATTTCAAGATGGCAAATGTCAAAGATGTCAAATGACAAATGTCACAATGCTAAATGTCAAAAATGAAAAGTGTCACCATGAAAAATGTCAAAAATAACAAATTTCAAGATGGCAAATGTCAAAGATGTCAAATGACAAATGTCACAATGCTAAATGTCAAAAATGAAAAGTGTTACCATGAAAAATGTTAAAAATGACAAATTTCAAGATGGCAAATGTCAAAACTGACAAATGTCACAATGCTTAATGTCAAAAATGATAAGTGTCACCATGAAAAATGTCAAAAATGACAAATTTCAAGATGGCAAATGTCAAAGATGTCAAATGACAAATGTCACAATGCTAAATGACAAAAATGAAAAGTGTCACCATGAAAAATGTCAAAAATGACAAATTTCAAGATGGCAAATGTCAAAACTGACAAATGTCATAATGCTAAATGTCAAAAATGAAAAGTGTCACCATGAAAAATGTCAAAAATATCAAATTTTAAGATGGCAAATGTCAAAGATGTCAAATGACAAATGTCACAATGCTAAATGTCAAAAATAAAAAGTGTCACCATGAAAAATGTCAAAAATGACAAATTTCAAGATGGCAAATGTCAAAACTGACAAATGTCACAATGCTAAATGTCAAAACTGACAAATGTCACAATGCTAAATGTCAAAAATGATAAGTGTCACCATGAAAAATGTCAAAAATGACAAATTTCAAGATGGCAAATGTCCAAGATGTCAAATGACAAATGTCACAATGCTTAATGTCAAAAATGAAAAGTGTCACCATGAAAAATGTCAAAAATGACAAATTTCAAGATGGCAAATGTCTAAGATGTCAAATGACAAATGTCACAATGCTAAATGTCAAAAATGAAAAGTGTCACCATGAAAAATGTCAAAAATGACAAATTTCAAGATGGCAAATGTCAAAACTGACAAATGTCACAATGCTAAATGTCAAAAATGAACAGTGTCACCATGAAAAATGTCAAAAATGACAAATTTCAAGATGGCAAATGTCAAAGATGTCAAATGACAAATGTCACAATGCTTAATGTCAAAAATGAAAAGTGTCACCATGAAAAATGTCAAAAATGACAAATTTCAAGATGACAAATGTCGAAACTGACAAATGTCACAATGCTAAATGTCAAAAATGATAAGTGACACCATGAAAAATGTAAAAAATGACAAATTTCAAGATGGCAAATGTCCAAGATGTCAAATGACAAATGTCACAATGCTAAATGACAAAAATGAAAAGTGTCACCATAAAAAATGTCAAAAATGACAAATTTCAAGATGGCAAATGTCAAAGATGTCAAATAACAAATGTCACAATGCTAAATGTCAAAAATGAAAAGTGTCAAAAATGACAAATTTCAAGATGGCAAATGTCTAAGATGTCAAATGACAAATGTCACAATGCTAAATGTCAAAAATGAAAAGTGTCACCATGAAAAATGTCAAAAATGACAAATTTTAAGATGGCAAATGTCAAAACTGACAAATGTCACAATGCTAAATGTCAAAAATGAAAAGTGTCACCATGAAAAATGTCAAAAATGACAAATTTCAAGATGGCAAATGTCAAAGATGTCAAATGAGAAATGTCACAATGCTAAATGTCAAAAATGAAAAGTGTCACCACGAAAAATGTCAAAAATGACAAATTTCAAGATGGCAAATGTCAAACATGGCAAATGACAAATGTCACAATGCTAAATGTCAAAAATGAAAAGTGTCACCATGAAAAATGTCAAAAATAACAAATTTCAAGATGGCAAATGTCAAAGATGTCAAATGACAAATGTCACAATGCTAAATGTCAAAAATGAAAAGTGTCACCATGAAAAATGTCAAAAATGACAAATTTCAAGATGGCAAATGTCAAAGATGTCAAATGACAAATATCACAATGCTAAATGTCAAAAATGACAAATTTCAAGATGGCAAATGTCAAAGATGTCAAATGACAAATGTAACAATGCTAAATGTCAAAAATGAAAAGTGTGACCATGAAAAATGTTAAAAATGACAAATTTCAAGATGACAAATGTCAAAGATGTCAAATGACAAATGTCACAATGCTAAATGTCAAAAATGAAAAGTGTCACCATGAAAAATGTCAAAAATGACAAATTTCAAGATGGCAAATGTCAAAGATGTCAAATGACAAATGTCACAATGCTACATGTCAAAAATGATAATTGTCAAAAATGACAAATTTCAAGATGGCAAATGTCTAAGATGTCAAATGACAAATGTCACAATGGTAAATGTCAAAAATGAAAAGTGTCACAATGATAAATGTCAAAAATGACAAATTTCAAAATGGCAAATGTCAAAACTGACAAATGTCACAATGCTAAATGTCAAAAATGACAAATTTCAAGATGGCAAATGTCAAAGATGTCAAATGACAAATGTCACAATGCTAAATGTCAAAAATGAAAAGTGTTACCATAAAAAATGTCAAAAATGACAAATTTCAAGATGGCAAATGTCAAAGATGTCAAATGACAAATGTCACAATGCTAAATGTCAAAAATGAAAAGTGTCACCATGAAAAATGTCAGAAATGACAAATTTCAAGATGGCAAATGTCACAACTGACAAATGTCACAATGCTAAATGTCAAAAATGATAAGTGTCACCATGAAAAATGTCAAAAATGACAAATTTTAAGATGGCAAATGTCAAAGATGTCAAATAACAAATGTCTCAATGCCAAATGTCAAAAATGAAAAGTGTCACCATGAAAAATGTCAAAAATGACAAATTTCAAGATGGCAAATGTCAAAGATGTCAAATGACAAATGTCACAATGCTAAATGTCAAAAATGAAAAGTGTCACCATAAAAAATGTCGAAAATGACAAATTTCAAGATGGCAAATGTCAAAGATGTCAAATGACAAATGTCACAATGCTAAATGTCATAAATGAAAAGTGTCACCATGAAAAATGTCAAAAATGACAAATTTCAAGATGGCAAATGTCAAAACTGACAAATGTCACAATGCTAAATGTCAAAAATGATAAGTGTCACCATGAAAAATGTCAAAAATAACAAGTTTCAAGATGGCAAATGTCCAAGATGTCAAATGACAAATGTCACAATGCTAAATGTCAAAAATGAAAAGTGTCACCATGAAAAATGTCAAAAATGACAAATTTCAAGATGGCAAATGTCAAAGATGTCAAATGACAAATGTCACAATGCTAAATGTCAAAAATGAAAAGTGTCACCTTGAAAAATGTCAAAAATGACAAATTTCAAGATGGCAAATGTCAAAGATGTCAAATGACAAATGTCACAATGCTAAATGTCAAAAATAAAAAGCGTCACCATGAAAAATGTCAGAAATGACAAATTTCAAGATGGCAAATATCAAAGATGTCAAATGACAAATGTCACAATGCTAAATGTCAAAAATGACAAATTTCAAGATGGCAAATGTCAAAGATGTCAAATGACAAATGTCACAATACTAAATGTCAAAAATGAAAAGTGTCACCATGAAAAATGTCAAAAATGACACATTTCAAGATGGCAAATGTCAAAGATGTTAAATGACAAATGTCACAATGCTAAATGTCAAAAATGAAAAGTGTCACCATGAAAAATGTCAAAAATGACAAATTTCAAGATGGCAAATGTCAAAGATGTCAAATGACAAATGTCACAATGCTAAATGTCAAAAATAAAAAGTGTCACCATGAAAAATGTCAAAAATGACAAATTTCAAGATGGCAAATGTCAAAGATGTCAAATGACAAATGTCACAATGCTAAATGTCAAAAATGAAAAGTGTCACCATGAAAAATGTCAGAAATGACAAATTTCAAGATGGCAAATATCAAAGATGTCAAATGACAAATGTCACAATGCTAAATGTCAAAAATGACAAATTTCAAGAAAGCAAATGTCAAAGATGTCAAATGACAAATGTCACAATGCTAAATGTCAAAAATAAAAAGTGTCACCATGAAAAATTGTCAAAAATGACAAATTTCAAGATGGCAAATGTCAAAGATGTCAAATGACAAATGTCACAATGCTAAATGTCAAAAATGAAAAGTGTCACCATGAAAAATGTCAAAAATGACAAATTTCAAGATGGCAAATGTCGAAGATGTCAAATGACAAATGTCACAATGCTAAATGTCAAAAATGAAAAGTGTCACCATGAAAAATGTCAAAAATGACAAATTTCAAGATGGCAAATGTCAAAGATGTCAAATGACAAATGTCACAATGCTAAATGTCAAAAATGAAAAGTGTCAAAAATGACAAATTTCAAGATGGCAAATGTCAAAGATGTCAAATGACAAATGTCACAATGCTAAATGTCAAAAATAAAAAGTGTCACCACGAAAAATGTCAAAAATGACAAATTTCAAGATGGCAAATGTCAAAGATAGCAAATGACAAATGTCACAATGCTAAATGTCAAAAATGAAAAGTGTCACCATGAAAAATGTCAAAAATAACAAATTTCAAGATGGCAAATGTCAAAGATGTCAAATGACAAATGTCAAAGATGTCAAATGACAAATGTCACAATGCTAAATGTCAAAAATGAAAAGTGTCACCATGAAAAATGTCAAAAATAACAAATTTCAAGATGGCAAATGTCAAAGATGTCAAATGACAAATGTCACAATGCTAAATGTCAAAAATAAAAAGTGTCACCACGAAAAATGTCAAAAATGACAAATTTCAAGATGGCAAATGTCAAAGATAGCAAATGACAAATGTCACAATGCTAAATGTCAAAAATGAAAAGTGTCACCATGAAAAATGTCAAAAATAACAAATTTCAAGATGGCAAATGTCAAAGATGTCAAATGACAAATGTCACAATGCTAAATGTCAAAAATGAAAAGTGTCACCATGAAAAATGTCAAAAATGACAAATTTCAAGATGGCAAATGTCAAAACTGACAAATGTCACAATGCTAAATGTCAAAAATAAAAAGTGTCACCACGAAAAATGTCAAAAATGACAAATTTCAAGATGGCAAATGTCAAAGATAGCAAATGACAAATGTCACAATGCTAAATGTCAAAAATGAAAAGTGTCACCATGAAAAATGTCAAAAATAACAAATTTCAAGATGGCAAATGTCAAAGATGTCAAATGACAAATGTCACAATGCTAAATGTCAAAAATGAAAAGTGTCACCATGAAAAATGTCAAAAATGACAAATTTCAAGATGGCAAATGTCAAAGATGTCAAATGACAAATATCACAATGCTAAATGTAAAAAATGACAAATTTCAAGATGGCAAATGTCAAAGATGTCAAATGACAAATGTAACAATGCTAAATGTCAAAAATGAAAAGTGTCACCATGAAAAATGTTAAAAATGACAAATTTCAAGATGGCAAATGTCAAAGATGTCAAATGACAAATGTCACAATGCTAAATGTCAAAAATGAAAAGTGTCACCATGAAAAATGTCAAAAATGACAAGTTTCAAGGTGGCAAATGTCAAAGATGTCAAATGACAAATGTCACAATACTAAATGTCAAAAATGACAAATTTCAAGATGGCAAATGTCTAAGATGTCAAATGACAAATGTCACAATGCTAAATGTCAAAAATGAAAAGTGTCACAATGCTAAATGTCAAAAATGACAAATTTCAAGATGGCAAATGTCAAAACTGACAAATGTCACAATGCTAAATGTCAAAAATGACAAATTTCAAGATGGCAAATGTCAAAGATGTCAAATGACAAATGTCACAATGCTAAATGTCAAAAATGAAAAGTGTCACCATGAAAAATGTCAAAAATGACAAATTTCAAGATGGCAAATGTCAAAGATGTCAAATGACAAATGTCACAATGCTAAATGTCAAAAATGAAAAGTGTCACCATGAAAAATGTCAGCAATGACAAATTTCAAGATGGCAAATGTCAAAACTGACAAATGTCACAATGCTAAATGTCAAAAATGATAAGTGTCACCATAAAAAATGTCAAAAATGACAAATTTTAAGATGGCAAATGTCAAAGATGTCAAATGACAAATGTCTCAATGCCAAATGTCAAAAATGAAAAGTGTCACCATGAAAAATGTCAAAAATGACAAATTTCAAGATGGCAAATGTCAAAGATGTCAAATGACAAATGTCACAATGCTAAATGTCAAAAATGAAAAGTGTCACCATGAAAAATGTCAAAAATGACAAATTTCAAGATGGCAAATGTCAAAGATGTCAAATGACAAATGTCACAATGCTAAATGTCATAAATGAAAAGTGTAACCATGAAAAATGTCAAAAATGACAAATTTCAAGATGGCAAATGTCAAAACTGACAAATGTCACAATGCTAAATGTCAGAAATGATAAGTGTCACCATGAAAAATGTCAAAAATAACAAGTTTCAAGATGGCAAATGTCCAAGATGTCAAATGACAAATGTCACAATGCTAAATGTCAAAAATGAAAAGTGTCACCATGAAAAATGTCAAAAATGACAAATTTCAAGATGGCAAATGTCAAAGATATCAAATGACAAATGTCACAATGCTAAATGTCAAAAATGACAAATTTCCAGATGGCAAATGTCAAAACTGACAAATGTCACAATGCTAAATGTCAAAAATGAAAAGTGTCACCATGAAAAATGTCAAAAATAACAAATTTCAAAATGGCAAATGTCAAAGATGTCAAATGACAAATGTCACAATGCTAAATGTCAAAAATGACAAATTTCAAGATGGCAAATGTCAAAGATGTCAAATGACAAATGTCACAATGCTAAATGTCAAAAATGAAAAGTGTCACCATGAAAAATGTCAAAAATGACAAATTTTAAGATTGAAAATGTCAAAGATGTCAAATGACAAATGTCACAATGCTAAATGTTAAAAATGAAAAGTGTCACCATGAAAATTTGTCAAAAATGACAAATTTCAAGATGGCAAATGTCAAAGATGTCAAATGACAAATGTTACAATGCTAAATGTCAAAAATGAAAAGTGTCAAAAATGACAAATTTCAAGATGCCAAATGTCTAAGATGTCAAATGACAAATGTCACAATGCTAAATGTCAAAAATGAAAAGTGTCACCATGAAAAATGTCAAAAATGACAAATTTCAAGATCGCAAATGTCAAAGCTGACAAATTTCACAATGTTAAATGTCAACAATAAAAAGTGTCACCATGAAAAATGTCAAAAATAACAAATTTCAAGATGGCAAATGTCAAAGATGTCAAATGACAAATGTCACAATGCTAAATGTCAAAAATGACAAATTTTAAGATGGCAAATGTCAAAGATGTCAAATGACAAATGTCACAATGCTAAATGTCAAAAATTAAAAGTGTCACCATGAAAAATGTCAAAAATGACAAATTTCAAGATGGCAAATGTCAAAACTGACAAATGTCACAATGCTAAATGTCAAAAATGAAAACTGTCACCATGAAAAATGTCAAAAATAACAAATTTCAAGATGGCAAATGTCAAAGATGTCAAATGACAAATGTCACAATGCTAAATGTCAACAATAAAAAGTGTCACCATGAAAAATGTCAAAAATAACAAATTTCAAGATGGCAAATGTCAAAGATGTCAAATGACAAATGTCACAATGCTAAATGTCAAAAATGAAAAGTGTCACCATGAAAAATGTCAAAAATGACAAATTTCAAGATGGCAAATGTCAAAGATGTCAAATGACAAATGTCACAATGCTAAATGTCAAAAATGAAAAGTGTCACCATGAAAAATGTCAAAAATGACAAATTTCAAGATGGCAAATGTCAAAACTGACAAATGTCACAATGCTAAATGTCAAAAATGAAAAGTGTCACCATGAAAAATGTCAAAAATAACAAATTTTAAGATGGCAAATGTCAAAGATGTCAAATGACAAATGTCACAATGCTAAATGTCAAAAATGAAAAGTGTCACCATGAAAAATGTCAAAAATGACAAATTTCAAGATGGCAAATGTCAAAGATGTCAAATGACAAATGTCACAATGCTAAATGTCATAAATGAAAAGTGTAACCATGAAAAATGTCAAAAATGACAAATTTCAAGATGGCAAATGTCAAAACTGACAAATGTCACAATGCTAAATGTCAGAAATGATAAGTGTCACCATGAAAAATGTCAAAAATAACAAGTTTCAAGATGGCAAATGTCCAAGATGTCAAATGACAAATGTCACAATGCTAAATGTCAAAAATGAAAAGTGTCACCATGAAAAATGTCAAAAATGACAAATTTCAAGATGGCAAATGTCAAAGATGTCAAATGACAAATGTCACAATGCTAAATGTCAAAAATGATAAGTGTCACCATGAAAAATGTCAAAAATGACAAATTTCAAGATGACAAATGTCAAAGATATCAAATGACAAATGTCACAATGCTAAATGTCAAAAATGACAAATTTCCAGATGGCAAATGTCAAAACTGACAAATGTCACAATGCTAAATGTCAAAAATGAAAAGTGTCACCATGAAAAATGTCAAAAATAACAAATTTCAAAATGGCAAATGTCAAAGATGTCAAATGACAAATGTCACAATGCTAAATGTCAAAAATGACAAATTTCAAGATGGCAAATGTCAAAGATGTCAAATGACAAATGTCACAATGCTAAATGTCAAAAATGAAAAGTGTCACCATGAAAAATGTCAAAAATGACAAATTTCAAGATTGAAAATGTCAAAGATGTCAAATGACAAATGTCACAATGCTAAATGTTAAAAATGAAAAGTGTCACCATGAAAATTTGTCAAAAATGACAAATTTCAAGATGGCAAATGTCAAAGATGTCAAATGACAAATGTTACAATGCTAAATGTCAAAAATGAAAAGTGTCAAAAATGACAAATTTCAAGATGCCAAATGTCTAAGATGTCAAATGACAAATGTCACAATGCTAAATGTCAAAAATGAAAAGTGTCACCATGAAAAATGTCAAAAATGACAAATTTCAAGATCGCAAATGTCAAAGCTGACAAATTTCACAATGTTAAATGTCAACAATAAAAAGTGTCACCATGAAAAATGTCAAAAATAACAAATTTCAAGATGGCAAATGTCAAAGATGTCAAATGACAAATGTCACAATGCTAAATGTCAAAAATGACAAATTTTAAGATGGCAAATGTCAAAGATGTCAAATGACAAATGTCACAATGCTAAATGTCAAAAATTAAAAGTGTCACCATGAAAAATGTCAAAAATGACAAATTTCAAGATGGCAAATGTCAAAACTGACAAATGTCACAATGCTAAATGTCAAAAATGAAAACTGTCACCATGAAAAATGTCAAAAATAACAAATTTCAAGATGGCAAATGTCAAAGATGTCAAATGACAAATGTCACAATGCTAAATGTCAACAATAAAAAGTGTCACCATGAAAAATGTCAAAAATAACAAATTTCAAGATGGCAAATGTCAAAGATGTCAAATGACAAATGTCACAATGCTAAATGTCAAAAATGAAAAGTGTCACCATGAAAAATGTCAAAAATGACAAATTTCAAGATGGCAAATGTCAAAGATGTCAAATGACAAATGTCACAATGCTAAATGTCAAAAATGAAAAGTGTCACCATGAAAAATGTCAAAAATGACAAATTTCAAGATGGCAAATGTCAAAACTGACAAATGTCACAATGCTAAATGTCAAAAATGAAAAGTGTCACCATGAAAAATGTCAAAAATAACAAATTTTAAGATGGCAAATGTCAAAGATGTCAAATGACAAATGTCACAATGCTAAATGTCAAAAATGAAAAGTGTCACCATGAAAAATGTCAAAAATAACAAATTTCAAGATGGCAAATGTCAAAGATGTCAAATGACAAATGTCACAATGCTAAATGTCAACAATGAAAAGTGTCACCATGAAAAATGTCAAAAATAACAAGTTTCAAGATGGCAAATGTCCAAGATGTCAAATGACAAATGTCACAATGCTAAATGTCAAAAATGAAAAATGTCACCATAAAATGTCAAAAATGACAAATTTCAAGATGGCAAATGTCAAAGATGTCAAATGACAAATGTCACAATGCTAAATGTCAAAAATGATAAGTGTCACCATGAAAAATGTCAAAAATAACAAATTTCAAGATGGCAAATGTCAAAGATGTCAAATGACAAATGTCACAATGCTAAATGTCAAAAATGAAAAGTGTCACCATGAAAAATGTCAAAAATGACAAATTTCCAGATGACAAATGTCAAAGATGTCAAATGACAAATGTCACAATGCTAAATGTCAAAAATGACAAATTTCAAGATGGCAAATGTCAAAACTGACAAATGTCACAATGCTAAATGTCAAAAATGAAAAGTGTCACCATGAAAAATGTCAAAAATAACAAATTTCAAAATGGCAAATGTCAAAGATGTCAAATGACAAATGTCACAATGCTAAATGTCAAAAATGACAAATTTCAAGATGGCAAATGTCAAAGATGTCAAATGACAAATGTGACAATGATAAATGTCAAAAATGAAAAGTGTCACCATGAAAAATGTCAAAAATGACAAATTTCAAGATGGCAAATGTCAAAGATGTCAAATGACAAATGTCACAATGCTAAATGTCAAAAATGAAAAGTGTCAAAAATGACAAATTTCAAGATGCCAAATGTCTAAGATGTCAAATGACAAATGTCACAATGCTAAATGTCAAAAATGAAAAGTGTCACCATGAAAAATGTCAAAAATGACAAATTTCAAGATGGAAAATGCCAAAGCTGACAAATTTCACAATGTTAAATGTCAAAAATAAAAAGTGTCACCATGAAAAATGTCAAAAATAACAAATTTCAAGATGGCAAATGTCAAAGATGTCAAATGACAAATGTCACAATGCTAAATGTCAACAATGAAAAGTGTCACCATGAAAAATGTCAAAAATAACAAATTTCAAGATGGCAAATGTCAAAGATGTCAAATGACAAATGTCACAATGCTAAATGTCAAAAATGAAAAGTGTCACCATGAAAAATGTCAAAAATGACAAATTTCAAGATGGCAAATGTGAAAGATGTCAAATGACAAATGTCACAATGCTAAACGTCAAAAATGAAAAGTGTCACCATGAAAAATGTCCAAATAACAAATTTCAAGATGGCAAATGTCAAAGATGTCAAATGACAAATGTCACAATGCTAAATGTCAAAAATAAAAAGTGTCACCATGAAAAATGTCAAAAATGACAAATTTCAAGATGGCAAATGTCAAAGATGTCAAATGACAAATGTCACAATGCTAAATGTCAAAAATAAAAAGTGTCACCATGAAAAATGTCAAAAATAACAAATTTCAAGATGGCAAATGTCAAAGATGTCAAATGACAAATGTCACAATGCTAAATGTCAAAAATAAAAAGTGTCATCATGAAAAATGTCAAAAATGACAAATTTCAAGATGGCAAATGTCAAAACTGACAAATGTCACAATGCTAAATGTCAAAAATGAAAAGTGTCACCATGAAAAATGTCAAAAATAACAAATTTCAAGATGGCAAATGTCAAAGATGTCAAATGACAAAATGTCACAATGCTAAATGACAAAAATAAAAAGTGTCACCATGAAAAATGTCAAAAATAACAAATTTCAAGATGGCAAATGTCAAAGATGTCAAATGACAAATGTCACAATGCTAAATGTCAAAAATGACAAATTTCAAGATGGCAAATGTCAAAGATGTCAAATGACAAATGTCACAATGCTAAATGTCATAAATGAAAAAAGTCACCATGAAAAATGTCAAAAATGACAAATTTCAAGATGGCAAATGTCAAAGATGTCAAATGACAAATGTCACAATGCTAAATGTCAAAAATGAAAAGTGTCACCATGAAAAATGTCAAAAATGACAAATTTCAAGATGGCAAATGTCAAAGATGTCAAATGACAAATGTCACAATGCTAAATGTCAAAAATGAAAAGTGTCAAAAATGACAAATTTCAAGATGCCAAATGTCTAAGATGTCAAATGACAAATGTCACAATGCTAAATGTCAAAAATGAAAAGTGTCACCATGAAAAATGTCAAAAATGACAAATTTCAAGATGGCAAATGCCAAAGCTGACAAATTTCACAATGTTAAATGTCAAAAATAAAAAGTGTCACCATGAAAAATGTCAAAAATAACAAATTTCAAGATGGCAAATGTCAAAGATGTCAAATGACAAATGTCACAATGCTAAATGTCAAAAATGAAAAGTGTCAAAAATGACAAATTTCAAGATGCCAAATGTCTAAGATGTCAAATGACAAATGTCACAATGCTAAATGTCAAAAATGAAAAGTGTCACCATGAAAAATGTCAAAAATGACAAATTTCAAGATGGCAAATGCCAAAGCTGACAAATTTCACAATGTTAAATGTCAAAAATAAAAAGTGTCACCATGAAAAATGTCAAAAATAACAAATTTCAAGATGGCAAATGTCAAAGATGTCAAATGACAAATGTCACAATGCTAAATGTCAACAATGAAAAGTGTCACCATGAAAAATGTCAAAAATAACAAATTTCAAGATGGCAAATGTCAAAGATGTCAAATGACAAATGTCACAATGCTAAATGTCAAAAATGAAAAGTGTCACCATGAAAAATGTCAAAAATGACAAATTTCAAGATGGCAAATGTGAAAGATGTCAAATGACAAATGTCACAATGCTAAACGTCAAAACTGAAAAGTGTCACCATGAAAAATGTCCAAATAACAAATTTCAAGATGGCAAATGTCAAAGATGTCAAATGACAAATGTCACAATGCTAAATGTCAAAAATAAAAAGTGTCACCATGAAAAATGTCAAAAATGACAAATTTCAAGATGGCAAATGTCAAAGATGTCAAATGACAAATGTCACAATGCTAAATGTCAAAAATAAAAAGTGTCACCATGAAAAATGTCAAAAATAACAAATTTCAAGATGGCAAATGTCAAAGATGTCAAATGACAAATGTCACAATGCTAAATGTCAAAAATAAAAAGTGTCATCATGAAAAATGTCAAAAATGACAAATTTCAAGATGGCAAATGTCAAAACTGACAAATGTCACAATGCTAAATGTCAAAAATGAAAAGTGTCACCATGAAAAATGTCAAAAATAACAAATTTCAAGATGGCAAATGTCAAAGATGTCAAATGACAAAATGTCACAATGCTAAATGACAAAAATAAAAAGTGTCACCATGAAAAATGTCAAAAATAACAAATTTCAAGATGGCAAATGTCAAAGATGTCAAATGACAAATGTCACAATGCTAAATGTCAAAAATGACAAATTTCAAGATGGCAAATGTCAAAATGTCAAATGACAAATGTCACAATGCTAAATGTCATAAATGAAAAAAGTCACCATGAAAAATGTCAAAAATGACAAATTTCAAGATGGCAAATGTCAAAGATGTCAAATGACAAATGTCACAATGCTAAATGTCAAAAATGAAAAGTGTCACCATGAAAAATGTCAAAAATGACAAATTTCAAGATGGCAAATGTCAAAGATGTCAAATGACAAATGTCACAATGCTAAATGTCAAAAATGAAAAGTGTCAAAAATGACAAATTTCAAGATGCCAAATGTCTAAGATGTCAAATGACAAATGTCACAATGCTAAATGTCAAAAATGAAAAGTGTCACCATGAAAAATGTCAAAAATGACAAATTTCAAGATGGCAAATGCCAAAGCTGACAAATTTCACAATGTTAAATGTCAAAAATAAAAAGTGTCACCATGAAAAATGTCAAAAATAACAAATTTCAAGATGGCAAATGTCAAAGATGTCAAATGACAAATGTCACAATGCTAAATGTCAACAATGAAAAGTGTCACCATGAAAAATGTCAAAAATAACAAATTTCAAGATGGCAAATGTTAAAGATGTCAAATGACAAATGTCACAATGCTAAATGTCAAAAATGAAAAGTGTCACCATGAAAAATGTCAAAAATGACAAATTTCAAGATGGCAAATGTGAAAGATGTCAAATGACAAATGTCACAATGCTAAACGTCAAAAATGAAAAGTGTCACCATGAAAAATGTCCAAATAACAAATTTCAAGATGGCAAATGTCAAAGATGTCAAATGACAAATGTCACAATGCTAAATGTCAAAAATAAAAAGTGTCACCATGAAAAATGTCAAAAATGACAAATTTCAAGATGGCAAATGTCAAAGATGTCAAATGACAAATGTCACAATGCTAAATGTCAAAAATAAAAAGTGTCACCATGAAAAATGTCAAAAATAACAAATTTCAAGATGGCAAATGTCAAAGATGTCAAATGACAAATGTCACAATGCTAAATGTCAAAAATAAAAAGTGTCATCATGAAAAATGTCAAAAATGACAAATTTCAAGATGGCAAATGTCAAAACTGACAAATGTCACAATGCTAAATGTCAAAAATGAAAAGTGTCACCATGAAAAATGTCAAAAATAACAAATTTCAAGATGGCAAATGTCAAAGATGTCAAATGACAAAATGTCACAATGCTAAATGACAAAAATAAAAAGTGTCACCATGAAAAATGTCAAAAATAACAAATTTCAAGATGGCAAATGTCAAAGATGTCAAATGACAAATGTCACAATGCTAAATGTCAAAAATGACAAATTTCAAGATGGCAAATGTCAAAGATGTCAAATGACAAATGTCACAATGCTAAATGTCATAAATGAAAAAAGTCACCATGAAAAATGTCAAAAATGACAAATTTCAAGATGGCAAATGTCAAAGATGTCAAATGACAAATGTCACAATGCTAAATGTCAAAAATGATAAGTGTCACCATGAAAAATGTCAAAAATAACAAATTTCAAAATGGCAAATGTCAAAGATGTCAAATGACAAATGTCACAATGCTAAATGTCAAAAATAAAAAGTGTCACCATGAAAAATGTCAAAAATGACAAATTTCAAGATGGCAAATGTCAAAGATGTCAAATGACAAATGTCAAAATGCTAAATGTCAAAAATGAAAAGTGTCACCATGAAAAATGTCAAAAATAACAAATTTCAAGATGGCAAATGTCAAAGATGTCAAATGACAAATGTCACAATGCTAAATGTCAAAAATGAAAAGTGTCACCATGAAAAATGTCAAAAATGACAAATTTCAAGATGGCAAATGTCAAAGATGTCAAATGACAAATATCAAAATGCTAAATGTCAAAAATGACAAATTTCAAGATGGCAAATGTCAAAGATGTCAAATGACAAATGTAACAATGCTAAATGTCAAAAATGAAAAGTGTCACCATGAAAAATGTCAAAAATGACAAATTTCAAGATGGCAAACGTCAAAGATGTCAAATGACAAATGTCACAATGCTAAATGTCAAAAATGAAAAGAGTCACCATGAAAAATGTCAAAAATGACAAATTTCAAGATGGCAAATGTCAAAGATGTCAAATGACAAATGTCACAATGCTAAATGTCAAAAATGAAAAGTGTCAAAAATGACAAATTTCAAGATGGCAAATGTCTAAGATGTCAAATGACAAATGTCACAATGCTAAATGTCAAAAATGAAAAGTGTCACAATGCTAAATGTCAAAAATGACAAATTTTAAGATGGCAAATGTCAAAACTGACAAATGTCACAATGCTAAATGTCAAAAATGACAAATTTCAAGATGGCAAATGTCAAAGATGTCAAATGACAAATGTCACAATGCTAAATGTCAAAAATGAAAAGTGTCACCATAAAAAATGTCAAAAATGACCAATTTCAAGATGGCAAATGTCAAAGATGTCAAATGACAAATGTAACAATGCTAAATGTCAAAAATGAAAAGTGTCACCATGAAAAATGTCAAAAATGACAAATTTCAAGATGGCAAATGTCAAAACTGACAAATGTCACAATGCTAAATGTCAAAAATGATAAGTGTCACCATGAAAAATGTCAAAAATGACAAATTTCAAGATGGCAAATGTCAAAGATGTCAAATGACAAATGTCAAAATGCTAAATATCAAAAATGAAAAGTGTCACCATGAAAAATGTCAAAAATAACAAATTTCAAGATGGCAAATGTCAAAGATGTCAAATAACAAATGTCACAATGCTAAATGTCAAAAATGAAAAGTGTCACCATAAAAAATGTCAAAAATGACAAATTTCAAGATGGCAAATGTCAAAGATGTCAAATGACAAATATCACAATGCTAAATGTCAAAAATGACAAATTTCAAGATGGCAAATGTCAAAGATGTCAAATGACAAATGTAACAATGCTAAATGTCAAAAATGAAAAGTGTCACCATGAAAAATGTCAAAAATGACAAATTTCAAGATGGCAAACGTCAAAGATGTCAAATGACAAATGTCACAATGCTAAATGTCAAAAATGAAAAGTGTCACCATGAAAAATGTCAAAAATGACAAATTTCAAGATGGCAAATGTCAAAGATGTCAAATGACAAATGTCACAATGCTAAATGTCAAAAATGAAAAGTGTCAAAAATGACAAATTTCAAGATGGCAAATGTCTAAGATGTCAAATGACAAATGTCACAATGCTAAATGTCAAAAATGAAAAGTGTCACAATGCTAAATGTCAAAAATGACAAATTTCAAGATGGCAAATGTCAAAACTGACAAATGTCACAATTCTAAATGTCAAAAATGACAAATTTCAAGATGGCAAATGTCAAAGATGTCAAATGACAAATGTCACAATGCTAAATGTCAAAAATGAAAAGTGTCACCATGAAAAATGTCAAAAATGACAAATTTCAAGATGGCAAATGTCAAAGATGTCAAATGACAAATGTAACAATGCTAAGTGTCAAAAATGAAAAGTGTCACCATGAAAAATGTCAAAAATGACAAATTTCAAGATGGCAAATGTCAAAACTGACAAATGTCACAATGCTTAATGTCAAAAATGATAAGTGTCACCATGAAAAATGTCAAAAATGACAAACTTCAAGATGGCAAATGTCAAAGATGTCAAATGACAAATGTCTCATTGCTAAATGTCAAAAATGAAAAGTGTCACCATGAAAAATGTCAAAAATGACAAATTTCAAGATGGCAAATGTCAAAGATGTCAAATGACAAATTTCACAATGCTAAATGTCAAAAATGAAAAGTGTCTTCATGAAAAATGTCAAAAATGACAAATTTCAAGATGGCAAATGTCAAAAATGTCTAATGACAAATGTCACAATGCTAAATGTCAAAAATGAAAAGGGTCACCATGAAAAATGTCAAAAATGACAAATTTCAAGATGGCAAATGTCAAAGATGTCAAATGACAAATGTCACAATGCTAAATGTCAAAAATGAAAAGTGTCACCATGAAAAATGTCAAAAATGACAAATTTCAAGATGGCAAATGTCAAAACTGACAAATGTCACAATGCTAAATGTCAAAAATGATAAGTGTCACCATGCAAAATGTCAAAAATAACAAGTTTCAAGATGGCAAATGTCCAAGATGTCAAATGACAAATGTCACAATGCTAAATGTCAAAAATGAAAAGTGTCACCATGAAAATTGTCAAAAATGACAAATTTCAAGATGGCAAATGTCAAAGATGTCAAATGACAAATGTCACAATGCTAAATGTCAAAAATGATAAGTGTCACCATGAAAAATGTCAAAAATAACAAATTTCAAGATGGCAAATGTCAAAGATGTCAAATGACAAATGTCACAATGCTAAATGTCAAAAATGAAAAGTGTCACCATGAAAAATGTCAAAAATGACAAATTTCAAGATGACAAATGTCAAAGATGTCAAATGACAAATGTCACAATGCTAAATGTCAAAAATGACAAATTTCAAGATGGCAAATGTCAAAACTGACAAATGTCACAATGCTAAATGTCAAAAATGAAAAGTGTCACCATGAAAGATGTCAAAAATAACAAATTTCAAGATGGCAAATGTCAAAGATATCAAATGACAAATCTCAATGCTAAATGTCAAAAATGACAAATTTCAAGATGGCAAATGTCAAAGATGTCAAATGACAAATGTCACAATGCTAAATGTCAAAAATAAAAAGTGTCACCATGAAAAATGTCAAAAATGACAAATTTCAAGATTGCAAATGTCAAAGATGTCAAATGACAAATGTCACAATGCTAAATGTTAAAAATGAAAAGTGTTACCATGAAAAATGTCAAAAATGACAAGTTTCAAGATGGCAAATGTCAAAACCGACAAATGTCACAATGCTAAATGTCAAAAATAAAAAGTGTCACCATGAAAAATGTCAAAAATGACAAATTTCAAGATGGCAAATGTCAAACATGTCAAATGACAAATGTCACAATGCTAAATGTCAAAAATGACAAATTTTAAGATGGCAAATGTCTAAGATGTCAAATGACAAATGTCACAATGCTAAATGTCAAAAATGAAAACTGTCACCATTAAAAATGTCAAAAATGACAAATTTCAAGATGGCAAATGTCAAAACTGACAAATGTCACAATGTTAAATGTCAAAAATAAAAAGTATCACCATGAAAAATGTCAAAAATAACAAATTTCAAGATGGCAAATGTCAAAGATGTCAAATGACAAATGTCACAATGCTAAATGTCAAAAATGACAAATTTTAAGATGGCAAATGTCAAAGATGTCAAATGATAAATGTCACAATGCTAAATGTCAAAAATGAAAAGTGTCACCATGAAAAATGTCAAAAATGGCAAATGTCACAATGCTAAATGTCAAAAATGAAAAGTGTCACCATGAAAAATGTCAAAAATAACAAATTTCAAGATGGCAAATGTCAAAGATGTCAAATGACAAATGTCACAATGCTAAATGTCAAAAATGAAAAGTGTCACCATGAAAAATGTCAAAAATAACAAATTTCAAGATGGCAAATGTCAAAGATGTCAAATGACAAATGTCACAATGCTAAATGTCAAAAATGAAAAGTGTCACCATCAAAAATGTCAAAAATGACAAATTTCAAGATGGCAAATGTCATAGATGTCAAATGATAAATGTCACAATGCTAAATGTCATAAATGAAAAGTGTCACCATGAAAAATGTCAAAAATGACAAATTTCAAGATGGAAATGTCAAAGATGTCAAATGACAAATGTCACAATGCTAAATGTTAAAAATAAAAAGTGTCACCATAAAAAATGTCAAAAATAACAAATTTCAAGATGGCAAATGTCAAAGATGTCAAATGACAAATGTCACAATGCTAAATGTCAAAAATAAAAAGTGTCACCATGAAAAATGTCAAAAATGACAAATTTCAAGATGGCAAATGTCAAAACTGACAAATGTCACAATGCTAAATGTCAAAAATGAAAAGTGTCACCATGAAAAATGTCAAAAATAACAAATTTCAAGATGGCAAATGTCAAAGATGTCAAATGACAAAATGTCACAATGCTAAATGTCAAAAATGAAAAGTGTCACCATGAAAAATGTCAAAAATGACAAATTTCAAGATGGCAAACGTCAAAGATGTCAAATGACAAATGTCACAATGCTAAATGTCAAAAATGAAAAGTGTCACCATGAAAAATGTCAAAAATGACAAATTTCAAGATGGCAAATGTCAAAGATGTCAAATGACAAATGTCACAATGCTAAATGTCAAAAATGAAAAGTGTCACCATGAAAAATGTCAAAAATGACAAATTTCAAGATGGCAAATGTCAAAGATGTCAAATGACAAATGTCACAATGCTAAATGTCAAAAATGAAAAGTGTCAAAAATGACAAATTTCAAGATGGCAAATGTCTAAGATGTCAAATGACAAATGTCACAATGCTAAATGTCAAAAATGAAAAGTGTCACAATGCTAAATGTCAAAAATGACAAATTTCAAGATGGCAAATGTCAAAACTGACAAATGTCACAATTCTAAATGTCAAAAATGACAAATTTCAAGATGGCAAATGTCAAAGATGTCAAATGACAAATGTCACAATGCTAAATGTCAAAAATGAAAAGTGTCACCATGAAAAATGTCAAAAATGACAAATTTCAAGATGGCAAATGTCAAAGATGTCAAATGACAAATGTAACAATGCTAAATGTCAAAAATGAAAAGTGTCACCATGAAAAATGTCAAAAATGACAAATTTCAAGATGGCAAACGTCAAAGATGTCAAATGACAAATGTCACAATGCTAAATGTCAAAAATGAAAAGTGTCACCATGAAAAATGTCAAAAATGACAAATTTCAAGATGGCAAATGTCAAAGATGTCAAATGACAAATGTCACAATGCTAAATGTCAAAAATGAAAAGTGTCAAAAATGACAAATTTCAAGATGGCAAATGTCTAAGATGTCAAATGACAAATGTCACAATGCTAAATGTCAAAAATGAAAAGTGTCACAATGCTAAATGTCAAAAATGACAAATTTCAAGATGGCAAATGTCAAAACTGACAAATGTCACAATTCTAAATGTCAAAAATGACAAATTTCAAGATGGCAAATGTCAAAGATGTCAAATGACAAATGTCACAATGCTAAATGTCAAAAATGAAAAGTGTCACCATGAAAAATGTCAAAAATGACAAATTTCAAGATGGCAAATGTCAAAGATGTCAAATGACAAATGTAACAATGCTAAGTGTCAAAAATGAAAAGTGTCACCATGAAAAATGTCAAAAATGACAAATTTCAAGATGGCAAATGTCAAAACTGACAAATGTCACAATGCTTAATGTCAAAAATGATAAGTGTCACCATGAAAAATGTCAAAAATGACAAACTTCAAGATGGCAAATGTCAAAGATGTCAAATGACAAATGTCTCATTGCTAAATGTCAAAAATGAAAAGTGTCACCATGAAAAATGTCAAAAATGACAAATTTCAAGATGGCAAATGTCAAAGATGTCAAATGACAAATTTCACAATGCTAAATGTCAAAAATGAAAAGTGTCACCATGAAAAATGTCAAAAATGACAAATTTCAAGATGGCAAATGTCAAAGATGTCTAATGACAAATGTCACAATGCTAAATGTCAAAAATGAAAAGGGTCACCATGAAAAATGTCAAAAATGACAAATTTCAAGATGGCAAATGTCAAAGATGTCAATTGACAAATGTCACAATGCTAAATGTCAAAAATGAAAAGTGTCACCATGAAAAATGTCAAAAATGACAAATTTCAAGATGGCAAATGTCAAAACTGACAAATGTCACAATGCTAAATGTCAAAAATGATAAGTGTCACCATGCAAAATGTCAAAAATAACAAGTTTCAAGATGGCAAATGTCCAAGATGTCAAATGACAAATGTCACAATGCTAAATGTCAAAAATGAAAAGTGTCACCATGAAAATTGTCAAAAATGACAAATTTCAAGATGGCAAATGTCAAAGATGTCAAATGACAAATGTCACAATGCTAAATGTCAAAAATGATAAGTGTCACCATGAAAAATGTCAAAAATAACAAATTTCAAGATGGCAAATGTCAAAGATGTCAAATGACAAATGTCACAATGCTAAATGTCAAAAATGAAAAGTGTCACCATGAAAAATGTCAAAAATGACAAATTTCAAGATGACAAATGTCAAAGATGTCAAATGACAAATGTCACAATGCTAAATGTCAAAAATGACAAATTTCAAGATGGCAAATGTCAAAACTGACAAATGTCACAATGCTAAATGTCAAAAATGAAAAGTGTCACCATGAAAGATGTCAAAAATAACAAATTTCAAGATGGCAAATGTCAAAGATATCAAATGACAAATGTCAATGCTAAATGTCAAAAATGACAAATTTCAAGATGGCAAATGTCAAAGATGTCAAATGACAAATGTCACAATGCTAAATGTCAAAAATGAAAAGTGTCACCATGAAAAATGTCAAAAATAACAAATTTCAAGATGGCAAATGTCAAAGATGTCAAATGACAAATGTCACAATGCTAAATGTCAAAAATGAAAAGTGTCACCATCAAAAATGTCAAAAATGACAAATTTCAAGATGGCAAATGTCATAGATGTCAAATGATAAATGTCACAATGCTAAATGTCATAAATGAAAAGTGTCACCATGAAAAATGTCAAAAATGACAAATGTCAAGATGGAAATGTCAAAGATGTCAAATGACAAATGTCACAATGCTAAATGTTAAAAATAAAAAGTGTCACCATAAAAAATGTCAAAAATAACAAATTTCAAGATGGCAAATGTCAAAGATGTCAAATGACAAATGTCACAATGCTAAATGTCAAAAATGAAAAGTGTCACCATGAAAAATGTCAAAAATGACAAATTTCAAGATGGCAAATGTCAAAACTGACAAATGTCACAATGCTAAATGTCAAAAATGAAAAGTGTCACCATGAAAAATGTCAAAAATAACAAATTTCAAGATGGCAAATGTCAAAGATGTCAAATGACAAAATGTCACAATGCTAAATGTCAAAAATGAAAAGTGTCACCATGAAAAATGTCAAAAATGACAAATTTCAAGATGGCAAATATCAAAGATGTCAAATGACAAATGTCACAATGCTAAATGTCAAAAATGACAAATTTCAAGATGGCAAATGTCAAAGATGTCAAATGACAAATGTCACAATGCTAAATGTCATAAATGAAAAGTGTCACCATGAAAAATGTCAAAAATGACAAATTTCAAGATGGCAAATGTCAAAGATGTCAAATGACAAATGTCACAATGCTAAATGTCAAAAATGATAAGTGTCACCATGAAAAATGTCAAAAATAACAAATTTCAAGATGGCAAATGTCAAAGATGTCAAATGACAAATGTCACAATGCTAAATGTCAAAAATGAAAAGTGTCACCATGAAAAATGTCAAAAATGACAAATTTCAAGATGGCAAATGTCAAAGATGTCAAATGACAAATGTCACAATGCTAAATGTCAAAAATGAAAAGTGTCACCATGAAAAATGTCAAAAATAACAAATTTCAAGATGGCAAATGTCAAAGATGTCAAATGACAAATGTCACAATGCTAAATGTCAAAAATGAAAAGTGTCACCATGAAAAATGTCAAAAATGACAAATCTTAAGATGGCAAATGTCAAAGATGTCAAATGACAAATATTACAATGCTAAATGTCAAAAATGACAAATTTCAAGATGGCAAATGTCAAAGATGTCAAATGACAAATGTAACAATGCTTAATGTCAAAAATGAAAAGTGTCACAATGCTAAATGTCAAAAATGACAAATTTCAAGATGGCAAATGTCAAAGATGTCAAATGACAAATGTCACAATGCTAAATGTCAAAAATGAAAAGTGTCAAAAATGACAAATTTCAAGATGGCAAATGTCTAAGATGTCAAATGACAAATGTCACAATGCTAAATGTCAAAAATGAAAAGTGTCACAATGCTAAATGTCAAAAATGACAAAATTCAAGATGGCAAATGTCAAAACTGACAAATGTCAGAATGCTAAATGTCAAAAATGACAAATTTCAAGATGGCAAATGTCAAAGATGTCAAATGACAAATGTCACAATGCTAAATGTCAAAAATGAAAAGTGTCACCATGAAAAATGTCAAAAATAACAAAGTTCAAGATGGCAAATGTCAAAGATGTCAAATGACAAATGTCACAATGCTAAATGTCAAAAATAAAAAGTGTCTACATGAAAAATGTCAAAAATGACAAATTTCAAGATGGCAAATGTCAAAACTGACAAATGTCACAATGCTAAATGTCAAAAATGATAAGTGTTACCATGAAAAATGTGAAAAATGACAAATTTCAAGATGGCAAATGTCAAAGATGTCAAATGACAAATGTCTTATTGCTAAATGTCAAAAATGAAAAGTGTCACCATGAAAAATGTCAAAAATGACAAATTTCAAGATGGCAAATGACAAATGTCAAAGATGTCAAATGACAAATGTCACAATGCTAAATGTCAAAAATGAAAAGTGTCACCATGAAAAATGTCAAAAATGACAAATTTCAAGATGGCAAATGTCAAAGATGTCAAATGACAAATGTCACAATGCTAAATGTCAAAAATGAAAAGTGTCACCATAAAAAATGTCAAAAATGACAAATTTCAAGATGGCAAATGTCAAAGATGTCAAATGACAAATGTCACAATGCTAAATGTCAAAAATGAAAAGGGTCACCATGAAAAATGTCAAGAATGACAAATTTCAAGATGGCAAATGTCAAAGATGTCAAATGACAAATGTCACAATGCTAAATTTCAAAAATGAAAAGTGTCACCATGAAAAATGTCAAAAATGACAAATTTCAAGATGGCAAATGTCCAAACTGACAAATGTCACAATGCTAAATGTCAAAAATGATAAGTGTCACCATGAAAAATGTCAAAAATAACAAATTTCAAGATGGCAAATGTCCAAGATGTCAAATGACAAATGTGACAATGCTAAATGTCAAAAATGAAAAGTGTCACCATGAAAAATGTCAAAAATAACAAATTTCAAGATGGCAAATGTCAAAGATGTCTAATGACAAATGTCACAATGCTAAATGTCAAAAATGTAAAGTGTCACCATGAAAAATGTCAAAAATGACAAATTTCAAGATGGCAAATGTCAATGATGTCAAATGACAAATGTCACAATGCTAAATGTCAAAAATGAAAAGCCTTACCATAAAAAATGTCAAAAATGACAAATTTCAAGATGGCAAATGTCAAAGATGTCAAATGACAAATGTCACAATGCTAAATGTCAAAAATAAAAAGTGTCACCATGAAAAATGTCAAAAATGACAAATTTCAAGATGACAAATGTCAAAGATGTCAAATGACAAATGTCACAATGCTAAATGTCAAAAATGAAAAGTGTCACAATGCTAAATGTCAAAAATGACAAATATTACGATGGCAAATGTCAAAACTGACAAATGTCACAATGCTAAATGTCAAAAATGAAAAATGTCAAAAATAACAAATTTCAAGATAGCAAATGTCAAAGATGTCAAATGACAAATGTCACAATGCTAAATGTCAAAAATGACAAATTTCAAAATGGCAAATGTCAAAGATGTCAAATGACAAATGTCACAATGCTAAATGTCAAAAATGAAAAGTGTCACTATGAAAAATGTCAAAAATGACAAATTTCAAGATGGCAAATGTCAAAGATGTCAAATGACAAATGTCACAATGCTAAATGTCAAAAATGAAAAGTGTCACCATGAAAAATGTCAAAAATGACAAATTTTAAAATGGCAAATGTCAAAACTGACAAATGTCACAATGCTAAATGTCAAAAATGAAAAGTGTCACCATGAAAAATGTCAAAAATGACAAATTTCAAGATGGCAAATGTCTAAGATGTCAAATGACAAATGTCACAATGCTAAATGTCAAAAATGAAAAGTGTCACAATGCTAAATGTCAAAAATGATAAATTTCAAGATGGCAAATGTCAAAACTGACAAATGTCACAATTCTAAATGTCAAAAATGACAAATTTCAAGATGGCAAATGTCAAAGATGTCAAATGACAAATGTCACAATGCTAAATGTCAAAAATGAAAAGTGTCACCATGAAAAATGTCAAAAATGACAAATTTCAAGATGGCAAATGTCAAAGATGTCAAATGACAAATGTAACAATGCTAAATGTCAAAAATGAAAAGTGTCACCATGAAAAATGTCAAAAATGACAAATTTCAAGATGGCAAATGTCAAAACTGACAAATGTCACAATGCTAAATGTCAAAAATGATAAGTGTCACCATGAAAAATGTCAAAAATGACAAATTTCAAGATGGCAAATGTCAAAGATGTCAAATGACAAATGTCTCATTGCTAAATGTCAAAAATGAAAAGTGTCACCATGAAAAATGTCAAAAATGACAAATTTCAAGATGGCAAATGTCAAAGATGTCAAATGACAAATTTTACAATGCTAAATGTCAAAAATGAAAAGTGTCACCATGAAAAATGTCAAAAATGACAAATTTCAAGATGGCAAATGTCAAAGATGTCAAATGACAAATGTCACAATGCTAAATGTCAAAAATGAAAAGGGTCACCATGAAAAATGTCAAAAATGACAAATTTCAAGATGGCAAATGTCAAAGATGTCAAATGACAAATGTCACAATGCTAAATGTCAAAAATGAAAAGTGTCACCATGAAAAATGTCAAAAATGACAAATTTCAAGATGGCAAATGTCAAAACTGACAAATGTCACAATGCTAAATGTCAAAAATGATAAGTGTCACCATGCAAAATGTCAAAAATAACAAGTTTCAAGATGGCAAATGTCCAAGATGTCAAATGACAGATGTCACAATGCTAAATGTCAAAAATGAAAAGTGTCACCATGAAAATTGTCAAAAATGACAAATTTCAAGATGGCAAATGTCAAAGATGTCAAATGACAAATGTCACAATGCTAAATGTCAAAAATGATAAGTGTCACCATGAAAAATGTCAAAAATAACAAATTTCAAGATGGCAAATGTCAAAGATGTCAAATGACAAATGTCACAATGCTAAATGTCAAAAATGAAAAGTGTCACCATGAAAAATGTCAAAAATGACAAATTTCAAGATGACAAATGTCAAAGATGTCAAATGACAAATGTCACAATGCTAAATGTCAAAAATGACAAATTTCAAGATGGCAAATGTCAAAACTGACAAATGTCACAATGCTAAATGTCAAAAATGAAAAGTGTCACCATGAAAGATGTCAAAAATAACAAATTTCAAGATGGCAAATGTCAAAGATATCAAATGACAAATGTCAATGCTAAATGTCAAAAATGACAAATTTCAAGATGGCAAATGTCAAAGATGTCAAATGACAAATGTCACAATGCTAAATGTCAAAAATAAAAAGTGTCACCATGAAAAATGTCAAAAATGACAAATTTCAAGATTGCAAATGTCAAAGATGTCAAATGACAAATGTCACAATGCTAAATGTTAAAAATGAAAAGTGTCACCATGAAAAATGTCAAAAATGACAAGTTTCAAGATGGCAAATGTCAAAACCGACAAATGTCACAATGCTAAATGTCAAAAATAAAAAGTGTCACCATGAAAAATGTCAAAAATGACAAATTTCAAGATGGCAAATGTCAAACATGTCAAATGACAAATGTCACAATGCTAAATGTCAAAAATGACAAATTTTAAGATGGCAAATGTCTAAGATGTCAAATGACAAATGTCACAATGCTAAATGTCAAAAATGAAAACTGTCACCATTAAAAATGTCAAAAATGACAAATTTCAAGATGGCAAATGTCAAAACTGACAAATGTCACAATGTTAAATGTCAAAAATAAAAAGTGTCACCATGAAAAATGTCAAAAATAACAAATTTCAAGATGGCAAATGTCAAAGATGTCAAATGACAAATGTCACAATGCTAAATGTCAAAAATGACAAATTTTAAGATGGCAAATGTCAAAGATGTCAAATGACAAATGTCACAATGCTAAATGTCAAAAATGAAAAGTGTCACCATGAAAAATGTCAAAAATGACAAATTTCAAGATGGCAAATGTCAAAAATGACAAATGTCACAATGCTAAATGTCAAAAATGAAAAGTGTCACCATGAAAAATGTCAAAAATAACAAATTTCAAGATGGCAAATGTCAAAGATGTCAAATGACAAATGTCACAATGCTAAATGTCAAAAATGAAAAGTGTCACCATGAAAAATGTCAAAAATAACAAATTTCAAGATGGCAAATGTCAAAGATGTCAAATGACAAATGTCACAATGCTAAATGTCAAAAATGAAAAGTGTCACCATCAAAAATGACAAATTTCAAGATGGCAAATGTCATAGATGTCAAATGATAAATGTCACAATGCTAAATGTCATAAATGAAAAGTGTCACCATGAAAAATGTCAAA
Organism: Altica lythri; assembly: GCA_964028335.1. Lineage (NCBI taxonomy): Eukaryota > Metazoa > Arthropoda > Insecta > Coleoptera > Chrysomelidae > Altica > Altica lythri. The sequence goes on along the minus strand of OZ034800.1, from coordinate 19,371,718 downwards.
AATGACAAATTTCAAGATGGAAATGTCTAAGATGTCAAATGACAAATGTCACAATGCTAAATGTTAAAAATAAAAAGTGTTACCATGAAAAATGTCAAAAATAACAAATTTCAAGATGGCAAATGTCAAAGATGTCAAATGACAAATGTCACAATGCTAAATGTCAAAAATGAAAAGTGTCACCATGAAAAATGTCAAAAATGACAAATTTCAAGATGGCAAATGTCAAAACTGACAAATGTCACAATGCTAAATGTCAAAAATGAAAAGTGTCACCATGAAAAATGTCAAAAATAACAAATTTCAAGATGGCAAATGTCAAAGATGTCAAATGACAAAATGTCACAATGCTAAATGTCAAAAATGAAAAGTGTCACCATGAAAAATGTCAAAAATGACAAATTTCAAGATGGCAAATATCAAAGATGTCAAATGACAAATGTCACAATGCTAAATGTCAAAAATGACAAATTTCAAGATGGCAAATGTCAAAGATGTCAAATGACAAATGTCACAATGCTAAATGTCATAAATGAAAAGTGTCACCATGAAAAATGTCAAAAATGACAAATTTCAAGATGGCAAATGTCAAAGATGTCAAATGACAAATGTCACAATGCTAAATGTCAAAAATGATAAGTGTCACCATGAAAAATGTCAAAAATAACAAATTTCAAGATGGCAAATGTCAAAGATGTCAAATGACAAATGTCACAATGCTAAATGTCAAAAATGAAAAGTGTCACCATGAAAAATGTCAAAAATGACAAATTTCAAGATGGCAAATGTCAAAGATGTCAAATGACAAATGTCACAATGCTAAATGTCAAAAATGAAAAGTGTCACCATGAAAAATGTCAAAAATAACAAATTTCAAGATGGCAAATGTCAAAGATGTCAAATGACAAATGTCACAATGCTAAATGTCAAAAATGAAAAGTGTCACCATGAAAAATGTCAAAAATGACAAATCTTAAGATGGCAAATGTCAAAGATGTCAAATGACAAATATTACAATGCTAAATGTCAAAAATGACAAATTTCAAGATGGCAAATGTCAAAGATGTCAAATGACAAATGTAACAATGCTAAATGTCAAAAATGAAAAGTGTCACAATGCTAAATGTCAAAAATGACAAATTTCAAGATGGCAAATGTCAAAGATGTCAAATGACAAATGTCACAATGCTAAATGTCAAAAATGAAAAGTGTCAAAAATGACAAATTTCAAGATGGCAAATGTCTAAGATGTCAAAAATGAAAAGTGTCACAATGCTAAATGTCAAAAATGACAAAATTCAAGATGGCAAATGTCAAAACTGACAAATGTCAGAATGCTAAATGTCAAAAATGACAAATTTCAAGATGGCAAATGTCAAAGATGTCAAATGACAAATGTCACAATGCTAAATGTCAAAAATGAAAAGTGTCACCATGAAAAATGTCAAAAATAACAAAGTTCAAGATGGCAAATGTCAAAGATGTCAAATGACAAATGTCACAATGCTAAATGTCAAAAATGAAAAGTGTCACCATGAAAAATGTCAAAAATGACAAATTTCAAGATGGCAAATGTCAAAACTGACAAATGTCACAATGCTAAATGTCAAAAATGATAAGTGTCACCATGAAAAATGTGAAAAATGACAAATTTCAAGATGGCAAATGTCAAAGATGTCAAATGACAAATGTCTTATTGCTAAATGTCAAAAATGAAAAGTGTCACCATGAAAAATGTCAAAAATGACAAATTTCAAGATGGCAAATGACAAATGTCAAAGATGTCAAATGACAAATGTCACAATGCTAAATGTCAAAAATGAAAAGTGTCACCATGAAAAATGTCAAAAATGACAAATTTCAAGATGGCAAATGTCAAAGATGTCAAATGACAAATGTCACAATGCTAAATGTCAAAAATAAAAAGTGTCACCATAAAAAATGTCAAAAATGACAAATTTCAAGATGGCAAATGTCAAAGATGTCAAATGACAAATGTCACAATGCTAAATGTCAAAAATGAAAAGGGTCACCATGAAAAATGTCAAGAATGACAAATTTCAAGATGGCAAATGTCAAAGATGTCAAATGACAAATGTCACAATGCTAAATTTCAAAAATGAAAAGTGTCACCATGAAAAATGTCAAAAATGACAAATTTCAAGATGGCAAATGTCAAAACTGACAAATGTCACAATGCTAAATGTCAAAAATGATAAGTGTCACCATGAAAAATGTCAAAAATAACAAATTTCAAGATGGCAAATGTCCAAGATGTCAAATGACAAATGTGACAATGTTAAATGTCAAAAATGAAAAGTGTCACCATGAAAAATGTCAAAAATGACAAATTTTAAGATGGCAACTGTCAAAGATGTCAAATGACAAATGTCACAATGCTAAATGTCAAAAATGATAAGTGTCACCATGAAAAATGTCAAAAATAACAAATTTCAAGATGGCAAATGTCAAAGATGTCAAATGACAAATGTCACAATGCTAAATGTCAAAAATGTAAAGTGTCACCATAAAAAATGTCAAAAATGACAAATTTCAAGATGGCAAATGTCAATGATGTCAAATGACAAATGTCACAATGCTAAATGTCAAAAATGAAAAGCCTCACCATAAAAAATGTCAAAAATGACAAATTTCAAGATGGCAAATGTCAAAGATGTCAAATGACAAATGTCACAATGCTAAATGTCAAAAATGAAAAGTGTCACCATGAAAAATGTCAAAAATGACAAATTTCAAGATGACAAATGTCAAAGATGTCAAATGACAAATGTCACAATGCTAAATGTCAAAAATGAAAAGTGTCACAATGCTAAATGTTAAAAATGACAAATATTACGATGGCAAATGTCAAAACTGACAAATGTCACAATGCTAAATGTCAAAAATGAAAAATGTCAAAAATAACAAATTTCAAGATAGCAAATGTCAAAGATGTCAAATGACAAATGTCACAATGCTAAATGTCAAAAATGACAAATTTCAAGATGGCAAATGTCAAAGATGTCAAATGACAAATGTCACAATGCTAAATGTCAAAAATGAAAAGTGTCACTATGAAAAATGTCAAAAATGACAAATTTCAAGATGGCAAATGTCAAAGATGTCAAATGACAAATGTCACAATGCTAAATGTCAAAAATGAAAAGTGTCACCATGAAAAATGTCAAAAATGACAAATTTTAAAATGGCAAATGTCAAAACTGACAAATGTCACAATGCTAAATGTCAAAAATGAAAAGTGTCACCATGAAAAATGTCAAAAATGACAAATTTCAAGATGGCAAATGTCAAAGATGTCAAATGACAAATGTCACAATGCTAAATGTCAAAAATGAAAAGTGTCAAAAATGACAAATTTCAAGATGGCAAATGTCAAAACTGACAAATGTCACAATGCTAAATGTCAAAAATGAAAAGTGTCACCATGAAAAATGTCAAAAATGACAAATTTCAAGATGGCAAATGTCAAAGATGTCAAATGACAAATGTCACAATGCTAAATGTCAAAAATGAAAAGTGTCACCATGAAAAATGTCAAAAATGACAAATTTCAAGATGGCAAATGTCAAAGATGTCAAATGAGAAATGTCACAATGCTAAATGTCAAAAATGAAAAGTGTCACCATGAAAAATGTCAAAAATAACAAATTTCAAGATGGCAAATGTCAAAGATGTCAAATGACAAATGTCACAATGCTAAATGTCAACAATGAAAAGTGTCACCATGAAAAATGTCAAAAATGACAAATTTCAAGATGACAAATGTCAAAGATGTCAAATGACAAATATCACAATGCTAAATGTCAAAAATGACAAATTTCAAGATGGCAAATATCAAAGATGTCAAATGACAAATGTCACAATACTAAATGTCAAAAATAAAAAGTGTCACCATGAAAAATGTCAAAAATGACAAATTTCAAGATGACAAATGTCAAAGATGTCAAATGACAAATGTCACAATGCTAAATGTCAAAAATGACAAATTTCAAGATGGCAAATGTCAAAACTGACAAATGTCACAATGCTAAATGTCAAAAATGAAAAGTGTCACCATGAAAAATGTCAAAAATAACAAATTTCAAGATGGCAAATGTCAAAGATGTCAAATGACAAATGTCACAATGCTAAATGTCAAAAATGACAAATTTTAAGATGGCAAATGTCAAAGATGTCAAATGACAAATGTCACAATGCTAAATGTTAAAAATGAAAAGTGTCACCATGAAAAATGTCAAAAATGACAAATTTCAAGATGGCAAATGTCAAAGATGTCAAATGACAAATGTCACAATGCTAAATGTTAAAAATGAAAAGTGTCACCATGAAAAATGTCAAAAATGACAAATTTCAAGATGGCAAATGTCAAAACTGACAAATGTCACAATGCTAAATGTCAAAAATAAAAAGTGTCACCATGAAAAATGTCAAAAATGACAAATTTCAAGATGGCAAATGTCAAAGATGTCAAATGACAAATGTCACAATGCTAAATGTCAAAAATAAAAAGTGTCAAAAATAACAAATTTCAAGATGGCAAATGTCAAAGATGTCAAATGACAAATGTCACAATGCTAAATGTCAAAAATGACAAATTTTAAGATGGCAAATGTCAAAGATGTCAAATGACAAATGTCACAATGCTAAATGTCAAAAATGAAAAGTGTCACCATGAAAAATGTCAAAGATGACAAATTTCAAGATGGCAAATGTCAAAGATGTCAAATGACAAATGTCACAATGCTAAATGTCAAAAATGAAAAGTGTCACCATGAAAAATGTCAAAAATGACAAATTTCAAGATGGCAAATGTCAAAGATGTCAAATGACAAATGTCACAATGCTAAATGTCAAAAATAAAAAGTGTCAAAAATAACAAATTTCAAGATGGCAAATGTCAAAGATGTCAAATGACAAATGTCACAATGCTAAATGTCAAAAATGACAAATTTTAAGATGGCAAATGTCAAAGATGTCAAATGACAAATGTCACAATGCTAAATGTCAAAAATGAAAAGTGTCACCATGAAAAATGTCAAAAATGACAAATTTCAAGATGGCAAATGTCAAAGATGTCAAATGACAAATGTCACAATGCTAAATGTCAAAAATAAAAAGTGTCAAAAATAACAAATTTCAAGATGGCAAATGTCAAAGATGTCAAATGACAAATGTCACAATGCTAAATGTCAAAAATGACAAATTTTAAGATGGCAAATGTCAAAGATGTCAAATGACAAATGTCACAATGCTAAATGTCAAAAATGAAAAGTGTCACCATGAAAAATGTCAAAGATGACAAATTTCAAGATGGCAAATGTCAAAGATGTCAAATGACAAATGTCACAATGCTAAATGTCAAAAATAAAAAGTGTCAAAAATAACAAATTTCAAGATGGCAAATGTCAAAGATGTCAAATGACAAATGTCACAATGCTAAATGTCAAAAATGACAAATTTTAAGATGGCAAATGTCAAAGATGTCAAATGACAAATGTCACAATGCTAAATGTCAAAAATGAAAAGTGTCACCATGAAAAATGTCAAAGATGACAAATTTCAAGATGGCAAATGTCAAAGATGTCAAATGACAAATGTCACAATGCTAAATGTTAAAAATGAAAAGTGTCACCATAAAAAATGTCAAAAATGACAAATTTCAAGATGGCAAATGTCAAAACTGACAAATGTCACAATGCTAAATGTCAAAAATAAAAAGTGTCACCATGAAAAATGTCAAAAATGACAAATTTCAAGATGGCAAATGTCAAAGATGTCAAATGACAAATGTCACAATGCTAAATGTCAAAAATAAAAAGTGTCAAAAATAACAAATTTCAAGATGGCAAATGTCAAAGATGTCAAATGACAAATGTCACAATGCTAAATGTCAAAAATGACAAATTTTAAGATGACAAATGTCAAAGATGTCAAATGACAAATGTCACAATGCTAAATGTCAAAAATGAAAAGTGTCAAAAATGACAAATTTCAAGATGGCAAATGTCTAAGATGTCAAATGACAAATGTCACAATGCTAAATGTCAAAAATGAAAAGTGTCACCATGAAAAATGTCAAAAATGACAAATTTCAAGATGGCAAATGTCAAAGATGTCAAATGACAAATGTCACAATGCTAAATGTCAAAAATGAAAAGTGTCACCATGAAAAATGTCAAAAATGACAAATTTCAAGATGGCAAATGTCAAAGATGTCAAATGAGAAATGTCACAATGCTAAATGTCAAAAATGAAAAGTGTCACCATGAAAAATGTCAAAAATAACAAATTTCAAGATGGCAAATGTCAAAGATGTCAAATGACAAATGTCACAATGCTAAATGTCAACAATGAAAAGTGTCACCATGAAAAATGTCAAAAATGACAAATTTCAAGATGACAAATGTCAAAGATGTCAAATGACAAATATCACAATGCTAAATGTCAAAAATGACAAATTTCAAGATGGCAAATATCAAAGATGTCAAATGACAAATGTCACAATACTAAATGTCAAAAATAAAAAGTGTCACCATGAAAAATGTCAAAAATGACAAATTTCAAGATGACAAATGTCAAAGATGTCAAATGACAAATGTCACAATGCTAAATGTCAAAAATGACAAATTTCAAGATGGCAAATGTCAAAACTGACAAATGTCACAATGCTAAATGTCAAAAATGAAAAGTGTCACCATGAAAAATGTCAAAAATAACAAATTTCAAGATGGCAAATGTCAAAGATGTCAAATGACAAATGTCACAATGCTAAATGTCAAAAATGACAAATTTTAAGATGGCAAATGTCAAAGATGTCAAATGACAAATGTCACAATGCTAAATGTTAAAAATGAAAAGTGTCACCATGAAAAATGTCAAAAATGACAAATTTCAAGATGGCAAATGTCAAAGATGTCAAATGACAAATGTCACAATGCTAAATGTTAAAAATGAAAAGTGTCACCATGAAAAATGTCAAAAATGACAAATTTCAAGATGGCAAATGTCAAAACTGACAAATGTCACAATGCTAAATGTCAAAAATAAAAAGTGTCACCATGAAAAATGTCAAAAATGACAAATTTCAAGATGGCAAATGTCAAAGATGTCAAATGACAAATGTCACAATGCTAAATGTCAAAAATAAAAAGTGTCAAAAATAACAAATTTCAAGATGGCAAATGTCAAAGATGTCAAATGACAAATGTCACAATGCTAAATGTCAAAAATGACAAATTTTAAGATGGCAAATGTCAAAGATGTCAAATGACAAATGTCACAATGCTATATGTCAAAAATGACAAATTTCAAGATGGCAAATGTCAAAGATGTCAAATGACAAATGTCACAATGCTAAATGTCAAAAATGAAAAGTGTCACCATGAAAAATGTCAAAAATGACAAATTTTAAGATGGCAAATGTCAACGATGTCAAATGACAAATGTCACAATGCTAAATGTCAAAAATGAAAAGTGTCACCATGAAAAATGTCAAAAATAACAAACTTTAAGATGGCAAATGTCAAAGATGTCAAATGACAAATGTCACAATGCTAAATGTCAAAAATGAAAAGTGTCACCATGAAAAATGTAAAAAATGACAAATTTCAAGATGGCAAATGTCAAAGATGTCAAATGACAAATGTCACAATGCTAAATGTCAAAAATGAAAAGTGTTACCATGAAAAATGTCAAAAATGACAAATTTCATGATGGCAAATGTCAAAGATGTCAAATGACAAATGTCACAATGCTAAATGTCAAAAATGAAAAGTGTCACCATAAAAAATGTCAAAAATAACAAATTTCAAGATGGCAAATGTCAAAGATGTCAAATGACAAATGTCACAATGCTAAATGTCAAAAATGAAAAGTGTCACCATGAAAAATGTCAAAAATGACAAATTTCAAGATGGCAAATGTCAAAACTGACAAATGTCACAATGCTAAATGTCAAAAATGATAAGTGTCACCATGAAAAATGTCAAAAATAACAAATTTCAAGATGGCAAATGTCCAAGATGTCAAATGACAAATGTCACAATGCTAAATGTCAAAAACGAAAAGTGTCACCATGAAAAATGTCAAAAATGACAAATTTCAAGATGGCAAATGTCAAAGTTGTCAAATGACAAATGTCACAATGCTAAATGTCAAAAATGATAAGTGTCACCATGAAAAATGTCAAAAATAACAATTTTCAAGATGGCAAATGTCAAAGAGGTCAAATGACAAATGTCACAATGCTAAATGTCAAAAATGAAAAGTGTCACCATGAAAAATGTCAAAAATGACAAATTTCAAGATGGCAAATGTCAAAGATGTCAAATGACAAATGTCACAATGCTAAATGTCAAAAATAAAAAATGTCACCATGAAAAATGTCAAAAATGACAAATTTCAAGATGGAAAATGTCAAAGATGTCAAATGAGAAATGTCACAATGCTAAATGTCAAAAATGAAAAGCGTCACCATGAAAAATGTCAAAAATGACAAATTTCAAGATGGCAAATGTCAAAGCTGTCAAATGACAAATGTCACAATGCTAAATGTCAAAAATGAAAAGTGTCACAATGCTTAATGTCAAAAATGACAAATTTCACGATGGCAAATGTCAAAACTGACAAATGTCACAATGCTAAATGTCCAAAATGAAAAATATCAAAAATAACAAATTTCAAGATAGCAAATGTCAAAGATGTCAAATGACAAATGTCACAATGCTAAATGTCAAAAATGACAAATTTCAAGATGGCAAATGTCAAAGATGTCAAATGACAAATGTCACAATGCTAAATGTCAAAAATGAAAAGTGTCACCATGAAAAATGTCAAAGATGACAAATTTCAAGATGGCAAATGTCAAAGATGTCAAATGACAAATGTCACAATGCTAAATGTCAAAAATGACAAATTTCAAGATGGCAAATGTCAAAGATGTCAAATGACAAATGTCACAATGCTAAATGTCAAAAATGAAAAGTGTCACCATGAAAAATGTCAAAAATGACAAATTTTAAGATGGCAAATGTCAACGATGTCAAATGACAAATGTCACAATGCTAAATGTCAAAAATGAAAAGTGTCACCATGAAAAATGTCAAAAATAACAAATTTTAAGATGGCAAATGTCAAAGATGTCAAATGACAAATGTCACAATGCTAAATGTCAAAAATGAAAAGTGTCACCATGAAAAATGTAAAAAATGACAAATTTCAAGATGGCAAATGTCAAAGATGTCAAATGACAAATGTCACAATGCTAAATGTCAAAAATGAAAAGTGTTACCATGAAAAATGTCAAAAATGACAAATTTCATGATGGCAAATGTCAAAGATGTCAAATGACAAATGTCACAATGCTAAATGTCAAAAATGAAATGTGTCACCATAAAAAATGTCAAAAATAACAAATTTCAAGATGGCAAATGTCAAAGATGTCAAATGACAAATGTCACAATGCTAAATGTCAAAAATGAAAAGTGTCACCATGAAAAATGTCAAAAATGACAAATTTCAAGATGGCAAATGTCAAAACTGACAAATGTCACAATGCTAAATGTCAAAAATGATAAGTGTCACCATGAAAAATGTCAAAAATAACAAATTTCAAGATGGCAAATGTCCAAGATGTCAAATGACAAATGTCACAATGCTAAATGTCAAAAACGAAAAGTGTCACCATGAAAAATGTCAAAAATGACAAATTTCAAGATGGCAAATGTCAAAGTTGTCAAATGACAAATGTCACAATGCTAAATGTCAAAAATGATAAGTGTCACCATGAAAAATGTCAAAAATAACAATTTTCAAGATGGCAAATGTCAAAGATGTCAAATGACAAATGTCACAATGCTAAATGTCAAAAATGAAAAGTGTCACCATGAAAAATGTCAAAAATGACAAATTTCAAGATGGCAAATGTCAAAGATGTCAAATGACAAATGTCACAATGCTAAATGTCAAAAATAAAAAATGTCACCATGAAAAATGTCAAAAATGACAAATTTCAAGATGGAAAATGTCAAAGATGTCAAATGAGAAATGTCACAATGATAAATGTCAAAAATGAAAAGCGTCACCATGAAAAATGTCAAAAATGACAAATTTCAAGATGGCAAATGTCAAAGCTGTCAAATGACAAATGTCACAATGCTAAATGTCAAAAATAAAAAGTGTCACAATGCTTAATGTCAAAAATGACAAATTTCACGATGGCAAATGTCAAAACTGACAAATGTCACAATGCTAAATGTCCAAAATGAAAAATATCAAAAATAACAAATTTCAAGATAGCAAATGTCAAAGATGTCAAATGACAAATGTCACAATGCTAAATGTCAAAAATGACAAATTTCAAGATGGCAAATGTCAAAGATGTCAAATGACAAATGTCACAATGCTAAATGTCAAAAATAAAAAGTGTCACTATGAAAAATGTCAAAAATGACAAATTTCAAGATGGCAAATGTCAAAGATGTCAAATGACAAATGTCACAATGCTAAATGTCAAAAATGAAAAGTGTCACCATGAAAAATGTCAAAAATGACAAATTTCAAGATGGCAAATGTCAAAACTGACAAATGTCACAATGCTAAATGTCAAAAATGATAAGTGTCACCATGAAAAATGTCAAAAATGACAAATTTCAAGATGGCAAATGTCAAAGATGTCAAATGACAAATGTCTCATTGCTAAATGTCAAAAATGAAAAGTGTCACCATGAAAAATGTCAAAAATGACAAATTTCAAGATGGCAAATGGCAAATGTCAAAGATGTCAAATGACAAATGTCACAATGCTAAATGTCAAAAATGAAAAGTGTCACCATGAAAAATGTCAAAAATGACAAATTTCAAGATGGCAAATGTCAATGATGTCAAATGACAAATGTCACAATGCTAAATGTCAAAAATGAAAAGTCTCACCATGAAAAATGTCAAAAATGACAAATTTCAAGATGGCAAATGTCAAAGATGTCAAATGACAAATGTCACAATGCTAAATGTCAAAAATGAAAAGTGTCACCATGAAAAATGTCAAAAATGACAAATTTCAAGATGGCAAATGTCAAAGATGTCAAATGACAAATGTCACAATGCTAAATGTCAAAAATGAAAAGTGTCACAATGCTAAATGTCAAAAATGACAAATGTCACAATGCTAAATGTCAAAAATGAAAAATGTCAAAAATAACAAATTTCAAGATAGCAAATGTCAAAGATGTCAAATGACAAATGTCACAATGCTAAATGTCAAAAATGACAAAATTTCAAGATGGCAAATGTCAAAGATGTCAAATGACAAATGTCACAATGCTAAATGTCAAAAATGAAAAGTGTCACTATAAAATGTCAAAAATGACAAATTTCAAGATGGCAAATGTCAAAGATGTCAAATGACAAATGTCACAATGCTAAATGTCAAAAATGAAAAGTGTCACCATGAAAAATGTCAAAAATGACAAATTTCAAAATGGCAAATGTCAAAACTGACAAATGTCACAATGCTAAATGTCAAAAATAAAAAGTGTCACCATGAAAAATGTCAAAAATGACAAATTTCAAGATGGCAAATGTCAAAGATGTCAAATGACAAATGTCACAATGCTAAATGTCAAAAATGAAAAGTGTCACAATGCTAAATGTCAAAACTGACAAATGTCACAATGCTAAATGTCAAAAATGAAAAGTGTCACCATGAAAAATGTCAAAAATGACAAATTTCAAGATGGCAAATGTCAAAGATGTCAAATGACAAATGTCTCATTGCTAAATGTCAAAAATGAAAAGTGTCACCATGAAAAATGTCAAAAATGACAAATTTCAAGATGGCAAATGGCAAATGTCAAAGATGTCAAATGACAAATGTCACAATGCTAAATGTCAAAAATGAAAAGTGTCACCATGAAAAATGTCAAAAATGACAAATTTCAAGATGGCAAATGTCAATGATGTCAAATGACAAATGTCACAATGCTAAATGTCAAAAATGAAAAGTCTCACCATGAAAAATGTCAAAAATGACAAATTTCAAGATGGCAAATGTCAAAGATGTCAAATGACAAATGTCACAATGCTAAATGTCAAAAATGAAAAGTGTCACCATGAAAAATGTCAAAAATGACAAATTTCAAGATGGCAAATGTCAAAGATGTCAAATGACAAATGTCACAATGCTAAATGTCAAAAATGAAAAGTGTCACAATGCTAAATGTCAAAAATGACAAATGTCACAATGCTAAATGTCAAAAATGAAAAATGTCAAAAATAACAAATTTCAAGATAGCAAATGTCAAAGATGTCAAATGACAAATGTCACAATGCTAAATGTCAAAAATGACAAAATTTCAAGATGGCAAATGTCAAAGATGTCAAATGACAAATGTCACAATGCTAAATGTCAAAAATGAAAAGTGTCACTATAAAATGTCAAAAATGACAAATTTCAAGATGGCAAATGTCAAAGATGTCAAATGACAAATGTCACAATGCTAAATGTCAAAAATGAAAAGTGTCACCATGAAAAATGTCAAAAATGACAAATTTCAAAATGGCAAATGTCAAAACTGACAAATGTCACAATGCTAAATGTCAAAAATAAAAAGTGTCACCATGAAAAATGTCAAAAATGACAAATTTCAAGATGGCAAATGTCAAAGATGTCAAATGACAAATGTCACAATGCTAAATGTCAAAAATAAAAAGTGTCACAATGCTAAATGTCAAAACTGACAAATGTCACAATGCTAAATGTTAAAAATGAAAAATGTCAAAAATAACAAATTTCAAGATAGCAAATGTCAAAGATGTCAAATGACAAATGTCACAATGCTAAATGTCAAAAATGACAAATTTCAAGATGGCAAATGTCAAAGATGTCAAATGACAAATGTCACAATGCTAAATGTCAAAAATGAAAAGTGTCACTATGAAAAATATCAAAAATGACAAATTTCAAGATGGCAAATGTCAAAGATGTCAAATGACAAATGTCACAATGACAAATGTCACAATGCTAAATGTCAAAAATGAAAAGTGTCACCATGAAAAATGTCAAAAATGACAAATTTCAAAATGGCAAATGTCAAAACTGACAAATGTCACAATGCTAAATGTCAAAAATGAAAAGTGTCGCCATGAAAAATGTCAAAAATGACAAATTTCAAGATGGCAAATGTCAAAGATGTCAAATGACAAATGTCACAATGCTAAATGTCAAAAATGAAAAGTGTCACCATGAAAAATGTCAAAAATGACAAATTTCAAGACGGCAAATGTCAAAGATGTCAAATGACAAATGTCACAATGCTAAATGTCAAAAATGAAAAGTGTCACCATAAAAAATGTCAAAAATAACAAATTTCAAGATGGCAAATGTCTAAGATGTCAAATGACAAATGTCACAATGCTAAATGTCAAAAATGAAAAGTGTCACCATGAAAAATGTCAAAAATGACAAATTTCAAGATGGCAAATGTCAAAACTGACAAATGTCACAATGCTAAATGTCAAAAATGAAAAGTGTCACCATGAAAAATGTCAAAAATGACAAATTTCAAGATGGCAAATGTCAAAGATGTCAAATGACAAATGTCACAATGCTAAATGTCAAAAATGAAAAGTGTCACCATAAAAAATGTCAAAAATGACAAATTTCAAGATGGCAAATGTCAAAGATGTCAAATGAGAAATGTCACAATGCTAAATGTCAAAAATGAAAAGTGTCACCATGAAAAATGTCAAAAATAACAAATTTCAAGATGGCAAATGTCAAAGATGTCAAATGACAAATGTCACAATGCTAAATGTCAAAAATGAAAAGTGTCACCATGAAAAATGTCAAAAATGACAAATTTCAAGATGACAAATGTCAAAGATGTCAAATGACAAATATCACAATGCTAAATGTCAAAAATGACAAATTTCAAGATGGCAAATATCAAAGATGTCAAATGACAAATGTCACAATGCTAAATGTCAAAAATAAAAAGTGTCACCATGAAAAATGTCAAAAATGACAAATTTCAAGATGACAAATGTCAAAGATGTCAAATGACAAATGTCACAATGCTAAATGTCAAAAATGACAAATTTCAAGATGGCAAATGTCAAAACTGACAAATGTCACAATGCTAAATGTCAAAAATGAAAAGTGTCACCATGAAAAATGTCAAAAATAACAAATTTCAAGATGGCAAATGTCAAAGATGTCAAATGACAAATGTCACAATGCTAAATGTCAAAAATGACAAATTTCAAGATGGCAAATGTCAAAAATGTCAAATGACAAATGTCACAATGCTAAATGTTAAAAATAAAAAGTGTCACCATGAAAAATGTCAAAAATGACAAATTTCAAGATGGCAAATGTCAAAGATGTCAAATGACAAATGTCACAATGCTAAATGTCAAAAATGACAAATTTCAAGATGGCAAATGTCAAAGATGTCAAATGACAAATGTCACAATGCTAAATGTTAAAAATGAAAAGTGTCACCATGAAAAATGTCAAAAATGACAAATTTCACGATGGCAAATGTCAAAACTGACAAATGTCACAATGCTAAATGTCAAAAATAAAAAGTGTCACCATGAAAAATGTCAAAAATGACAAATTTGAAGATGGCAAATGTCAAAGATGTCAAATGACAAATGTCACAATGCTAAATGTCAAAAATGAAAAGTGTCAAAAATAACAAATTTCAAGATGGCAAATGTCAAAGATGTCAAATGACAAATGTCACAATGCTAAATGTCAAAAATGACAAATTTTAAGATGGCAAATGTCAAAGATGTCAAATGACAAATGTCACAATGCTAAATGTCAAAAATGAAAAGTGTCACCATGAAAAATGTCAAAAATGACAAATTTTAAGATGGCAAATGTCAAAGATGTCAAATGACAAATGTCACAATGCTAAATGTCAAAAATGACAAATTTCAAAATGGCAAATGTCAAAGATGTCAAATGACAAATGTCACAATGCTAAATGTCAAAAATGAAAAGTGTCACCATGAAAAATGTCAAAAATGACAAATTTCAAGATGGCAAATGTCAACGATGTCAAATGACAAGTGTCACAATGCTAAATGTCAAAAATGAAAAGTGTCACCATGAAAAATGTCAAAAATAACAAATTTCAAGATGGCAAATGTCAAAGATGTCAAATGACAAATGTCACAATGCTAAATGTCAAAAATAAAAAGTGTCACCATGAAAAATGTCAAAAATGACAAATTTCAAGATGGCAAATGTCAAAGATGTCAAATGACAAATGTCACAATGCTAAATGTCAAAAATGAAAAGTGTCACCATGAAAAATGTCAAAAATGACAAATTTCAAGACGGCAAATGTCAAAGATGTCAAATGAAAATGTCACAATGCTAAATGTCAAAAATGAAAAGTGTCACCATAAAAAATGTCAAAAATAACAAATTTCAAGATGGCAAATGTCAAAGATGTCAAATGACAAATGTCACAATGCTAAATGTCAAAAATGAAAAGTGTCACCATAAAAAATGTCAAAAATGACAAATTTCAAGATGGCAAATGTCAAAACTGACAAATGTCACAATGCTAAATGTCAAAAATGATAAGTGTCACCATGAAAAATGTCAAAAATAACAAATTTCAAGATGGCAAATCTCCAAGATGTCAAATGACAAATGTCACAATGCTAAATGTCAAAAATGAAAAGTGTCACTATGAAAAATGTCAAAAATGACAAATTTCAAGATGGCAAATGTCAAAGATGTCAAATGACAAATGTCACAATGCTTAATGTCAAAAATGATAAGTGTCACCATGAAAAATGTCAAAAATAACAAATTTCAAGATGGCAAATGTCAAAGATGTCAAATGACAAATGTCACAATGCTAAATGTTAAAAATGAAAAGTGTCACCATGAAAAATGTCAAAAATGACAAATTTCAAGATGGCAAATGTCAAAGATGTCAAATGACAAATGTCACAATGCTAAATGTCAAAAATGAAAAGTGTCACCATGAAAAATGTCAAAAATGACAAATTTCAAGATGGAAAATGTCAAAGATGTCAAATGACAAATGTCACAATGCTAAATGTCAAAAATGAAAAGCGTCACCATGAAAAATGTCAAAAATAAAAAGCGTCACCATGAAAAATGTCAAAAATAACAAATTTCAAGATGGCAAATGTCAAAGCTGTCAAATGACAAATGTCACAATGCTAAATGTCAAAAATGAAAAGTGTCACAATGCTTAATGTCAAAAATGACAAATTTTACGATGGCAAATGTCAAAACTGACAAATGTCACAATGCTAAATGTCAAAAATGAAAAATGTCAAAAATAACAAATTTCAAGATAGCAAATGTCAAAGATGTCAAATGACAAATGTCACAATGCTAAATGTCAAAAATGACAAATTTCAAGATGGCAAATGTCAAAGATGTCAAATGACAAATGTCACAATGCTAAATGTCAAAAATGAAAAGTGTTACCATGAAAAATGTCAAAAATGACAAATATCAAGATGGCAAATGTCAAAGATGTCAAATGACAAATGTCACAATGCTAAATGTAAAAATGAAAAGTGTCACCATGAAAAATGTCAAAAATGACAAATTTCAAGATGGCAAATGTCAAAACTGACAAATGTCACAATGCTAAATGTCAAAAATGAAAAGTGTCACCATGAAAAATGTCAAAAATAACAAATTTCAAGATGGCAAATGTCCAAGATGTCAAATGACAAATGTCACAATGCTAAATGTCAAAAATGAAAAGTGTCACCATGAAAAATGTCAAAAATGACAAATTTCAAGATGGCAAATGTCAAAGATGTCAAATGACAAATGTCACAATGCTAAATGTCAAAAATGATAAGTGTCACCATGAAAAATGTCAAAAATAACAAATTTCAAGATGGCAAATGTCAAAGATGTCAAATGACAAATGTCACAATGCTAAATGTCAAAAATGAAAAGTGTCACCATGAAAAATGTAAAAAATGACAAATTTCAAGATGGCAAATGTCAAAGATGTCAAATGACAAATGTCACAATGCTAAATGTCAAAAATGAAAAGTGTCACCATGAAAAATGTCAAAAATGACAAATTTCAAGATGGCAAATGTCAAAGATGTCAAATGACAAATGTCACAATGCTAAATGTCAAAAATAAAAAGTGTCAAAAATAACAAATTTCAAGATGGCAAATGTCAAAGATGTCAAATGACAAATGTCACAATGCTAAATGTCAAAAATGACAAATTTTAAGATGGCAAATGTCAAAGATGTCAAATGACAAATGTCACAATGCTAAATGTCAAAAATGAAAAGTGTCACCATGAAAAATGTCAAAAATGACAAATTTCAAGATGGCAAATGTCAAAGATGTCAAATGACAAATGTCACAATGCTAAATGTCAAAAATGACAAATTTCAAGATCGCAAATGTCAAAGATGTCAAATGACAAATGTCACAATGCTAAATGTCAAAAATAAAAAGTGTCACCATGAAAAATGTCAAAAATGACAAATTTCAAGATGGCAAATGTCAACGATGTCAAATGACAAATGTCACAATGCTAAATGTCAAAAATGAAAAGTGTCACCATGAAAAATGTCAAAAATAACAAATTTTAAGATGGCAAATGTCAAAGATGTCAAATGACAAATGTCACAATGCTAAATGTCAAAAATGAAAAGTGTCACCATGAAAAATGTCAAAAATGACAAATTTCAAGATGGCAAATGTCAAAGATGTTAAATGACAAATGTCACAATGCTAAATGTCAAAAATGACAAATTTCAAGATGGCAAATGTCAAAGATGTCAAATGACAAATGTCACAATGCTAAATGTCAAAAATGAAAAGTGTCACCATGAAAAATGTCAAAAATGACAAATTTCAAGATGGCAAATGTCAACGATGTCAAATGACAAATGTCACAATGCTAAATGTCAAAAATGAAAAGTGTCACCATGAAAAATGACAAAAATAACAAATTTTAAGATGGCAAATGTCAAAGATGTCAAATGACAAATGTCACAATGCTAAATGTCAAAAATGAAAAGTGTTACCATGAAAAATGTAAAAAATGACAAATTTCAAGATGGCAAATGTCAAAGATGTCAAATGACAAATGTCACAATGCTAAATGTCAAAAATGAAAAGTGTTACCATGAAAAATGTCACAAATGACAAATTTCATGATGGCAAATGTCAAAGATGTCAAATGACAAATGTCACAATGCTAAATGTCAAAAATGAAAAGTGTCACCATAAAAAATGTCAAAAATAACAAATTTCAAGATGGCAAATGTCAAAGATGTCAAATGACAAATGTCACAATGCTAAATGTCAAAAATGAAAAGTGTCA
Organism: Altica lythri; assembly: GCA_964028335.1. NCBI lineage: Eukaryota > Metazoa > Arthropoda > Insecta > Coleoptera > Chrysomelidae > Altica > Altica lythri. The sequence continues at coordinate 19,353,328 of OZ034800.1, read as the reverse complement.
CCATGAAAAATGTCAAAAATGACAAATTTCAAGATGGCAAATGTCAAAACTGACAAATGTCACAATGCTAAATGTCAAAAATGATAAGTGTCACCATGAAAAATGTCAAAAATAACAAATTTCAAGATGGCAAATGTCCAAGATGTCAAATGACAAATGTCACAATGCTAAATGTCAAAAATGAAAAGTGTCACCATGAAAAATGACAAAAATGACAAATTTCAAAAACGACAAATTTCAAGATGGCAAATGTCAAAGTTGTCAAATGACAAATGTCACAATGCTAAATGTCAAAAATGATAAGTGTCACCATAAAAAATGTCAAAAATAACAATTTTCAAGATGGCAAATGTCAAAGATGTCAAATGACAAATGTCACAATGCTAAATGTCAAAAATGAAAAGTGTCACCATGAAAAATGTCAAAAATGACAAATTTCAAGATGGCAAATGTCAAAGATGTTAAATGACAAATGTCACAATGCTAAATGTCAAAAATAAAAAATGTCACCATGAAAAATGTCAAAAATGACAAATTTCAAGATGGAAAATGTCAAAGATGTCAAATGAGAAATGTCACAATGCTAAATGTCAAAAATGAAAAGCGTCACCATGAAAAATGTCAAAAATGACAAATTTCAAGATGGCAAATGTCAAAGCTGTCAAATGACAAATGTCACAATGCTAAATGTCAAAAATGAAAAGTGTCACAATGCTTAATGTCAAAAATGACAAATTTCACGATGGCAAATGTCAAAACTGACAAATGTCACAATGCTAAATGTCCAAAATGAAAAATGTCAAAAATAACAAATTTCAAGATAGCAAATGTCAAAGATGTCAAATGACAAATGTCACAATGCTAAATGTCAAAAATGACAAATTTCAAGATGGCAAATGTCAAAGATGTCAAATGACAAATGTCACAATGCTAAATGTCAAAAATGAAAAGTGTCACCATGAAAAATGTCAAAAATGACAAATTTCAAGATGGCAAATGTCAAAGATGTCAAATGACAAATGTCACAATGCTAAATGTCAAAAATGAAAAGTGTCACCATGAAAAATGTCAAAAATGACAAATTTCAAGATGGCAAATGTCAAAACTGACAAATGTCACAATGCTAAATGTCAAAAATGATAAGTGTCACCATGAAAAATGTCAAAAATGACAAATTTCAAGATGGCAAATGTCAAAGATGTCAAATGACAAATGTCTCTTTGCTAAATGTCAAAAATGAAAAGTGTCACCATGAAAAATGTCAAAAATGACAAATTTTAAGATGGCAAATGGCAAATGTCAAAGATGTCAAATGACAAATGTCACAATGCTAAATGTCAAAAATGAAAAGTGTCACCATGAAAAATGTCAAAAATGACAAATTTCAAGATGGCAAATGTCAATGATGTCAAATGACAATTGTCACAATGCTAAATGTCAAAAATGAAAAGTCTCACCATGAAAAATGTCAAAAATGACAAATCTCAAGATGGCAAATGTCAAAGATGTCAAATGACAAATGTCACAATGCTAAATGTCAAAAATGAAAAGTGTCACCATGAAAAATGTCAAAAATGACAAATTTCAAGATGGCAAATGTCAAAGATGTCAAATGACAAATGTCACAATGCTAAATGTCAAAAATGAAAAGTGTCACAATGCTAAATGTCAAAAATGACAAATGTCACAATGCTAAATGTCAAAAATGAAAAATGTCAAAAATAACAAATTTCAAGATAGCAAATGTCAAAGATGTCAAATGACAAATGTCACAATGCTAAATGTCAAAAATGACAAAATTTCAAGATGGCAAATGTCAAAGATGTCAAATGACAAATGTCACAATGCTAAATGTCAAAAATGAAAAGTGTCACTATGAAAAATGTCAAAAATGACAAATTTCAAAATGTCAAATGTCAAAACTGACAAATGTCACAATGCTAAATGTCAAAAATAAAAAGTGTCACCATGAAAAATGTCAAAAATGACAAATTTCAAGATGGCAAATGTCAAAGATGTCAAATGACAAATGTCACAATGCTAAATGTCAAAAATGAAAAGTGTCACAATGCTAAATGTCAAAACTGACAAATGTCACAATGCTAAATGTCAAAAATGAAAAATGTCAAAAATAACAAATTTCAAGGTAGCAAATGTCAAAGATGTCAAATGACAAATGTCACAATGCTAAATGTCAAAAATGACAAATTTCAAGATGGCAAATGTCAAAGATGTCAAATGACAAATGTCACAATGCTAAATGTCAAAAATGAAAAGTGTCACTATGAAAAATGTCAAAAATGACAAATTTCAAGATGGCAAATGTCAAAGATGTCAAATGACAAATGTCACAATGACAAATGTCACAATGCTAAATGTCAAAAATGAAAAGTGTCACCATGAAAAATGTCAAAAATGACAAATTTCAAAATGGCAAATGTCAAAACTGACAAATGTCACAATGCTAAATGTCAAAAATGAAAAGTGTCACCATGAAAAATGTCAAAAATGACAAATTTCAAGACGGCAAATGTCAAAGATGTCAAATGACAAATGTCACAATGCTAAATGTCAAAAATGAAAAGTGTCACCATAAAAAATATCAAAAATAACAAATTTCAAGATGGCAAATGTCTAGGATGTCAAATGACAAATGTCACAATGCTAAATGTCAAAAATGAAAAGTGTCACCATGAAAAATGTCAAAAATGACAAATTTCAAGATGGCAAATGTCAAAACTGACAAATGTCACAATGCTAAATGTCAAAAATGAAAAGTGTCACCATGAAAAATGTCAAAAATGACAAATTTCAAGATGGCAAATGTCAAAGATGTCAAATGACAAATGTCACAATGCTAAATGTCAAAAATGAAAAGTGTCACCATGAAAAATGTCAAAAATGACAAATTTCAAGATGGCAAATGTCAAAGATGTCAAATGAGAAATGTCACAATGCTAAATGTCAAAAATGAAAAGTGTCACCATGAAAAATGTCAAAAATAACAAATTTCAAGATGGCAAATGTCAAAGATGTCAAATGAGAAATGTCACAATGCTAAATGTCAAAAATGATAAGTGTCACCATGAAAAATGTCAAAAATAACAATTTTCAAGATGGCAAATGTCAAAGATGTCAAATGACAAATGTCACAATGCTAAATGTCAAAAATGAAAAGTGTCACCATGAAAAATGTCAAAAATGACAAATTTCAAGATGGCAAATGTCAAAGATGTCAAATGACAAATGTCACAATGCTAAATGTCAAAAATAAAAAATGTCACCATGAAAAATGTCAAAAATGACAAATTTCAAGATGGAAAATGTCAAAGATGTCAAATGAGAAATGTCACAATGCTAAATGTCAAAAATGAAAAGCGTCACCATGAAAAATGTCAAAAATGACAAATTTCAAGATGGCAAATGTCAAAGCTGTCAAATGACAAATGTCACAATGCTAAATGTCAAAAATGAAAAGTGTCACAATGCTTAATGTCAAAAATGACAAATTTCACGATGGCAAATGTCAAAACTGACAAATGTCACAATGCTAAATGTCCAAAATGAAAAATGTCAAAAATAACAAATTTCAAGATAGCAAATGTCAAAGATGTCAAATGACAAATGTCACAATGCTAAATGTCAAAAATGACAAATTTCAAGATGGCAAATGTCAAAGATGTCAAATGACAAATGTCACAATGCTAAATGTCAAAAATGAAAAGTGTCACCATGAAAAATGTCAAAAATGACAAATTTCAAGATGGCAAATGTCAAAGATGTCAAATGACAAATGTCACAATGCTAAATGTCAAAAATGAAAAGTGTCACCATGAAAAATGTCAAAAATGACAAATTTCAAGATGGCAAATGTCAAAACTGACAAATGTCACAATGCTAAATGTCAAAAATGATAAGTGTCACCATGAAAAATGTCAAAAATGACAAATTTCAAGATGGCAAATGTCAAAGATGTCAAATGACAAATGTCTCTTTGCTAAATGTCAAAAATGAAAAGTGTCACCATGAAAAATGTCAAAAATGACAAATTTTAAGATGGCAAATGGCAAATGTCAAAGATGTCAAATGACAAATGTCACAATGGTAAATGTCAAAAATGAAAAGTGTCACCATGAAAAATGTCAAAAATGACAAATTTCAAGATGGCAAATGTCAATGATGTCAAATGACAATTGTCACAATGCTAAATGTCAAAAATGAAAAGTCTCACCATGAAAAATGTCAAAAATGACAAATTTCAAGATGGCAAATGTCAAAGATGTCAAATGACAAATGTCACAATGCTAAATGTCAAAAATGAAAAGTGTCACCATGAAAAATGTCAAAAATGACAAATTTCAAGATGGCAAATGTCAAAGATGTCAAATGACAAATGTCACAATGCTAAATGTCAAAAATGAAAAGTGTCACAATGCTAAATGTCAAAAATGACAAATGTCACAATGCTAAATGTCAAAAATGAAAAATGTCAAAAATAACAAATTTCAAGATAGCAAATGTCAAAGATGTCAAATGACAAATGTCACAATGCTAAATGTCAAAAATGACAAAATTTCAAGATGGCAAATGTCAAAGATGTCAAATGACAAATGTCACAATGCTAAATGTCAAAAATGAAAAGTGTCACTATGAAAAATGTCAAAAATGACAAATTTCAAAATGTCAAATGTCAAAACTGACAAATGTCACAATGCTAAATGTCAAAAATAAAAAGTGTCACCATGAAAAATGTCAAAAATGACAAATTTCAAGATGGCAAATGTCAAAGATGTCAAATGACAAATGTCACAATGCTAAATGTCAAAAATGAAAAGTGTCACAATGCTAAATGTCAAAACTGACAAATGTCACAATGCTAAATGTCAAAAATGAAAAATGTCAAAAATAACAAATTTCAAGGTAGCAAATGTCAAAGATGTCAAATGACAAATGTCACAATGCTAAATGTCAAAAATGACAAATTTCAAGATGGCAAATGTCAAAGATGTCAAATGACAAATGTCACAATGCTAAATGTCAAAAATGAAAAGTGTCACTATGAAAAATGTCAAAAATGACAAATTTCAAGATGGCAAATGTCAAAGATGTCAAATGACAAATGTCACAATGACAAATGTCACAATGCTAAATGTCAAAAATGAAAAGTGTCACCATGAAAAATGTCAAAAATGACAAATTTCAAAATGGCAAATGTCAAAACTGACAAATGTCACAATGCTAAATGTCAAAAATGAAAAGTGTCACCATGAAAAATGTCAAAAATGACAAATTTCAAGACGGCAAATGTCAAAGATGTCAAATGACAAATGTCACAATGCTAAATGTCAAAAATGAAAAGTGTCACCATAAAAAATATCAAAAATAACAAATTTCAAGATGGCAAATGTCTAGGATGTCAAATGACAAATGTCACAATGCTAAATGTCAAAAATGAAAAGTGTCACCATGAAAAATGTCAAAAATGACAAATTTCAAGATGGCAAATGTCAAAACTGACAAATGTCAAAAATGAAAAGTGTCACCATGAAAAATGTCAAAAATGACAAATTTCAAGATGGCAAATGTCAAAGATGTCAAATGACAAATGTCACAATGCTAAATGTCAAAAATGAAAAGTGTCACCATGAAAAATGTCAAAAATGACAAATTTCAAGATGGCAAATGTCAAAGATGTCAAATGAGAAATGTCACAATGCTAAATGTCAAAAATGAAAAGTGTCACCATGAAAAATGTCAAAAATAACAAATTTCAAGATGGCAAATGTCAAAGATGTCAAATGACAAATGTCACAATGCTAAATGTCAAAAATGAAAAGTGTCACCATGAAAAATGTCAAAAATGACAAATTTCAAAATGACAAATGTCAAAGATGTCAAATGACAAATATCACAATGCTAAATGTCAAAAATGACAAATTTCAAGATGGCAAATATCAAAGATGTCAAATGACAAATGTCACAATGCTAAATGTCAAAAATGAAAAGTGTCACCATGAAAAATGTCAAAAATAACAAATTTCAAGATGGCAAATGTCAAAGATGTCAAATGACAAATGTCACAATGCTAAATGTCAAAAATGACAAATTTCAAGATGGCAAATGTCAAAAATGTCAAATGACAAATGTCACAATGCTAAATGTTAAAAATAAAAAGTGTCACCATGAAAAATGTCAAAAATGACAAATTTCAAAATGGCAAATGTCAAAGATGTCAAATGACAAATGTCACAATGCTAAATGTCAAAAATGACAAATTTCAAGATGGCAAATGTCAAAGATGTCAAATGACAAATGTCACAATGCTAAATGTTAAAAATGAAAAGTGTCACCATGAAAAATGTCAAAAATGACAAATTTCACGATGGCAAATGTCAAAACTGACAAATGTCACAATGCTAAATGTCAAAAATAAAAAGTGTCACCATGAAAAATGTCAAAAATGACAAATTTCAAGATGGCAAATGTCAAAGATGTCAAATGACAAATGTCACAATGCTAAATGTCAAAAATGAAAAGTGTCAAAAATAACAAATTTCAAGATGGCAAATGTCAAAGATGTCAAATGACAAATGTCACAATGCTAAATGTCAAAAATGACAAATTTTAAGATGGCAAATGTCAAAGATGTCAAATGACAAATGTCACAATGCTAAATGTCAAAAATGAAAAGTGTCACCATGAAAAATGTCAAAAATGACAAATTTTAAGATGGCAAATGTCAAAGATGTCAAATGACAAATGTCACAATGCTAAATGTCAAAAATGACAAATTTCAAAATGGCAAATGTCAAAGATGTCAAATGACAAATGTCACAATGCTAAATGTCAAAAATGAAAAGTGTCACCATGAAAAATGTCAAAAATGACAAATTTCAAGATGGCAAATGTCAACGATGTCAAATGACAAGTGTCACAATGCTAAATGTCAAAAATGAAAAGTGTCACCATGAAAAATGTCAAAAATAACAAATTTCAAGATGGCAAATGTCAAAGATGTCAAATGACAAATGTCACAATGCTAAATGTCAAAAATAAAAAGTGTCACCATGAAAAATGTCAAAAATGACAAATTTCAAGATGGCAAATGTCAAAGATGTCAAATGACAAATGTCACAATGCTAAATGTCAAAAATGAAAAGTGTCACCATGAAAAATGTCAAAAATGACAAATTTCAAGACGGCAAATGTCAAAGATGTCAAATGAAAATGTCACAATGCTAAATGTCAAAAATGAAAAGTGTCACCATAAAAAATGTCAAAAATAACAAATTTCAAGATGGCAAATGTCAAAGATGTCAAATGACAAATGTCACAATGCTAAATGTCAAAAATGAAAAGTGTCACCATAAAAAATGTCAAAAATGACAAATTTCAAGATGGCAAATGTCAAAACTGACAAATGTCACAATGCTAAATGTCAAAAATGATAAGTGTCACCATGAAAAATGTCAAAAATAACAAATTTCAAGATGGCAAATCTCCAAGATGTCAAATGACAAATGTCACAATGCTAAATGTCAAAAATGAAAAGTGTCACTATGAAAAATGTCAAAAATGACAAATTTCAAGATGGCAAATGTCAAAGATGTCAAATGACAAATGTCACAATGCTTAATGTCAAAAATGATAAGTGTCACCATGAAAAATGTCAAAAATAACAAATTTCAAGATGGCAAATGTCAAAGATGTCAAATGACAAATGTCACAATGCTAAATGTTAAAAATGAAAAGTGTCACCATGAAAAATGTCAAAAATGACAAATTTCAAGATGGCAAATGTCAAAGATGTCAAATGACAAATGTCACAATGCTAAATGTCAAAAATGAAAAGTGTCACCATGAAAAATGTCAAAAATGACAAATTTCAAGATGGAAAATGTCAAAGATGTCAAATGACAAATGTCACAATGCTAAATGTCAAAAATGAAAAGCGTCACCATGAAAAATGTCAAAAATAAAAAGCGTCACCATGAAAAATGTCAAAAATGACAAATTTCAAGATGGCAAATGTCAAAGCTGTCAAATGACAAATGTCACAATGCTAAATGTCAAAAATGAAAAGTGTCACAATGCTTAATGTCAAAAATGACAAATTTTACGATGGCAAATGTCAAAACTGACAAATGTCACAATGCTAAATGTCAAAAATGAAAAATGTCAAAAATAACAAATTTCAAGATAGCAAATGTCAAAGATGTCAAATGACAAATGTCACAATGCTAAATGTCAAAAATGACAAATTTCAAGATGGCAAATGTCAAAGATGTCAAATGACAAATGTCACAATGCTAAATGTCAAAAATGAAAAGTGTTACCATGAAAAATGTCAAAAATGACAAATATCAAGATGGCAAATGTCAAAGATGTCAAATGACAAATGTCACAATGCTAAATGTAAAAATGAAAAGTGTCACCATGAAAAATGTCAAAAATGACAAATTTCAAGATGGCAAATGTCAAAACTGACAAATGTCACAATGCTAAATGTCAAAAATGAAAAGTGTCACCATGAAAAATGTCAAAAATAACAAATTTCAAGATGGCAAATGTCCAAGATGTCAAATGACAAATGTCACAATGCTAAATGTCAAAAATGAAAAGTGTCACCATGAAAAATGTCAAAAATGACAAATTTCAAGATGGCAAATGTCAAAGATGTCAAATGACAAATGTCACAATGCTAAATGTCAAAAATGATAAGTGTCACCATGAAAAATGTCAAAAATAACAAATTTCAAGATGGCAAATGTCAAAGATGTCAAATGACAAATGTCACAATGCTAAATGTCAAAAATGAAAAGTGTCACCATGAAAAATGTAAAAAATGACAAATTTCAAGATGGCAAATGTCAAAGATGTCAAATGACAAATGTCACAATGCTAAATGTCAAAAATGAAAAGTGTCACCATGAAAAATGTCAAAAATGACAAATTTCAAGATGGCAAATGTCAAAGATGTCAAATGACAAATGTCACAATGCTAAATGTCAAAAATAAAAAGTGTCAAAAATAACAAATTTCAAGATGGCAAATGTCAAAGATGTCAAATGACAAATGTCACAATGCTAAATGTCAAAAATGACAAATTTTAAGATGGCAAATGTCAAAGATGTCAAATGACAAATGTCACAATGCTAAATGTCAAAAATGAAAAGTGTCACCATGAAAAATGTCAAAAATGACAAATTTCAAGATGGCAAATGTCAAAGATGTCAAATGACAAATGTCACAATGCTAAATGTCAAAAATGACAAATTTCAAGATCGCAAATGTCAAAGATGTCAAATGACAAATGTCACAATGCTAAATGTCAAAAATAAAAAGTGTCACCATGAAAAATGTCAAAAATGACAAATTTCAAGATGGCAAATGTCAACGATGTCAAATGACAAATGTCACAATGCTAAATGTCAAAAATGAAAAGTGTCACCATGAAAAATGTCAAAAATAACAAATTTTAAGATGGCAAATGTCAAAGATGTCAAATGACAAATGTCACAATGCTAAATGTCAAAAATGAAAAGTGTCACCATGAAAAATGTCAAAAATGACAAATTTCAAGATGGCAAATGTCAAAGATGTTAAATGACAAATGTCACAATGCTAAATGTCAAAAATGACAAATTTCAAGATGGCAAATGTCAAAGATGTCAAATGACAAATGTCACAATGCTAAATGTCAAAAATGAAAAGTGTCACCATGAAAAATGTCAAAAATGACAAATTTCAAGATGGCAAATGTCAACGATGTCAAATGACAAATGTCACAATGCTAAATGTCAAAAATGAAAAGTGTCACCATGAAAAATGACAAAAATAACAAATTTTAAGATGGCAAATGTCAAAGATGTCAAATGACAAATGTCACAATGCTAAATGTCAAAAATGAAAAGTGTTACCATGAAAAATGTAAAAAATGACAAATTTCAAGATGGCAAATGTCAAAGATGTCAAATGACAAATGTCACAATGCTAAATGTCAAAAATGAAAAGTGTTACCATGAAAAATGTCACAAATGACAAATTTCATGATGGCAAATGTCAAAGATGTCAAATGACAAATGTCACAATGCTAAATGTCAAAAATGAAAAGTGTCACCATAAAAAATGTCAAAAATAACAAATTTCAAGATGGCAAATGTCAAAGATGTCAAATGACAAATGTCACAATGCTAAATGTCAAAAATGAAAAGTGTCACCATGAAAAATGTCAAAAATGACAAATTTCAAGATGGCAAATGTCAAAACTGACAAATGTCACAATGCTAAATGTCAAAAATGATAAGTGTCACCATGAAAAATGTCAAAAATAACAAATTTCAAGATGGCAAATGTCCAAGATGTCAAATGACAAATGTCACAATGCTAAATGTCAAAAATGAAAAGTGTCACCATGAAAAATGACAAAAATGACAAATTTCAAAAACGACAAATTTCAAGATGGCAAATGTCAAAGTTGTCAAATGACAAATGTCACAATGCTAAATGTCAAAAATGATAAGTGTCACCATGAAAAATGTCAAAAATAACAATTTTCAAGATGGCAAATGTCAAAGATGTCAAATGACAAATGTCACAATGCTAAATGTCAAAAATGAAAAGTGTCACCATGAAAAATGTCAAAAATGACAAATTTCAAGATGGCAAATGTCAAAGATGTCAAATGACAAATGTCACAATGCTAAATGTCAAAAATAAAAAATGTCACCATGAAAAATGTCAAAAATGACAAATTTCAAGATGGAAAATGTCAAAGATGTCAAATGAGAAATGTCACAATGCTAAATGTCAAAAATGAAAAGCGTCACCATGAAAAATGTCAAAAATGACAAATTTCAAGATGGCAAATGTCAAAGCTGTCAAATGACAAATGTCACAATGCTAAATGTCAAAAATGAAAAGTGTCACAATGCTTAATGTCAAAAATGACAAATTTCACGATGGCAAATGTCAAAACTGACAAATGTCACAATGCTAAATGTCCAAAATGAAAAATGTCAAAAATAACAAATTTCAAGATAGCAAATGTCAAAGATGTCAAATGACAAATGTCACAATGCTAAATGTCAAAAATGACAAATTTCAAGATGGCAAATGTCAAAGATGTCAAATGACAAATGTCACAATGCTAAATGTCAAAAATGAAAAGTGTCACCATGAAAAATGTCAAAAATGACAAATTTCAAGATGGCAAATGTCAAAGATGTCAAATGACAAATGTCACAATGCTAAATGTCAAAAATGAAAAGTGTCACCATGAAAAATGTCAAAAATGACAAATTTCAAGATGGCAAATGTCAAAACTGACAAATGTCACAATGCTAAATGTCAAAAATGATAAGTGTCACCATGAAAAATGTCAAAAATGACAAATTTCAAGATGGCAAATGTCAAAGATGTCAAATGACAAATGTCTCTTTGCTAAATGTCAAAAATGAAAAGTGTCACCATGAAAAATGTCAAAAATGACAAATTTTAAGATGGCAAATGGCAAATGTCAAAGATGTCAAATGACAAATGTCACAATGCTAAATGTCAAAAATGAAAAGTGTCACCATGAAAAATGTCAAAAATGACAAATTTCAAGATGGCAAATGTCAATGATGTCAAATGACAATTGTCACAATGCTAAATGTCAAAAATGAAAAGTCTCACCATGAAAAATGTCAAAAATGACAAATTTCAAGATGGCAAATGTCAAAGATGTCAAATGACAAATGTCACAATGCTAAATGTCAAAAATGAAAAGTGTCACCATGAAAAATGTCAAAAATGACAAATTTCAAGATGGCAAATGTCAAAGATGTCAAATGACAAATGTCACAATGCTAAATGTCAAAAATGAAAAGTGTCACAATTCTAAATGTCAAAAATGACAAATGTCACAATGCTAAATGTCAAAAATGAAAAATGTCAAAAATAACAAATTTCAAGATAGCAAATGTCAAAGATGTCAAATGACAAATGTCACAATGCTAAATGTCAAAAATGACAAAATTTCAAGATGGCAAATGTCAAAGATGTCAAATGACAAATGTCACAATGCTAAATGTCAAAAATGAAAAGTGTCACTACGAAAAATGTCAAAAATGACAAATTTCAAAATGTCAAATGTCAAAACTGACAAATGTCACAATGCTAAATGTCAAAAATAAAAAGTGTCACCATGAAAAATGTCAAAAATGACAAATTTCAAGATGGCAAATGTCAAAGATGTCAAATGACAAATGTCACAATGCTAAATGTCAAAAATGAAAAGTGTCACAATGCTAAATGTCAAAACTGACAAATGTCACAATGCTAAATGTCAAAAATGAAAAATGTCAAAAATAACAAATTTCAAGGTAGCAAATGTCAAAGATGTCAAATGACAAATGTCACAATGCTAAATGTCAAAAATGACAAATTTCAAGATGGCAAATGTCAAAGATGTCAAATGACAAATGTCACAATGCTAAATGTCAAAAATGAAAAGTGTCACTATGAAAAATGTCAAAAATGACAAATTTCAAGATGGCAAATGTCAAAGATGTCAAATGACAAATGTCACAATGACAAATGTCACAATGCTAAATGTCAAAAATGAAAAGTGTCACCATGAAAAATGTCAAAAATGACAAATTTCAAAATGGCAAATGTCAAAACTGACAAATGTCACAATGCTAAATGTCAAAAATGAAAAGTGTCACCATGAAAAATGTCAAAAATGACAAATTTCAAGACGGCAAATGTCAAAGATGTCAAATGACAAATGTCACAATGCTAAATGTCAAAAATGAAAAGTGTCACCATAAAAAATATCAAAAATAACAAATTTCAAGATGGCAAATGTCTAGGATGTCAAATGACAAATGTCACAATGCTAAATGTCAAAAATGAAAAGTGTCACCATGAAAAATGTCAAAAATGACAAATTTCAAGATGGCAAATGTCAAAACTGACAAATGTCACAATGCTAAATGTCAAAAATGAAAAGTGTCACCATGAAAAATGTCAAAAATGACAAATTTCAAGATGGCAAATGTCAAAGATGTCAAATGACAAATGTCACAATGCTAAATGTCAAAAATGAAAAGTGTCACCATGAAAAATGTCAAAAATGACAAATTTCAAGATGGCAAATGTCAAAGATGTCAAATGAGAAATGTCACAATGCTAAATGTCAAAAATGAAAAGTGTCACCATGAAAAATGTCAAAAATAACAAATTTCAAGATGGCAAATGTCAAAGATGTCAAATGAGAAATGTCACAATGCTAAATGTCAAAAATGATAAGTGTCACCATGAAAAATGTCAAAAATAACAATTTTCAAGATGGCAAATGTCAAAGATGTCAAATGACAAATGTCACAATGCTAAATGTCAAAAATGAAAAGTGTCACCATGAAAAATGTCAAAAATGACAAATTTCAAGATGGCAAATGTCAAAGATGTCAAATGACAAATGTCACAATGCTAAATGTCAAAAATAAAAAATGTCACCATGAAAAATGTCAAAAATGACAAATTTCAAGATGGAAAATGTCAAAGATTTTAAATGAGAAATGTCACAATGCTAAATGTCAAAAATGAAAAGCGTCACCATGAAAAATGTCAAAAATGACAAATTTCAAGATGGCAAATGTCAAAGCTGTCAAATGACAAATGTCACAATGCTAAATGTCAAAAATGAAAAGTGTCACAATGCTTAATGTCAAAAATGACAAATTTCACGATGGCAAATGTCAAAACTGACAAATGTCACAATGCTAAATGTCCAAAATGAAAAATGTCAAAAATAACAAATTTCAAGATAGCAAATGTCAAAGATGTCAAATGACAAATGTCACAATGCTAAATGTCAAAAATGACAAATTTCAAGATGGCAAATGTCAAAGATGTCAAATGACAAATGTCACAATGCTAAATGTCAAAAATGAAAAGTGTCACCATGAAAAATGTCAAAAATGACAAATTTCAAGATGGCAAATGTCAAAGATGTCAAATGACAAATGTCACAATGCTAAATGTCAAAAATGAAAAGTGTCACCATGAAAAATGTCAAAAATGACAAATTTCAAGATGGCAAATGTCAAAACTGACAAATGTCACAATGCTAAATGTCAAAAATGATAAGTGTCACCATGAAAAATGTCAAAAATGACAAATTTCAAGATGGCAAATGTCAAAGATGTCAAATGACAAATGTCTCTTTGCTAAATGTCAAAAATGAAAAGTGTCACCATGAAAAATGTCAAAAATGACAAATTTTAAGATGGCAAATGGCAAATGTCAAAGATGTCAAATGACAAATGTCACAATGGTAAATGTCAAAAATGAAAAGTGTCACCATGAAAAATGTCAAAAATGACAAATTTCAAGATGGCAAATGTCAATGATGTCAAATGACAATTGTCACAATGCTAAATGTCAAAAATGAAAAGTCTCACCATGAAAAATGTCAAAAATGACAAATTTCAAGATGGCAAATGTCAAAGATGTCAAATGACAAATGTCACAATGCTAAATGTCAAAAATGAAAAGTGTCACCATGAAAAATGTCAAAAATGACAAATTTCAAGATGGCAAATGTCAAAGATGTCAAATGACAAATGTCACAATGCTAAATGTCAAAAATGAAAAGTGTCACAATGCTAAATGTCAAAAATGACAAATGTCACAATGCTAAATGTCAAAAATGAAAAATGTCAAAAATAACAAATTTCAAGATAGCAAATGTCAAAGATGTCAAATGACAAATGTCACAATGCTAAATGTCAAAAATGACAAAATTTCAAGATGGCAAATGTCAAAGATGTCAAATGACAAATGTCACAATGCTAAATGTCAAAAATGAAAAGTGTCACTATGAAAAATGTCAAAAATGACAAATTTCAAAATGTCAAATGTCAAAACTGACAAATGTCACAATGCTAAATGTCAAAAATAAAAAGTGTCACCATGAAAAATGTCAAAAATGACAAATTTCAAGATGGCAAATGTCAAAGATGTCAAATGACAAATGTCACAATGCTAAATGTCAAAAATGAAAAGTGTCACAATGCTAAATGTCAAAACTGACAAATGTCACAATGCTAAATGTCAAAAATGAAAAATGTCAAAAATAACAAATTTCAAGGTAGCAAATGTCAAAGATGTCAAATGACAAATGTCACAATGCTAAATGTCAAAAATGACAAATTTCAAGATGGCAAATGTCAAAGATGTCAAATGACAAATGTCACAATGCTAAATGTCAAAAATGAAAAGTGTCACTATGAAAAATGTCAAAAATGACAAATTTCAAGATGGCAAATGTCAAAGATGTCAAATGACAAATGTCACAATGCTAAATGTCAAAAATGAAAAGTGTTACCATGAAAAATGTTAAAAATGACAAATTTCAAGATGGCAAATGTCAAAACTGACAAATGTCACAATGCTTAATGTCAAAAATGATAAGTGTCACAATAAAAAATGTCAAAAATGACAAATTTCAAGATGGCAAATGTCAAAGATGTCAAATGACAAATGTCACAATGCTAAATGACAAAAATGAAAAGTGTCACCATGAAAAATGTCAAAAATGACAAATTTCAAGATGGCAAATGTCAAAACTGACAAATGTCATAATGCTAAATGTCAAAAATGAAAAGTGTCACCATGAAAAATGTCAAAAATATCAAATTTTAAGATGGCAAATGTCAAAGATGTCAAATGACAAATGTCACAATGCTAAATGTCAAAAATAAAAAATGTCACCATGAAAAATGTCAAAAATGACAAATTTCAAGATGGCAAATGTCAAAACTGACAAATGTCACAATGCTAAATGTCAAAACTGACAAATGTCACAATGCTAAATGTCAAAAATTATAAGTGTCACCATGAAAAATGTCAAAAATGACAAATTTCAAGATGGCAAATGTCCAAGATGTCAAATGACAAATGTCACAATGCTTAATGTCAAAAATGAAAAGTGTCACCATGAAAAATGTCAAAAATGACAAATTTCAAGATAGCAAATGTAAAAGATGTCAAATGACAAATGTCACAATGCTAAATGTCAAAAATGAAAAGTGTCAAAAATGACAAATTTCAAGATGGCAAATGTCTAAGATGTCAAATGACAAATGTCACAATGCTAAATGTCAAAAATGAAAAGTGTCACCATGAAAAAGGTCAAAAATGACAAATTTCAAGATGGCAAATGTCAAAACTGACAAATGTCACAATGCTAAATGTCAAAAATGAAAAGTGTCACCATGAAAAATGTCAAAAATGACAAATTTCAAGATGGCAAATGTCAAAGATGTCAAATGACAAATGTCACAATGCTTAATGTCAAAAATAAAAAGTGTCACCATGAAAAATGTCAAAAATGACAAATTTTAAGATGGCAAATGTCGAAACTGACAAATGTCACAATGCTAAATGTCAAAAATGATAAGTGTCACCATGAAAAATGTAAAAAATGACAAATTTCAAGATGGCAAATGTCCAAGATGTCAAATGACAAATGTCACAATGCTAAATGACAAAAATGAAAAGTGTCACCATAAAAAATGTCAAAAATGACAAATTTCAAGATGGCAAATGTCAAAGATGTCAAATGAGAAATGTCACAATGCTAAATGTCAAAAATGAAAAGTGTCACCATGAAAAATGTCAAAAATAACAAATTTCAAGATGGCAAATGTCAAAGATGTCAAACGACAAATGTCACAATGCTAAATGTCAAAAATGAAAAGTGTTATCATGAAAAATGTCAAAAATGACAAATTTCAAGATGGCAAATGTCAAAGATGTCAAATGACAAATATGACAATGCTAAATGTCAAAAATGACAAATTTCAAGATGGCAAATGTCAAAACTGACAAATGTCACAATGCTAAATGTCAAAAATAAAAAGTGTCACCATGAAAAATGTCAAAAATGAAAAGTGTCAAAAATGACAAATTTCAAGATGTCAAATGACAAATGTCACAATGCTAAATGTCAAAAATGACAAATTTTAAGATGGCAAATGTCAAAGATGTCAAATGACAAATGTCACAATGCTAAATGTCAAAAATGACAAATTTCAAGATGGCAAATGTCAAAGATGTCAAATGACAAATGTCACAATGCTAAATGTCAAAAATGAAAAGTGTCACCATGAAAAATGTCAAAAATGACAAATTTCAAGATGGCAAATGTCAAGGATGTCAAATGACAAATGTCACAATGCTAAATGTCAAAAATAAAAAGTGTCACCACGAAAAATGTTAAAAATAACAAATTTCAAGATGGCAAATGTCAAAGATGTCAAATGACAAATGTCACAATGCTAAATGTCAAAAATGAAAAGTGTCACCATGAAAAATGTCAAAAATGACAAATTTCAAGATGGCAAATGTCAAAGATGTCAAATGACAAATGTCACAATGCTAAATGTCAAAAATGAAAAGTGTCACCATGAAAAATGTCAAAAATGACAAATTTCAAGATGGCAAATGTCAAAGATGTCGAATATGACAAATGTCACAATGCTAAATGTCAAAAATGAAAAGTGTCACAATGAAAAATGTCAAAAATGACAAATTTCAAGATGGCAAATGTCAAAGATGTCAAATGACAAATGTCACAATGCTAAATGTCAAAAATGAAAAGTGTCACCATGAAAAATGTCAAAAATGACAAATTTCAAGATGGCAAATGTCAAAGATGTCAAATAACAAATGTCACAATGCTAAATGTCAAAAATGAAAAGTGTCACCATGAAAAATGTCAAAAATGACAAATTTCAAGATGGCAAATGTCAAAGATGTTAAATGACAAATGTCACAATGCTAAATGTCAAAAATGAAAAGTGTCACCATGAAAAATGTCAAAAATGACAAATTTCAAGATGGCAAATGTCAAAGATGACAAATGACAAATGTCACAATGCTAAATGTCAAAAATGAAAAGTGTCACCATGAAAAATGTCAAAAATGACAAATTTTAAGATGGCAAATGTCAAAGATGTCAAATGACAAATGTCACAATGCTAAATGTCAAAAATGAAAAGTGTCACCATAAAAAATGTCAAAAATGACAAATTTCAAGATGGCAAATGTCAAAACTGACAAATGTCACAATGCTTAATGTCAAAAATGAAAAGTGTCACCTTGAAAATTGTCAAAAATAACAAATTTCAAGATGGCAAATGTCAAAGATGTCAAATGACAAATGTCACAATGCTAAATGTCAAAAATGACAAATTTCAAAATGGCAAATGTCAAAGATGTCAAATGACAAATGTCACAATGCTAAATGTCCAAAATGAAAAGTGTCACCATGAAAAATGTCAAAAATGACAAATTTCAAGATGGCAAATGTCAAAGATGTCAAATGACAAATGTCACAATGCTAAATGTCAAAAATGAAAAGTGTCAGCGTAAAAAATGTCAATAATGACAAATTTCAAGATGGCAAATTTCAAAGATGTCAAATGACAAATGTCACAATGCTAAATGTCAAAAATGAAAAGGGTCACCATGAAAAATGTCAAAAATGACAAATTTCAAGATGGCAAATGTCAAAGATGTCGAATATGACAAATGTCACAATGCTAAATGTCAAAAATGAAAAGTGTCACCATGAAAAATGTCAAAAATAACAAATTTCAAGATGGCAAATGTCAAAGATGTCAAATGACAAATGTCACAATGCTAAATGTCAAAATAGCAAAGTGTCACCATGAAAAATGTCAAAAATGACAAATTTCAAGATGGCAAATATCAAAGATGTCAAATGCCAAATGTCACAATGCTAAATGTCAAAAATGACAAATTTCAAGATGGCAAATGTCAAAGATGTCAAATGACAAATGTCACAATGCTAAATGTCAAAAATAAAAAGTGTCACCATGAAAAATGTCAAAAATGACAAATTTCAAGATGGCAAATGTCAAAGATGTCAAATAACAAATGTCACAATGCTAAATGTCAAAAATGAAAAGTGTCACCATGAAAAATGTCAAAAATGACAAATTTCAAGATGGCAAATGTCAAAGATGTCAAATGACAAATGTCACAATGCTAAATGTCAAAAATGAAAAGCGTCACCATGAAAAATGTCAAAAATAACTAATTTCAAGATGGCAAATGTCAAAGATGTCAAATGACAAATGTCACAATGCTAAATGTCAAAAATGAAAAGTGTCACCATGAAAAATGTCAAAAATGACAAATTTCAAGATGGCAAATGTCAAAGATGTCAAATGACAAATGTCACAATGCTAAATGTCAAAAATGAAAAGTGTCACCATGAAAAATGTCAAAAATAACAAATTTCAAGATGGCAAATGTCAAAGATGTCAAATGACAAATGTCACAATGCTAAATGTCAAAAATGAAAAGTGTTACCATGAAAAATGTTAAAAATGACAAATTTCAAGATGGCAAATGTCAAAACTGACAAATGTCACAATGCTTAATGTCAAAAATGATAAGTGTCACCATGAAAAATGTCAAAAATATCAAATTTTAAGATGGCAAATGTCAAAGATGTCAAATGACAAATGTCACAATGCTAAATGTCAAAAATGACAAATTTCAAGATGGCAAATGTCAAAGATGTCAAATGACAAATGTCACAATGCTAAATGAAAAAAATGAAAAGTGTCACCATGAAAAATGTCAAAAATGACAAATTTCAAGATGGCAAATGTCAAAACTGACAAATGTCACAATGCTAAATGTCAAAAATGAAAAGTGTCACCATGAAAAATGTCAAAAATATCAAATTTTAAGATGGCAAATGTCAAAGATGTCAAATGACAAATGTCACAATGCTAAATGTCAAAAATGACAAATTTCAAGATGACAAATGTCAAAGATGTCAACTGACAAATGTCACAATGCTAAATGTCAAAAATGAAAAGTGTCACCATGAAAAATGTCAAAAATGACAAATTTCAAGATGGCAAATGTCAAAGATGTCAAATGACAAATGTCACAATGCTAAATGTCAAAAATGAAAAGTGTCACCATGAAAAATGTCAAAAATGACAAATTTCAAGATGGCAAATGTCAAAACTGACAAATGTCACAATGCTAAATGTCAAAAATGATAAGTGTCACCATGAAAAATGTGAAAAATGACAAATTTCAAGATGGCAAATGTCAAAGATGTCAAATGACAAATGTCACAATGCTAAATGTCAAAAATGAAAAGTGTCACCTTGAAAAATGTCAAAAATAACAAATTTCAAGATGGCAAATGTCAAAGATGTCAAATGACAAATGTCACAATGCTAAATGTCAAAAATGACAAATTTCAAAATGGCAAATGTCAAAGATGTCAAATGACAAATGTCACAATGCTAAATGTCAAAAATGAAAAGTGTCACCATGAAAAATGTCAAAAATGACAAATTTCAAGATGGCAAATGTCAAAGATGTCAAATGACAAATGTCACAATGCTAAATGTCAAAAATGAAAAGTGTCAGCGTGAAAAATGTCAATAATGACAAATTTCAAGATGGCAAATGTTAAAGATGTCAAATGACAAATGTCACAATGCTAAATGTCAAAAATGAAAAGTGTCACCATGAAAAATGTCAAAAATGACAAATTTCAAGATGGCAAATGTCAAAGATGTCGAATATGACAAATGTCACAATGCTAAATGTCAAAAATGAAAAGTGTCACCATGAAAAACGTCAAAAATAACAAATTTCAAGATGGCAAATGTCAAAGATGTCAAATGACAAATGTCACAATGCTAAATGTCAAAAATGAAAAGTGTCACCATGAAAAATGTTAAAAATGACAAATTTCAAGATGGCAAATATCAAAGATGTCAAATGCCAAATGTCACAATGCTAAATGTCAAAAATGACAAATTTCAAGATGGCAAATGTCAAAGATGTCAAATGACAAATGTCACAATGCTAAATGTCAAAAATAAAAAGTGTCACCATGAAAAATGTCAAAAATGACAAATTTCAAGATGGCAAATGTCAAAGATGTCAAATGACAAATGTCACAAAGCTAAATGTCAAAAATGAAAAGTGTCACCATGAAAAATGTCAAAAATGACAAATTTCAAGATGGCAAATGTCAAAGATGTCAAATGACAAATGTCACAATGCTAAATGTCAAAAATGAAAAGCGTCACCATGAAAAATGTCAAAAATAACTAATTTCAAGATGGCAAATGTCAAAGATGTCAAATGACAAATGTCACAATGCTAAATGTCAAAAATGAAAAGTGTCACCATGAAAAATGTCAAAAATGACAAATTTCAAGATGGCAAATGTCAAAGATGTCAAATGACAAATGTCACAATGCTAAATGTCAAAAATAAAAAGTGTCACCATGAAAAATGTCAAAAATAACAAATTTCAAGATGGCAAATGTCAAAGATGTCAAATGACAAATGTCACAATGCTAAATGTCAAAAATGAAAAGTGTTACCATGAAAAATGTTAAAAATGACAAATTTCAAGATGGCAAATGTCAAAACTGACAAATGTCACAATGCTTAATGTCAAAAATGAAAAGTGTCACCATGAAAAATGTCAAAAATAACAAATTTCAAGATGGCAAATGTCAAAGATGTCAAATGACAAATGTCACAATGCTAAATGTCAAAATAGCAAAGTGTCACCATGAAAAATGTCAAAAATGACAAATTTCAAGATGGCAAATATCAAAGATGTCAAATGCCAAATGTCACAATGCTAAATGTCAAAAATGACAAATTTCAAGATGGCAAATGTCAAAGATGTCAAATGACAAATGTCACAATGCTAAATGTTAAAAATGAAAAGTGTCAGCGTGAAAAATGTCAATAATGACAAATTTCAAGATGGCAAATTTCAAAGATGTCAAATGACCAATGTCACAATGCTAAATGTCAAAAATGAAAAGTGTCACCATGAAAAATGTCAAAAATGACAAATTTCAAGATGGCAAATGTCAAAAATGTCGAATATGACAAATGTCACAATGCTAAATGTCAAAAATGAAAAGTGTCACCATGAAAAATGTCAAAAATAACAAATTTCAAGATGGCAAATGTCAAAGATGTCAAATGACAAATGTCACAATGCTAAATGTCAAAATAGCAAAGTGTCACCATGAAAAATGTCAAAAATGACAAATTTCAAGATGGCAAATATCAAAGATGTCAAATGCCAAATGTCACAATGCTAAATGTCAAAAATGACAAATTTCAAGATGGCAAATGTCAAAGATGTCAAATGACAAATGTCACAATGCTAAATGTCAAAAATAAAAAGTGTCACCATGAAAAATGTCAAAAATGACAAATTTTAAGATGGCAAATGTCAAAGATGTCAAATGACAAATGTCACAATGCTAAATGTCAAAAATGAAAAGTGTCACCATGAAAAATGTCAAAAATGACAAATTTCAAGATGGCAAATGTCAAAGATGTCAAATGACAAATGTCACAATGCTAAATGTCAAAAATGAAAAGCGTCACCATGAAAAATGTCAAAAATAACTAATTTCAAGATGGCAAATGTCAAAGATGTCAAATGACAAATGTCACAATGCTAAATGTCAAAAATGAAAAGTGTCACCATGAAAAATGTCAAAAATGACAAATTTCAAGATGGCAAATGTCAAAGATGTCAAATGACAAATGTCACAATGCTAAATGTCAAAAATGAAAAGTGTCACCATGAAAAATGTCAAAAATAACAAATTTCAAGATGGCAAATGTCAAAGATGTCAAATGACAAATGTCACAATGCTAAATGTCAAAAATGAAAAGTGTTACCATGAAAAATGTTAAAAATGACAAATTTCAAGATGGCAAATGTCAAAACTGACAAATGTCACAATGCTTAATGTCAAAAATGATAAGTGTCACCATGAAAAATGTCAAAAATGACAAATTTCAAGATGGCAAATGTCAAAGATGTCAAATGACAAATGTCACAATGCTAAATGAAAAAAATGAAAAGTGTCACCATGAAAAATGTCAAAAATGACAAATTTCAAGATGGCAAATGTCAAAACTGACAAATGTCACAATGCTAAATGTCAAAAATGAAAAGTGTCACCATGAAAAATGTCAAAAATATCAAATTTTAAGATGGCAAATGTCAAAGATGTCAAATGACAAATGTCACAATGCTAAATGTCAAAAATGACAAATTTCAAGATGACAAATGTCAAAGATGTCAACTGACAAATGTCACAATGCTAAATGTCAAAAATGAAAAGTGTCACCATGAAAAATGTCAAAAATGACAAATTTCAAGATGGCAAATGTCAAAGATGTCAAATGACAAATGTCACAATGCTAAATGTCAAAAATGAAAAGTGTCACCATGAAAAATGTCAAAAATGACAAATTTCAAGATGACAAATGTCAAAACTGACAAATGTCACAATGCTAAATGTCAAAAATGATAAGTGTCACCATGAAAAATGTGAAAAATGACAAATTTCAAGATGGCAAATGTCAAAGATGTCAAATGACAAATGTCACAATGCTAAATGTCAAAAATGAAAAGTGTCACCATGAAAAATGTCAAAAATGACAAATTTCAAGATGGCAAATGTCAAAACTGACAAATATCACAATGCTAAATGTCAAAAATAAAAAGTGTCACCTTGAAAAATGTCAAAAATAACAAATTTCAAGATGGCAAATGTCAAAGATGTCAAATGACAAATGTAACAATGCTAAATGTCAAAAATGACAAATTTCAAAATGGCAAATGTCAAAGATGTCAAATGACAAATGTCACAATGCTAAATGTCAAAAATGAAAAGTGTCACCATGAAAAATGTCAAAAATGACAAATTTCAAGATGGCAAATGTCAAAGATGTCAAATGACAAATGTCACAATGCTAAATGTCAAAAATGAAAAGTGTCAGCGTGAAAAATGTCAATAATGACAAGTTTCAAGATGGCAAATGTCAAAGATGTCAAATGACAAATGTCACAATGCTAAATGTCAAAACTGAAAAGTGTCACCATGAAAAATGTCAAAAATGACAAATTTCAAGATGGCAAATGTCAAAGATGTCGAATATGACAAATGTCACAATGCTAAATGTCAAAAATGAAAAGTGTCACCATGAAAAATTTTAAAAATAACAAATTTCAAGATGGCAAATGTCAAAGATGTCAAATGACAAATGTCACAATGCTAAATGTCAAAAATGAAAAGTGTCACCATGAAAAATGTTTAAAATGACAAATTTCAAGATGGCAAATATCAAAGATGTCAAATGCCAAATGTCACAATTCTAAATGTCAAAAATGACAAATTTCAAGATGGCAAATGTCAAAGATGTCAAATGACAAATGTCACAATGCTAAATGTCAAAAATAAAAAGTGTCACCATGAAAAATGTCAAAAATGACAAATTTCAAGATGGCAAATGTCAAAGATGTCAAATGACAAATGTCACAATGCTAAATGTCAAAAATGAAAAGTGTCACCATGAAAAATGTCAAAAATGACAAATTTCAAGATGGCAAATGTCAAAGATGTCAAATGACAAATGTCACAATGCTAAATGTCAAAAATGAAAAGTGTCACCATGAAAAATGTCAAAAATGACAAATTTCAAGATGGCAAATGTCAAAGATGTCGAATATGACAAATGTCACAATGCTAAATGTCAAAAATGAAAAGTGTCACCATGAAAAATTTTAAAAATAACAAATTTCAAGATGGCAAATGTCAAAGATGTCAAATGACAAATGTCACAATGCTAAATGTCAAAAATGAAAAGTGTCACCATGAAAAATGTTAAAAATGACAAATTTCAAGATGGCAAATATCAAAGATGTCAAATGCCAAATGTCACAATTCTAAATGTCAAAAATGACAAATTTCAAGATGGCAAATGTCAAAGATGTCAAATGACAAATGTCACAATGCTAAATGTCAAAAATAAAAAGTGTCACCATGAAAAATGTCAAAAATGACAAATTTCAAGATGGCAAATGTCAAAGATGTCAAATGACAAATGTCACAATGCTAAATGTCAAAAATGAAAAGTGTCACCATGAAAAATGTCAAAAATGACAAATTTCAAGATGGCAAATGTCAAAGATGTCAAATGACAAATGTCACAATGCTAAATGTCAAAAATGAAAAGCGTCACCATGAAAAATGTCAAAAATAACTAATTTCAAGATGGCAAATGTCAAAGATGTCAAATGACAAATGTCACAATGCTAAATGTCAAAAATGAAAAGTGTCACCATGAAAAATGTCAAAAATGACAAATTTCAAGATGGCAAATGTCAAAGATGTCAAATGACAAATGTCACAATGCTAAATGTCAAAAATGAAAAGTGTCACCATGAAAAATGTCAAAAATAACAAATTTCAAAATGGCAAATGTCAAAGATGTCAAATGGCAAATGTCACAATGCTAAATGTCAAAAATGAAAAGTGTTACCATGAAAAATGTTAAAAATGACAAATTTCAAGATGGCAAATGTCAAAACTGGCAAATGTCACAATGCTTAATGTCAAAAATGATAAGTGTCACCATAAAAAATGTCAAAAATGACAAATTTCAAGATGGCAAATGTCAAAGATGTCAAATGACAAATGTCACAATGCTAAATGACAAAAATGAAAAGTGTCACCATGAAAAATGTCAAAAATGACAAATTTCAAGATGGCAAATGTCAAAACTGACAAATGTCATAATGCTAAATGTCAAAAATGAAAAGTGTCACCATGAAAAATGTCAAAAATATCAAATTTTAAGATGGCAAATGTCAAAGATGTCAAATGACAAATGTCACAATGCTAAATGTCAAAAATAAAAAATGTCACCATGAAAAATGTCAAAAATGACAAATTTCAAGATGGCAAATGTCAAAACTGACAAATGTCACAATGCTAAATGTCAAAACTGACAAATGTCACAATGCTAAATGTCAAAAATTATAAGTGTCACCATGAAAAATGTCAAAAATGACAAATTTCAAGATGGCAAATGTCCAAGATGTCAAATGACAAATGTCACAATGCTTAATGTCAAAAATGAAAAGTGTCACCATGAAAAATGTCAAAAATGACAAATTTCAAGATAGCAAATGTAAAAGATGTCAAATGACAAATGTCACAATGCTAAATGTCAAAAATGAAAAGTGTCAAAAATGACAAATTTCAAGATGGCAAATGTCTAAGATGTCAAATGACAAATGTCACAATGCTAAATGTCAAAAATGAAAAGTGTCACCATGAAAAATGTCAAAAATGACAAATTTCAAGATGGCAAATGTCAAAACTGACAAATGTCACAATGCTAAATGTCAAAAATGAAAAGTGTCACCATGAAAAATGTCAAAAATGACAAATTTCAAGATGGCAAATGTCAAAGATGTCAAATGACAAATGTCACAATGCTTAATGTCAAAAATGAAAAGTGTCACCATGAAAAATGTCAAAAATGACAAATTTCAAGATGGCAAATGTCGAAACTGACAAATGTCACAATGCTAAATGTCAAAAATGATAAGTGTCACCATGAAAAATGTAAAAAATGACAAATTTCAAGATGGCAAATGTCCAAGATGTCAAATGACAAATGTCACAATGCTAAATGACAAAAATGAAAAGTGTCACCATAAAAAATGTCAAAAATGACAAATTTCAAGATGGCAAATGTCAAAGATGTCAAATGACAAATGTCACAATGCTAAATGTCAAAAATGAAAAGTGTCAAAAATGACAAATTTCAAAATGGCAAATGTCTAAGATGTCAAATGACAAATGTCACAATGCTAAATGTCAAAAATGAAAAGTGTCACCATGAAAAATGTCAAAAATGACAAATTTTAAGATGGCAAATGTCAAAACTGACAAATGTCACAATGCTAAATGTCAAAAATGAAAAGTGTCACCATGAAAAATGTCAAAAATGACAAATTTCAAGATGGCAAATGTCAAAGATGTCAAATGAGAAATGTCACAATGCTAAATGTCAAAAATGAAAAGTGTCACCACGAAAAATGTCAAAAATGACAAATTTCAAGATGGCAAATGTGAAACATGGCAAATGACAAATGTCACAATGCTAAATGTCAAAAATGAAAAGTGTCACCATGAAAAATGTCAAAAATAACAAATTTCAAGATGGCAAATGTCAAAGATGTCAAATGACAAATGTCACAATGCTAAATGTCAAAAATGAAAAGTGTCACCATGAAAAATGTCAAAAATGACAAATTTCAAGATGGCAAATGTCAAAGATGTCAAATGACAAATATCACAATGCTAAATGTCAAAAATGACAAATTTCAAGATGGCAAATGTCAAAGATGTCAAATGACAAATGTAACAATGCTAAATGTCAAAAATAAAAAGTGTGACCATGAAAAATGTTAAAAATGACAAATTTCAAGATGGCAAATGTCAAAGATGTCAAATGACAAATGTCACAATGCTAAATGTCAAAAATGAAAAGTGTCACCATGAAAAATTTCAAAAATGACAAATTTCAAGATGGCAAATGTCAAAGATGTCAAATGACAAATGTCACAATGCTAAATGTCAAAAATGAAAAGCGTCACCATGAAAAATGTCAAAAATAACTAATTTCAAGATGGCAAATGTCAAAGATGTCAAATGACAAATGTCACAATGCTAAATGTCAAAAATGAAAAGTGTCACCATGAAAAATGTCAAAAATGACAAATTTCAAGATGGCAAATGTCAAAGATGTCGAATATGACAAATGTCACAATGCTAAATGTCAAAAATGAAAAGTGTCACCATGAAAAATGTCAAAAATAACAAATTTCAAGATGGCAAATGTCAAAGATGTCAAATGACAAATGTCACAATGCTAAATGTCAAAAATGAAAAGTGTCACCATGAAAAATGTCAAAAATGACAAATTTCAAGATGGCAAATATCAAAGATGTCAAATGCCAAATGTCACAATGCTAAATGTCAAAAATGACAAATTTCAAGATGGCAAATGTCAAAGATGTCAAATGACAAATGTCACAATGCTAAATGTCAAAAATAAAAAGTGTCACCATGAAAAATGTCAAAAATGACAAATTTCAAGATGGCAAATGTCAAAGATGTCAAATGACAAATGTCACAATGCTAAATGTCGAAAATGAAAAGTGTCACCATGAAAAATGTCAAAAATGACAAATTTCAAGATGGCAAATGTCAAAGATGTCAAATGACAAATGTCACAATGCTAAATGTCAAAAATGAAAAGCGTCACCATGAAAAATGTCAAAAATAACTAATTTCAAGATGGCAAATGTCAAAGATGTCAAATGACAAATGTCACAATGCTAAATGTCAAAAATGAAAAGTGTCACCATGAAAAATGTCAAAAATGACAAATTTCAAGATGGCAAATGTCAAAGATGTCAAATGACAAATGTCACAATGCTAAATGTCAAAAATGAAAAGTGTCACCATGAAAAATGTCAAAAATAACAAATTTCAAGATGGCAAATGTCAAAGATGTCAAATGACAAATGTCACAATGCTAAATGTCCAAAATGAAAAGTGTTACCATGAAAAATGTTAAAAATGACAAATTTCAAGATGGCAAATGTCAAAACTGACAAATGTCACAATGCTTAATGTCAAAAATGATAAGTGTCACCATGAAAAATGTCAAAAATGACAAATTTCAAGATGGCAAATGTCAAAGATGTCAAATGACAAATGTCACAATGCTAAATGACAAAAATGAAAAGTGTCACCATGAAAAATGTCAAAAATGACAAATTTCAAGATGGCAAATGTCAAAACTGACAAATGTCATAATGCTAAATGTCAAAAATGAAAAGTGTCACCATGAAAAATGTCAAAAATATCAAATTTTAAGATGGCAAATGTCAAAGATGTCAAATGACAAATGTCACAATGCTAAATGTCAAAAATAAAAAGTGTCACCATGAAAAATGTCAAAAATGACAAATTTCAAGATGGCAAATGTCAAAACTGACAAATGTCACAATGCTAAATGTCAAAACTGACAAATGTCACAATGCTAAATGTCAAAAATTATAAGTGTCACCATGAAAAATGTCAAAAATGACAAATTTCAAGATGGCAAATGTCCAAGATGTCAAATGACAAATGTCACAATGCTTAATGTCAAAAATGAAAAGTGTCACCATGAAAAATGTCAAAAATGACAAATTTCAAGATGGCAAATGTCTAAGATGTCAAATGACAAATGTCACAATGCTAAATGTCAAAAATGAAAAGTGTCACCATGAAAAATGTCAAAAATGACAAATTTCAAGATGGCAAATGTCAAAACTGACAAATGTCACAATGCTAAATGTCAAAAATGAAAAGTGTCACCATGAAAAATGTCAAAAATGACAAATTTCAAGATGGCAAATGTCAAAGATGTCAAATGACAAATGTCACAATGCTTAATGTCAAAAATGAAAAGTGTCACCATGAAAAATGTCAAAAATGACAAATTTCAAGATGACAAATGTCGAAACTGACAAATGTCACAATGCTAAATGTCAAAAATGATAAGTGACACCATGAAAAATGTAAAAAATGACAAATTTCAAGATGGCAAATGTCCAAGATGTCAAATGACAAATGTCACAATGCTAAATGACAAAAATGAAAAGTGTCACCATAAAAAATGTCAAAAATGACAAATTTCAAGATGGCAAATGTCAAAGATGTCAAATAACAAATGTCACAATGCTAAATGTCAAAAATGAAAAGTGTCAAAAATGACAAATTTCAAGATGGCAAATGTCTAAGATGTCAAATGACAAATGTCACAATGCTAAATGTCAAAAATGAAAAGTGTCACCATGAAAAATGTCAAAAATGACAAATTTTAAGATGGCAAATGTCAAAACTGACAAATGTCACAATGCTAAATGTCAAAAATGAAAAGTGTCACCATGAAAAATGTCAAAAATGACAAATTTCAAGATGGCAAATGTCAAAGATGTCAAATGAGAAATGTCACAATGCTAAATGTCAAAAATGAAAAGTGTCACCACGAAAAATGTCAAAAATGACAAATTTCAAGATGGCAAATGTCAAACATGGCAAATGACAAATGTCACAATGCTAAATGTCAAAAATGAAAAGTGTCACCATGAAAAATGTCAAAAATAACAAATTTCAAGATGGCAAATGTCAAAGATGTCAAATGACAAATGTCACAATGCTAAATGTCAAAAATGAAAAGTGTCACCATGAAAAATGTCAAAAATGACAAATTTCAAGATGGCAAATGTCAAAGATGTCAAATGACAAATATCACAATGCTAAATGTCAAAAATGACAAATTTCAAGATGGCAAATGTCAAAGATGTCAAATGACAAATGTAACAATGCTAAATGTCAAAAATGAAAAGTGTGACCATGAAAAATGTTAAAAATGACAAATTTCAAGATGACAAATGTCAAAGATGTCAAATGACAAATGTCACAATGCTAAATGTCAAAAATGAAAAGTGTCACCATGAAAAATGTCAAAAATGACAAATTTCAAGATGGCAAATGTCAAAGATGTCAAATGACAAATGTCACAATGCTACATGTCAAAAATGATAATTGTCAAAAATGACAAATTTCAAGATGGCAAATGTCTAAGATGTCAAATGACAAATGTCACAATGGTAAATGTCAAAAATGAAAAGTGTCACAATGATAAATGTCAAAAATGACAAATTTCAAAATGGCAAATGTCAAAACTGACAAATGTCACAATGCTAAATGTCAAAAATGACAAATTTCAAGATGGCAAATGTCAAAGATGTCAAATGACAAATGTCACAATGCTAAATGTCAAAAATGAAAAGTGTCACCATGAAAAATGTCAAAAATGACAAATTTCAAGATGGCAAATGTCAAAGATGTCAAATGACAAATGTCACAATGCTAAATGTCAAAAATGAAAAGTGTCACCATGAAAAATGTCAGAAATGACAAATTTCAAGATGGCAAATGTCACAACTGACAAATGTCACAATGCTAAATGTCAAAAATGATAAGTGTCACCATGAAAAATGTCAAAAATGACAAATTTTAAGATGGCAAATGTCAAAGATGTCAAATAACAAATGTCTCAATGCCAAATGTCAAAAATGAAAAGTGTCACCATGAAAAATGTCAAAAATGACAAATTTCAAGATGGCAAATGTCAAAGATGTCAAATGACAAATGTCACAATGCTAAATGTCAAAAATGAAAAGTGTCACCATAAAAAATGTCGAAAATGACAAATTTCAAGATGGCAAATGTCAAAGATGTCAAATGACAAATGTCACAATGCTAAATGTCATAAATGAAAAGTGTCACCATGAAAAATGTCAAAAATGACAAATTTCAAGATGGCAAATGTCAAAACTGACAAATGTCACAATGCTAAATGTCAAAAATGATAAGTGTCACCATGAAAAATGTCAAAAATAACAAGTTTCAAGATGGCAAATGTCCAAGATGTCAAATGACAAATGTCACAATGCTAAATGTCAAAAATGAAAAGTGTCACCATGAAAAATGTCAAAAATGACAAATTTCAAGATGGCAAATGTCAAAGATGTCAAATGACAAATGTCACAATGCTAAATGTCAAAAATGAAAAGTGTCACCTTGAAAAATGTCAAAAATGACAAATTTCAAGATGGCAAATGTCAAAGATGTCAAATGACAAATGTCACAATGCTAAATGTCAAAAATAAAAAGCGTCACCATGAAAAATGTCAGAAATGACAAATTTCAAGATGGCAAATATCAAAGATGTCAAATGACAAATGTCACAATGCTAAATGTCAAAAATGACAAATTTCAAGATGGCAAATGTCAAAGATGTCAAATGACAAATGTCACAATACTAAATGTCAAAAATGAAAAGTGTCACCATGAAAAATGTCAAAAATGACACATTTCAAGATGGCAAATGTCAAAGATGTTAAATGACAAATGTCACAATGCTAAATGTCAAAAATGAAAAGTGTCACCATGAAAAATGTCAAAAATGACAAATTTCAAGATGGCAAATGTCAAAGATGTCAAATGACAAATGTCACAATGCTAAATGTCAAAAATAAAAAGTGTCACCATGAAAAATGTCAAAAATGACAAATTTCAAGATGGCAAATGTCAAAGATGTCAAATGACAAATGTCACAATGCTAAATGTCAAAAATGAAAAGTGTCACCATGAAAAATGTCAGAAATGACAAATTTCAAGATGGCAAATATCAAAGATGTCAAATGACAAATGTCACAATGCTAAATGTCAAAAATGACAAATTTCAAGAAAGCAAATGTCAAAGATGTCAAATGACAAATGTCACAATGCTAAATGTCAAAAATAAAAAGTGTCACCATGAAAAATTGTCAAAAATGACAAATTTCAAGATGGCAAATGTCAAAGATGTCAAATGACAAATGTCACAATGCTAAATGTCAAAAATGAAAAGTGTCACCATGAAAAATGTCAAAAATGACAAATTTCAAGATGGCAAATGTCGAAGATGTCAAATGACAAATGTCACAATGCTAAATGTCAAAAATGAAAAGTGTCACCATGAAAAATGTCAAAAATGACAAATTTCAAGATGGCAAATGTCAAAGATGTCAAATGACAAATGTCACAATGCTAAATGTCAAAAATGAAAAGTGTCAAAAATGACAAATTTCAAGATGGCAAATGTCAAAGATGTCAAATGACAAATGTCACAATGCTAAATGTCAAAAATAAAAAGTGTCACCACGAAAAATGTCAAAAATGACAAATTTCAAGATGGCAAATGTCAAAGATAGCAAATGACAAATGTCACAATGCTAAATGTCAAAAATGAAAAGTGTCACCATGAAAAATGTCAAAAATAACAAATTTCAAGATGGCAAATGTCAAAGATGTCAAATGACAAATGTCAAAGATGTCAAATGACAAATGTCACAATGCTAAATGTCAAAAATGAAAAGTGTCACCATGAAAAATGTCAAAAATAACAAATTTCAAGATGGCAAATGTCAAAGATGTCAAATGACAAATGTCACAATGCTAAATGTCAAAAATAAAAAGTGTCACCACGAAAAATGTCAAAAATGACAAATTTCAAGATGGCAAATGTCAAAGATAGCAAATGACAAATGTCACAATGCTAAATGTCAGAAATGAAAAGTGTCACCATGAAAAATGTCAAAAATAACAAATTTCAAGATGGCAAATGTCAAAGATGTCAAATGACAAATGTCACAATGCTAAATGTCAAAAATGAAAAGTGTCACCATGAAAAATGTCAAAAATGACAAATTTCAAGATGGCAAATGTCAAAACTGACAAATGTCACAATGCTAAATGTCAAAAATAAAAAGTGTCACCACGAAAAATGTCAAAAATGACAAATTTCAAGATGGCAAATGTCAAAGATAGCAAATGACAAATGTCACAATGCTAAATGTCAAAAATGAAAAGTGTCACCATGAAAAATGTCAAAAATAACAAATTTCAAGATGGCAAATGTCAAAGATGTCAAATGACAAATGTCACAATGCTAAATGTCAAAAATGAAAAGTGTCACCATGAAAAATGTCAAAAATGACAAATTTCAAGATGGCAAATGTCAAAGATGTCAAATGACAAATATCACAATGCTAAATGTAAAAAATGACAAATTTCAAGATGGCAAATGTCAAAGATGTCAAATGACAAATGTAACAATGCTAAATGTCAAAAATGAAAAGTGTCACCATGAAAAATGTTAAAAATGACAAATTTCAAGATGGCAAATGTCAAAGATGTCAAATGACAAATGTCACAATGCTAAATGTCAAAAATGAAAAGTGTCACCATGAAAAATGTCAAAAATGACAAGTTTCAAGGTGGCAAATGTCAAAGATGTCAAATGACAAATGTCACAATACTAAATGTCAAAAATGACAAATTTCAAGATGGCAAATGTCTAAGATGTCAAATGACAAATGTCACAATGCTAAATGTCAAAAATGAAAAGTGTCACAATGCTAAATGTCAAAAATGACAAATTTCAAGATGGCAAATGTCAAAACTGACAAATGTCACAATGCTAAATGTCAAAAATGACAAATTTCAAGATGGCAAATGTCAAAGATGTCAAATGACAAATGTCACAATGCTAAATGTCAAAAATGAAAAGTGTCACCATGAAAAATGTCAAAAATGACAAATTTCAAGATGGCAAATGTCAAAGATGTCAAATGACAAATGTCACAATGCTAAATGTCAAAAATGAAAAGTGTCACCATGAAAAATGTCAAAAATGACAAATTTCAAGATGGCAAATGTCAAAACTGACAAATGTCACAATGCTAAATGTCAAAAATGATAAGTGTCACCATAAAAAATGTCAAAAATGACAAATTTTAAGATGGCAAATGTCAAAGATGTCAAATGACAAATGTCTCAATGCCAAATGTCAAAAATGAAAAGTGTCACCATGAAAAATGTCAAAAATGACAAATTTCAAGATGGCAAATGTCAAAGATGTCAAATGACAAATGTCACAATGCTAAATGTCAAAAATGAAAAGTGTCACCATGAAAAATGTCAAAAATGACAAATTTCAAGATGGCAAATGTCAAAGATGTCAAATGACAAATGTCACAATGCTAAATGTCATAAATGAAAAGTGTAACCATGAAAAATGTCAAAAATGACAAATTTCAAGATGGCAAATGTCAAAACTGACAAATGTCACAATGCTAAATGTCAGAAATGATAAGTGTCACCATGAAAAATGTCAAAAATAACAAGTTTCAAGATGGCAAATGTCCAAGATGTCAAATGACAAATGTCACAATGCTAAATGTCAAAAATGAAAAGTGTCACCATGAAAAATGTCAAAAATGACAAATTTCAAGATGGCAAATGTCAAAGATGTCAAATGACAAATGTCACAATGCTGAATGTCAAAAATGATAAGTGTCACCATGAAAAATGTCAAAAATAACAAATTTCAAGATGGCAAATGTCAAAGATGTCAAATGACAAATGTCACAATGCTAAATGTCAAAAATGAAAAGTGTCACCATGAAAAATGTCAAAAATGACAAATTTCAAGATGACAAATGTCAAAGATATCAAATGACAAATGTCACAATGCTAAATGTCAAAAATGACAAATTTCAAGATGGCAAATGTCAAAACTGACAAATGTCACAATGCTAAATGTCAAAAATGAAAAGTGTCACCATGAAAAATGTCAAAAATAACAAATTTCAAAATGGCAAATGTCAAAGATGTCAAATGACAAATGTCACAATGCTAAATGTCAAAAATGACAAATTTCAAGATGGCAAATGTCAAAGATGTCAAATGACAAATGTCACAATGCTAAATGTCAAAAATGAAAAGTGTCACCATGAAAAATGTCAAAAATGACAAATTTCAAGATTGAAAATGTCAAAGATGTCAAATGACAAATGTCACAATGCTAAATGTTAAAAATGAAAAGTGTCACCATGAAAATTTGTCAAAAATGACAAATTTCAAGATGGCAAATGTCAAAGATGTCAAATGACAAATGTTACAATGCTAAATGTCAAAAATGAAAAGTGTCAAAAATGACAAATTTCAAGATGCCAAATGTCTAAGATGTCAAATGACAAATGTCACAATGCTAAATGTCAAAAATGAAAAGTGTCACCATGAAAAATGTCAAAAATGACAAATTTCAAGATCGCAAATGTCAAAGCTGACAAATTTCACAATGTTAAATGTCAACAATAAAAAGTGTCACCATGAAAAATGTCAAAAATAACAAATTTCAAGATGGCAAATGTCAAAGATGTCAAATGACAAATGTCACAATGCTAAATGTCAAAAATGACAAATTTTAAGATGGCAAATGTCAAAGATGTCAAATGACAAATGTCACAATGCTAAATGTCAAAAATTAAAAGTGTCACCATG
This sequence comes from Altica lythri, assembly GCA_964028335.1. Taxonomy (NCBI): domain Eukaryota; kingdom Metazoa; phylum Arthropoda; class Insecta; order Coleoptera; family Chrysomelidae; genus Altica; species Altica lythri. Next base: position 19,317,410 of record OZ034800.1, on the reverse strand, counting down.
AAAAATGTCAAAAATGACAAATTTCAAGATGGCAAATGTCAAAACTGACAAATGTCACAATGCTAAATGTCAAAAATGAAAACTGTCACCATGAAAAATGTCAAAAATAACAAATTTCAAGATGGCAAATGTCAAAGATGTCAAATGACAAATGTCACAATGCTAAATGTCAACAATAAAAAGTGTCACCATGAAAAATGTCAAAAATAACAAATTTCAAGATGGCAAATGTCAAAGATGTCAAATGACAAATGTCACAATGCTAAATGTCAAAAATGAAAAGTGTCACCATGAAAAATGTCAAAAATGACAAATTTCAAGATGGCAAATGTCAAAGATGTCAAATGACAAATGTCACAATGCTAAATGTCAAAAATGAAAAGTGTCACCATGAAAAATGTCAAAAATGACAAATTTCAAGATGGCAAATGTCAAAACTGACAAATGTCACAATGCTAAATGTCAAAAATGAAAACTGTCACCATGAAAAATGTCAAAAATAACAAATTTCAAGATGGCAAATGTCAAAGATGTCAAATGACAAATGTCACAATGCTAAATGTCAACAATAAAAAGTGTCACCATGAAAAATGTCAAAAATAACAAATTTCAAGATGGCAAATGTCAAAGATGTCAAATGACAAATGTCACAATGCTAAATGTCAACAATGAAAAGTGTCACCATGAAAAATGTCAAAAATAACAAGTTTCAAGATGGCAAATGTCCAAGATGTCAAATGACAAATGTCACAATGCTAAATGTCAAAAATGAAAAATGTCACCATAAAATGTCAAAAATGACAAATTTCAAGATGGCAAATGTCAAAGATGTCAAATGACAAATGTCACAATGCTAAATGTCAAAAATGATAAGTGTCACCATGAAAAATGTCAAAAATAACAAATTTCAAGATGGCAAATGTCAAAGATGTCAAATGACAAATGTCACAATGCTAAATGTCAAAAATGAAAAGTGTCACCATGAAAAATGTCAAAAATGACAAATTTCCAGATGACAAATATCAAAGATGTCAAATGACAAATGTCACAATGCTAAATGTCAAAAATGACAAATTTCAAGATGGCAAATGTCAAAACTGACAAATGTCACAATGCTAAATGTCAAAAATGAAAAGTGTCACCATGAAAAATGTCAAAAATAACAAATTTCAAAATGGCAAATGTCAAAGATGTCAAATGACAAATGTCACAATGCTAAATGTCAAAAATGACAAATTTCAAGATGGCAAATGTCAAAGATGTCAAATGACAAATGTCACAATGATAAATGTCAAAAATGAAAAGTGTCACCATGAAAAATGTCAAAAATGACAAATTTCAAGATGGCAAATGTCAAAGATGTCAAATGACAAATGTCACAATGCTAAATGTCAAAAATGAAAAGTGTCAAAAATGACAAATTTCAAGATGCCAAATGTCTAAGATGTCAAATGACAAATGTCACAATGCTAAATGTCAAAAATGAAAAGTGTCACCATAAAAAATGTCAAAAATGACAAATTTCAAGATGGCAAATGCCAAAGCTGACAAATTTCACAATGTTAAATGTCAAAAATAAAAAGTGTCACCATGAAAAATGTCAAAAATAACAAATTTCAAGATGGCAAATGTCAAAGATGTCAAATGACAAATGTCACAATGCTAAATGTCAACAATGAAAAGTGTCACCATGAAAAATGTCAAAAATAACAAATTTCAAGATGGCAAATGTCAAAGATGTCAAATGACAAATGTCACAATGCTAAATGTCAAAAATGAAAAGTGTCACCATGAAAAATGTCAAAAATGACAAATTTCAAGATGGCAAATGTGAAAGATGTCAAATGACAAATGTCACAATGCTAAACGTCAAAAATGAAAAGTGTCACCATGAAAAATGTCCAAATAACAAATTTCAAGATGGCAAATGTCAAAGATGTCAAATGACAAATGTCACAATGCTAAATGTCAAAAATAAAAAGTGTCACCATGAAAAATGTCAAAAATGACAAATTTCAAGATGGCAAATGTCAAAGATGTCAAATGACAAATGTCACAATGCTAAATGTCAAAAATAAAAAGTGTCACCATGAAAAATGTCAAAAATAACAAATTTCAAGATGGCAAATGTCAAAGATGTCAAATGACAAATGTCACAATGCTAAATGTCAAAAATAAAAAGTGTCATCATGAAAAATGTCAAAAATGACAAATTTCAAGATGGCAAATGTCAAAACTGACAAATGTCACAATGCTAAATGTCAAAAATGAAAAGTGTCACCATGAAAAATGTCAAAAATAACAAATTTCAAGATGGCAAATGTCAAAGATGTCAAATGACAAAATGTCACAATGCTAAATGACAAAAATAAAAAGTGTCACCATGAAAAATGTCAAAAATAACAAATTTCAAGATGGCAAATGTCAAAGATGTCAAATGACAAATGACACAATGCTAAATGTCAAAAATGACAAATTTCAAGATGGCAAATGTCAAAGATGTCAAATGACAAATGTCACAATGCTAAATGTCATAAATGAAAAAAGTCACCATGAAAAATGTCAAAAATGACAAATTTCAAGATGGCAAATGTCAAAGATGTCAAATGACAAATGTCACAATGCTAAATGTCAAAAATGATAAGTGTCACCATGAAAAATGTCAAAAATAACAAATTTCAAAATGGCAAATGTCAAAGATGTCAAATGACAAATGTCACAATGCTAAATGTCAAAAATAAAAAGTGTCACCATGAAAAATGTCAAAAATGACAAATTTCAAGATGGCAAATGTCAAAGATGTCAAATGACAAATGTCAAAATGCTAAATGTCAAAAATGAAAAGTGTCACCATGAAAAATGTCAAAAATAACAAATTTCAAGATGGCAAATGTCAAAGATGTCAAATGACAAATGTCACAATGCTAAATGTCAAAAATGAAAAGTGTCACCATGAAAAATGTCAAAAATGACAAATTTCAAGATGGCAAATGTCAAAGATGTCAAATGACAAATATCAAAATGCTAAATGTCAAAAATGACAAATTTCAAGATGGCAAATGTCAAAGATGTCAAATGACAAATGTAACAATGCTAAATGTCAAAAATGAAAAGTGTCACCATGAAAAATGTCAAAAATGACAAATTTCAAGATGGCAAACGTCAAAGATGTCAAATGACAAATGTCACAATGCTAAATGTCAAAAATGAAAAGAGTCACCATGAAAAATGTCAAAAATGACAAATTTCAAGATGGCAAATGTCAAAGATGTCAAATGACAAATGTCACAATGCTAAATGTCAAAAATGAAAAGTGTCAAAAATGACAAATTTCAAGATGGCAAATGTCTAAGATGTCAAATGACAAATGTCACAATGCTAAATGTCAAAAATGAAAAGTGTCACAATGCTAAATGTCAAAAATGACAAATTTCAAGATGGCAAATGTCAAAACTGACAAATGTCACAATGCTAAATGTCAAAAATGACAAATTTCAAGATGGCAAATGTCAAAGATGTCAAATGACAAATGTCACAATGCTAAATGTCAAAAATGAAAAGTGTCACCATAAAAAATGTCAAAAATGACCAATTTCAAGATGGCAAATGTCAAAGATGTCAAATGACAAATGTCACAATGCTAAATGTCAAAAATGAAAAGTGTCACCATGAAAAATGTCAAAAATGACAAATTTCAAGATGGCAAATGTCAAAGATGTCAAATGACAAATATCAAAATGCTAAATGTCAAAAATGACAAATTTCAAGATGGCAAATGTCAAAGATGTCAAATGACAAATGTAACAATGCTAAATGTCAAAAATGAAAAGTGTCACCATGAAAAATGTCAAAAATGACAAATTTCAAGATGGCAAACGTCAAAGATGTCAAATGACAAATGTCACAATGCTAAATGTCAAAAATGAAAAGAGTCACCATGAAAAATGTCAAAAATGACAAATTTCAAGATGGCAAATGTCAAAGATGTCAAATGACAAATGTCACAATGCTAAATGTCAAAAATGAAAAGTGTCAAAAATGACAAATTTCAAGATGGCAAATGTCTAAGATGTCAAATGACAAATGTCACAATGCTAAATGTCAAAAATGAAAAGTGTCACAATGCTAAATGTCAAAAATGACAAATTTCAAGATGGCAAATGTCAAAACTGACAAATGTCACAATGCTAAATGTCAAAAATGACAAATTTCAAGATGGCAAATGTCAAAGATGTCAAATGACAAATGTCACAATGCTAAATGTCAAAAATGAAAAGTGTCACCATGAAAAATGTCAAAAATGACAAATTTCAAGATGGCAAATGTCAAAACTGACAAATGTCACAATGCTAAATGTCAAAAATGATAAGTGTCACCATGAAAAATGTCAAAAATGACAAATTTCAAGATGGCAAATGTCAAAGATGTCAAATGACAAATGTCAAAATGCTAAATATCAAAAATGAAAAGTGTCACCATGAAAAATGTCAAAAATAACAAATTTCAAGATGGCAAATGTCAAAGATGTCAAATAACAAATGTCACAATGCTAAATGTCAAAAATGAAAAGTGTCACCATAAAAAATGTCAAAAATGACAAATTTCAAGATGGCAAATGTCAAAGATGTCAAATGACAAATATCACAATGCTAAATGTCAAAAATGACAAATTTCAAGATGGCAAATGTCAAAGATGTCAAATGACAAATGTAACAATGCTAAATGTCAAAAATGAAAAGTGTCACCATGAAAAATGTCAAAAATGACAAATTTCAAGATGGCAAACGTCAAAGATGTCAAATGACAAATGTCACAATGCTAAATGTCAAAAATGAAAAGTGTCACCATGAAAAATGTCAAAAATGACAAATTTCAAGATGGCAAATGTCAAAGATGTCAAATGACAAATGTAACAATGCTAAATGTCAAAAATGAAAAGTGTCAAAAATGACAAATTTCAAGATGGCAAATGTCTAAGATGTCAAATGACAAATGTCACAATGCTAAATGTCAAAAATGAAAAGTGTCACAATGCTAAATGTCAAAAATGACAAATTTCAAGATGGCAAATGTCAAAACTGACAAATGTCACAATTCTAAATGTCAAAAATGACAAATTTCAAGATGGCAAATGTCAAAGATGTCAAATGACAAATGTCACAATGCTAAATGTCAAAAATGAAAAGTGTCACCATGAAAAATGTCAAAAATGACAAATTTCAAGATGGCAAATGTCAAAGATGTCAAATGACAAATGTAACAATGCTAAGTGTCAAAAATGAAAAGTGTCACCATGAAAAATGTCAAAAATGACAAATTTCAAGATGGCAAATGTCAAAACTGACAAATGTCACAATGCTTAATGTCAAAAATGATAAGTGTCACCATGAAAAATGTCAAAAATGACAAACTTCAAGATGGCAAATGTCAAAGATGTCAAATGACAAATGTCTCATTGCTAAATGTCAAAAATGAAAAGTGTCACCATGAAAAATGTCAAAAATGACAAATTTCAAGATGGCAAATGTCAAAGATGTCAAATGACAAATTTCACAATGCTAAATGTCAAAAATGAAAAGTGTCTTCATGAAAAATGTCAAAAATGACAAATTTCAAGATGGCAAATGTCAAAAATGTCTAATGACAAATGTCACAATGCTAAATGTCAAAAATGAAAAGGGTCACCATGAAAAATGTCAAAAATGACAAATTTCAAGATGGCAAATGTCAAAGATGTCAAATGACAAATGTCACAATGCTAAATGTCAAAAATGAAAAGTGTCACCATGAAAAATGTCAAAAATGACAAATTTCAAGATGGCAAATGTCAAAACTGACAAATGTCACAATGCTAAATGTCAAAAATGATAAGTGTCACCATGCAAAATGTCAAAAATAACAAGTTTCAAGATGGCAAATGTCCAAGATGTCAAATGACAAATGTCACAATGCTAAATGTCAAAAATGAAAAGTGTCACCATGAAAATTGTCAAAAATGACAAATTTCAAGATGGCAAATGTCAAAGATGTCAAATGACAAATGTCACAATGCTAAATGTCAAAAATGATAAGTGTCACCATGAAAAATGTCAAAAATAACAAATTTCAAGATGGCAAATGTCAAAGATGTCAAATGACAAATGTCACAATGCTAAATGTCAAAAATGAAAAGTGTCACCATGAAAAATGTCAAAAATGACAAATTTCAAGATGACAAATGTCAAAGATGTCAAATGACAAATGTCACAATGCTAAATGTCAAAAATGACAAATTTCAAGATGGCAAATGTCAAAACTGACAAATGTCACAATGCTAAATGTCAAAAATGAAAAGTGTCACCATGAAAGATGTCAAAAATAACAAATTTCAAGATGGCAAATGTCAAAGATATCAAATGACAAATGTCAATGCTAAATGTCAAAAATGACAAATTTCAAGATGGCAAATGTCAAAGATGTCAAATGACAAATGTCACAATGCTAAATGTCAAAAATAAAAAGTGTCACCATGAAAAATGTCAAAAATGACAAATTTCAAGATTGCAAATGTCAAAGATGTCAAATGACAAATGTCACAATGCTAAATGTTAAAAATGAAAAGTGTTACCATGAAAAATGTCAAAAATGACAAGTTTCAAGATGGCAAATGTCAAAACCGACAAATGTCACAATGCTAAATGTCAAAAATAAAAAGTGTCACCATGAAAAATGTCAAAAATGACAAATTTCAAGATGGCAAATGTCAAACATGTCAAATGACAAATGTCACAATGCTAAATGTCAAAAATGACAAATTTTAAGATGGCAAATGTCTAAGATGTCAAATGACAAATGTCACAATGCTAAATGTCAAAAATGAAAACTGTCACCATTAAAAATGTCAAAAATGACAAATTTCAAGATGGCAAATGTCAAAACTGACAAATGTCACAATGTTAAATGTCAAAAATAAAAAGTGTCACCATGAAAAATGTCAAAAATAACAAATTTCAAGATGGCAAATGTCAAAGATGTCAAATGACAAATGTCACAATGCTAAATGTCAAAAATGACAAATTTTAAGATGGCAAATGTCAAAGATGTCAAATGACAAATGTCACAATGCTAAATGTCAAAAATGAAAAGTGTCACCATGAAAAATGTCAAAAATGGCAAATGTCACAATGCTAAATGTCAAAAATGAAAAGTGTCACCATGAAAAATGTCAAAAATAACAAATTTCAAGATGGCAAATGTCAAAGATGTCAAATGACAAATGTCACAATGCTAAATGTCAAAAATGAAAAGTGTCACCATGAAAAATGTCAAAAATAACAAATTTCAAGATGGCAAATGTCAAAGATGTCAAATGACAAATGTCACAATGCTAAATGTCAAAAATGAAAAGTGTCACCATCAAAAATGTCAAAAATGACAAATTTCAAGATGGCAAATGTCATAGATGTCAAATGATAAATGTCACAATGCTAAATGTCATAAATGAAAAGTGTCACCATGAAAAATGTCAAAAATGACAAATTTCAAGATGGAAATGTCAAAGATGTCAAATGACAAATGTCACAATGCTAAATGTTAAAAATAAAAAGTGTCACCATAAAAAATGTCAAAAATAACAAATTTCAAGATGGCAAATGTCAAAGATGTCAAATGACAAATGTCACAATGCTAAATGTCAAAAATGAAAAGTGTCACCATGAAAAATGTCAAAAATGACAAATTTCAAGATGGCAAATGTCAAAACTGACAAATGTCACAATGCTAAATGTCAAAAATGAAAAGTGTCACCATGAAAAATGTCAAAAATAACAAATTTCAAGATGGCAAATGTCAAAGATGTCAAATGACAAAATGTCACAATGCTAAATGTCAAAAATGAAAAGTGTCACCATGAAAAATGTCAAAAATGACAAATTTCAAGATGGCAAACGTCAAAGATGTCAAATGACAAATGTCACAATGCTAAATGTCAAAAATGAAAAGTGTCACCATGAAAAATGTCAAAAATGACAAATTTCAAGATGGCAAATGTCAAAGATGTCAAATGACAAATGTCACAATGCTAAATGTCAAAAATGAAAAGTGTCACCATGAAAAATGTCAAAAATGACAAATTTCAAGATGGCAAATGTCAAAGATGTCAAATGACAAATGTCACAATGCTAAATGTCAAAAATGAAAAGTGTCAAAAATGACAAATTTCAAGATGGCAAATGTCTAAGATGTCAAATGACAAATGTCACAATGCTAAATGTCAAAAATGAAAAGTGTCACAATGCTAAATGTCAAAAATGACAAATTTCAAGATGGCAAATGTCAAAACTGACAAATGTCACAATTCTAAATGTCAAAAATGACAAATTTCAAGATGGCAAATGTCAAAGATGTCAAATGACAAATGTCACAATGCTAAATGTCAAAAATGAAAAGTGTCACCATGAAAAATGTCAAAAATGACAAATTTCAAGATGGCAAATGTCAAAGATGTCAAATGACAAATGTAACAATGCTAAATGTCAAAAATGAAAAGTGTCACCATGAAAAATGTCAAAAATGACAAATTTCAAGATGGCAAACGTCAAAGATGTCAAATGACAAATGTCACAATGCTAAATGTCAAAAATGAAAAGTGTCACCATGAAAAATGTCAAAAATGACAAATTTCAAGATGGCAAATGTCAAAGATGTCAAATGACAAATGTCACAATGCTAAATGTCAAAAATGAAAAGTGTCAAAAATGACAAATTTCAAGATGGCAAATGTCTAAGATGTCAAATGACAAATGTCACAATGCTAAATGTCAAAAATGAAAAGTGTCACAATGCTAAATGTCAAAAATGACAAATTTCAAGATGGCAAATGTCAAAACTGACAAATGTCACAATTCTAAATGTCAAAAATGACAAATTTCAAGATGGCAAATGTCAAAGATGTCAAATGACAAATGTCACAATGCTAAATGTCAAAAATGAAAAGTGTCACCATGAAAAATGTCAAAAATGACAAATTTCAAGATGGCAAATGTCAAAGATGTCAAATGACAAATGTAACAATGCTAAGTGTCAAAAATGAAAAGTGTCACCATGAAAAATGTCAAAAATGACAAATTTCAAGATGGCAAATGTCAAAACTGACAAATGTCACAATGCTTAATGTCAAAAATGATAAGTGTCACCATGAAAAATGTCAAAAATGACAAACTTCAAGATGGCAAATGTCAAAGATGTCAAATGACAAATGTCTCATTGCTAAATGTCAAAAATGAAAAGTGTCACCATGAAAAATGTCAAAAATGACAAATTTCAAGATGGCAAATGTCAAAGATGTCAAATGACAAATTTCACAATGCTAAATGTCAAAAATGAAAAGTGTCACCATGAAAAATGTCAAAAATGACAAATTTCAAGATGGCAAATGTCAAAGATGTCTAATGACAAATGTCACAATGCTAAATGTCAAAAATGAAAAGGGTCACCATGAAAAATGTCAAAAATGACAAATTTCAAGATGGCAAATGTCAAAGATGTCAAATGACAAATGTCACAATGCTAAATGTCAAAAATGAAAAGTGTCACCATGAAAAATGTCAAAAATGACAAATTTTAAGATGGCAAATGTCAAAACTGACAAATGTCACAATGCTAAATGTCAAAAATGATAAGTGTCACCATGCAAAATGTCAAAAATAACAAGTTTCAAGATGGCAAATGTCCAAGATGTCAAATGACAAATGTCACAATGCTAAATGTCAAAAATGAAAAGTGTCACCATGAAAATTGTCAAAAATGACAAATTTCAAGATGGCAAATGTCAAAGATGTCAAATGACAAATGTCACAATGCTAAATGTCAAAAATGATAAGTGTCACCATGAAAAATGTCAAAAATAACAAATTTCAAGATGGCAAATGTCAAAGATGTCAAATGACAAATGTCACAATGCTAAATGTCAAAAATGAAAAGTGTCACCATGAAAAATGTCAAAAATGACAAATTTCAAGATGACAAATGTCAAAGATGTCAAATGACAAATGTCACAATGCTAAATGTCAAAAATGACAAATTTCAAGATGGCAAATGTCAAAACTGACAAATGTCACAATGCTAAATGTCAAAAATGAAAAGTGTCACCATGAAAGATGTCAAAAATAACAAATTTCAAGATGGCAAATGTCAAAGATATCAAATGACAAATGTCAATGCTAAATGTCAAAAATGACAAATTTCAAGATGGCAAATGTCAAAGATGTCAAATGACAAATGTCACAATGCTAAATGTCAAAAATAAAAAGTGTCACCATGAAAAATGTCAAAAATGACAAATTTCAAGATTGCAAATGTCAAAGATGTCAAATGACAAATGTCACAATGCTAAATGTTAAAAATGAAAAGTGTTACCATGAAAAATGTCAAAAATGACAAGTTTCAAGATGGCAAATGTCAAAACCGACAAATGTCACAATGCTAAATGTCAAAAATAAAAAGTGTCACCATGAAAAATGTCAAAAATGACAAATTTCAAGATGGCAAATGTCAAACATGTCAAATGACAAATGTCACAATGCTAAATGTCAAAAATGACAAATTTTAAGATGGCAAATGTCTAAGATGTCAAATGACAAATGTCACAATGCTAAATGTCAAAAATGAAAACTGTCACCATTAAAAATGTCAAAAATGACAAATTTCAAGATGGCAAATGTCAAAACTGACAAATGTCACAATGTTAAATGTCAAAAATAAAAAGTGTCACCATGAAAAATGTAAAAAATAACAAATTTCAAGATGGCAAATGTCAAAGATGTCAAATGTCAAATGTCACAATGCTAAATGTCAAAAATGACAAATTTTAAGATGGCAAATGTCAAAGATGTCAAATGACAAATGTCACAATGCCAAATGTCAAAAATGAAAAGTGTCACCATGAAAAATGTCAAAAATGACAAATGTCACAATGCTAAATGTCAAAAATGAAAAGTGTCACCATGAAAAATGTCAAAAATAACAAATTTCAAGATGGCAAATGTCAAAGATGTCAAATGACAAATGTCACAATGCTAAATGTCAAAAATGAAAAGTGTCACCATGAAAAATGTCAAAAATAACAAATTTCAAGATGGCAAATGTCAAAGATGTCAAATGACAAATGTCACAATGCTAAATGTCAAAAATGAAAAGTGTCACCATCAAAAATGTCAAAAATGACAAATTTCAAGATGGCAAATGTCATAGATGTCAAATGATAAATGTCACAATGCTAAATGTCATAAATGAAAAGTGTCACCATGAAAAATGTCAAAAATGACAAATGTCAAGATGGAAATGTCAAAGATGTCAAATGACAAATGTCACAATGCTAAATGTTAAAAATAAAAAGTGTCACCATAAAAAATGTCAAAAATAACAAATTTCAAGATGGCAAATGTCAAAGATGTCAAATGACAAATGTCACAATGCTAAATGTCAAAAATGAAAAGTGTCACCATGAAAAATGTCAAAAATAACAAATTTCAAGATGGCAAATGTCAAAACTGACAAATGTCACAATGCTAAATGTCAAAAATGAAAAGTGTCACCATGAAAAATGTCAAAAATAACAAATTTCAAGATGGCAAATGTCAAAGATGTCAAATGACAAAATGTCACAATGCTAAATGTCAAAAATGAAAAGTGTCACCATGAAAAATGTCAAAAATGACAAATTTCAAGATGGCAAATATCAAAGATGTCAAATGACAAATGTCACAATGCTAAATGTCAAAAATGACAAATTTCAAGATGGCAAATGTCAAAGATGTCAAATGACAAATGTCACAATGCTAAATGTCATAAATGAAAAGTGTCACCATGAAAAATGTCAAAAATGACAAATTTCAAGATGGCAAATGTCAAAGATGTCAAATGACAAATGTCACAATGCTAAATGTCAAAAATGATAAGTGTCACCATGAAAAATGTCAAAAATAACAAATTTCAAGATGGCAAATGTCAAAGATGTCAAATGACAAATGTCACAATGCTAAATGTCAAAAATGAAAAGTGTCACCATGAAAAATGTCAAAAATGACAAATTTCAAGATGGCAAATGTCAAAGATGTCAAATGACAAATGTCACAATGCTAAATGTCAAAAATGAAAAGTGTCACCATGAAAAATGTCAAAAATAACAAATTTCAAGATGGCAAATGTCAAAGATGTCAAATGACAAATGTCACAATGCTAAATGTCAAAAATGAAAAGTGTCACCATGAAAAATGTCAAAAATGACAAATCTTAAGATGGCAAATGTCAAAGATGTCAAATGACAAATATTACAATGCTAAATGTCAAAAATGACAAATTTCAAGATGGCAAATGTCAAAGATGTCAAATGACAAATGTAACAATGCTTAATGTCAAAAATGAAAAGTGTCACAATGCTAAATGTCAAAAATGACAAATTTCAAGATGGCAAATGTCAAAGATGTCAAATGACAAATGTCACAATGCTAAATGTCAAAAATGAAAAGTGTCAAAAATGACAAATTTCAAGATGGCAAATGTCTAAGATGTCAAATGACAAATGTCACAATGCTAAATGTCAAAAATGAAAAGTGTCACAATGCTAAATGTCAAAAATGACAAAATTCAAGATGGCAAATGTCAAAACTGACAAATGTCAGAATGCTAAATGTCAAAAATGACATATTTCAAGATGGCAAATGTCAAAGATGTCAAATGACAAATGTCACAATGCTAAATGTCAAAAATGAAAAGTGTCACCATGAAAAATGTCAAAAATAACAAAGTTCAAGATGGCAAATGTCAAAGATGTCAAATGACAAATGTCACAATGCTAAATGTCAAAAATAAAAAGTGTCTACATGAAAAATGTCAAAAATGACAAATTTCAAGATGGCAAATGTCAAAACTGACAAATGTCACAATGCTAAATGTCAAAAATGATAAGTGTTACCATGAAAAATGTGAAAAATGACAAATTTCAAGATGGCAAATGTCAAAGATGTCAAATGACAAATGTCTTATTGCTAAATGTCAAAAATGAAAAGTGTCACCATGAAAAATGTCAAAAATGACAAATTTCAAGATGGCAAATGACAAATGTCAAAGATGTCAAATGACAAATGTCACAATGCTAAATGTCAAAAATGAAAAGTGTCACCATGAAAAATGTCAAAAATGACAAATTTCAAGATGGCAAATGTCAAAGATGTCAAATGACAAATGTCACAATGCTAAATGTCAAAAATGAAAAGTGTCACCATAAAAAATGTCAAAAATGACAAATTTCAAGATGGCAAATGTCAAAGATGTCAAATGACAAATGTCACAATGCTAAATGTCAAAAATGAAAAGGGTCACCATGAAAAATGTCAAGAATGACAAATTTCAAGATGGCAAATGTCAAAGATGTCAAATGACAAATGTCACAATGCTAAATTTCAAAAATGAAAAGTGTCACCATGAAAAATGTCAAAAATGACAAATTTCAAGATGGCAAATGTCCAAACTGACAAATGTCACAATGCTAAATGTCAAAAATGATAAGTGTCACCATGAAAAATGTCAAAAATAACAAATTTCAAGATGGCAAATGTCCAAGATGTCAAATGACAAATGTGACAATGCTAAATGTCAAAAATGAAAAGTGTCACCATGAAAAATGTCAAAAATAACAAATTTCAAGATGGCAAATGTCAAAGATGTCTAATGACAAATGTCACAATGCTAAATGTCAAAAATGTAAAGTGTCACCATGAAAAATGTCAAAAATGACAAATTTCAAGATGGCAAATGTCAATGATGTCAAATGACAAATGTCACAATGCTAAATGTCAAAAATGAAAAGCCTTACCATAAAAAATGTCAAAAATGACAAATTTCAAGATGGCAAATGTCAAAGATGTCAAATGACAAATGTCACAATGCTAAATGTCAGAAATAAAAAGTGTCACCATGAAAAATGTCAAAAATGACAAATTTCAAGATGACAAATGTCAAAGATGTCAAATGACAAATGTCACAATGCTAAATGTCAAAAATGAAAAGTGTCACAATGCTAAATGTCAAAAATGACAAATATTACGATGGCAAATGTCAAAACTGACAAATGTCACAATGCTAAATGTCAAAAATGAAAAATGTCAAAAATAACAAATTTCAAGATAGCAAATGTCAAAGATGTCAAATGACAAATGTCACAATGCTAAATGTCAAAAATGACAAATTTCAAAATGGCAAATGTCAAAGATGTCAAATGACAAATGTCACAATGCTAAATGTCAAAAATGAAAAGTGTCACTATGAAAAATGTCAAAAATGACAAATTTCAAGATGGCAAATGTCAAAGATGTCAAATGACAAATGTCACAATGCTAAATGTCAAAAATGAAAAGTGTCACCATGAAAAATGTCAAAAATGACAAATTTTAAAATGGCAAATGTCAAAACTGACAAATGTCACAATGCTAAATGTCAAAAATGAAAAGTGTCACCATGAAAAATGTCAAAAATGACAAATTTCAAGATGGCAAATGTCTAAGATGTCAAATGACAAATGTCACAATGCTAAATGTCAAAAATGAAAAGTGTCACAATGCTAAATGTCAAAAATGATAAATTTCAAGATGGCAAATGTCAAAACTGACAAATGTCACAATTCTAAATGTCAAAAATGACAAATTTCAAGATGGCAAATGTCAAAGATGTCAAATGACAAATGTCACAATGCTAAATGTCAAAAATGAAAAGTGTCACCATGAAAAATGTCAAAAATGACAAATTTCAAGATGGCAAATGTCAAAGATGTCAAATGACAAATGTAACAATGCTAAATGTCAAAAATGAAAAGTGTCACCATGAAAAATGTCAAAAATGACAAATTTCAAGATGGCAAATGTCAAAACTGACAAATGTCACAATGCTAAATGTCAAAAATGATAAGTGTCACCATGAAAAATGTCAAAAATGACAAATTTCAAGATGGCAAATGTCAAAGATGTCAAATGACAAATGTCTCATTGCTAAATGTCAAAAATGAAAAGTGTCACCATGAAAAATGTCAAAAATGACAAATTTCAAGATGGCAAATGTCAAAGATGTCAAATGACAAATTTTACAATGCTAAATGTCAAAAATGAAAAGTGTCACCATGAAAAATGTCAAAAATGACAAATTTCAAGATGGCAAATGTCAAAGATGTCAAATGACAAATGTCACAATGCTAAATGTCAAAAATGAAAAGGGTCACCATGAAAAATGTCAAAAATGACAAATTTCAAGATGGCAAATGTCAAAGATGTCAAATGACAAATGTCACAATGCTAAATGTCAAAAATGAAAAGTGTCACCATGAAAAATGTCAAAAATGACAAATTTCAAGATGGCAAATGTCAAAACTGACAAATGTCACAATGCTAAATGTCAAAAATGATAAGTGTCACCATGCAAAATGTCAAAAATAACAAGTTTCAAGATGGCAAATGTCCAAGATGTCAAATGACAGATGTCACAATGCTAAATGTCAAAAATGAAAAGTGTCACCATGAAAATTGTCAAAAATGACAAATTTCAAGATGGCAAATGTCAAAGATGTCAAATGACAAATGTCACAATGCTAAATGTCAAAAATGATAAGTGTCACCATGAAAAATGTCAAAAATAACAAATTTCAAGATGGCAAATGTCAAAGATGTCAAATGACAAATGTCACAATGCTAAATGTCAAAAATGAAAAGTGTCACCATGAAAAATGTCAAAAATGACAAATTTCAAGATGACAAATGTCAAAGATGTCAAATGACAAATGTCACAATGCTAAATGTCAAAAATGACAAATTTCAAGATGGCAAATGTCAAAACTGACAAATGTCACAATGCTAAATGTCAAAAATGAAAAGTGTCACCATGAAAGATGTCAAAAATAACAAATTTCAAGATGGCAAATGTCAAAGATATCAAATGACAAATGTCAATGCTAAATGTCAAAAATGACAAATTTCAAGATGGCAAATGTCAAAGATGTCAAATGACAAATGTCACAATGCTAAATGTCAAAAATAAAAAGTGTCACCATGAAAAATGTCAAAAATGACAAATTTCAAGATTGCAAATGTCAAAGATGTCAAATGACAAATGTCACAATGCTAAATGTTAAAAATGAAAAGTGTCACCATGAAAAATGTCAAAAATGACAAGTTTCAAGATGGCAAATGTCAAAACCGACAAATGTCACAATGCTAAATGTCAAAAATAAAAAGTGTCACCATGAAAAATGTCAAAAATGACAAATTTCAAGATGGCAAATGTCAAACATGTCAAATGACAAATGTCACAATGCTAAATGTCAAAAATGACAAATTTTAAGATGGCAAATGT
Source organism: Altica lythri (assembly GCA_964028335.1). Classification (NCBI taxonomy): domain Eukaryota; kingdom Metazoa; phylum Arthropoda; class Insecta; order Coleoptera; family Chrysomelidae; genus Altica; species Altica lythri. Next base: position 19,301,036 of record OZ034800.1, on the reverse strand, counting down.
CTAAGATGTCAAATGACAAATGTCACAATGCTAAATGTCAAAAATGAAAACTGTCACCATTAAAAATGTCAAAAATGACAAATTTCAAGATGGCAAATGTCAAAACTGACAAATGTCACAATGTTAAATGTCAAAAATAAAAAGTGTCACCATGAAAAATGTCAAAAATAACAAATTTCAAGATGGCAAATGTCAAAGATGTCAAATGACAAATGTCACAATGCTAAATGTCAAAAATGACAAATTTTAAGATGGCAAATGTCAAAGATGTCAAATGACAAATGTCACAATGCTAAATGTCAAAAATGAAAAGTGTCACCATGAAAAATGTCAAAAATGACAAATTTCAAGATGGCAAATGTCAAAAATGACAAATGTCACAATGCTAAATGTCAAAAATGAAAAGTGTCACCATGAAAAATGTCAAAAATAACAAATTTCAAGATGGCAAATGTCAAAGATGTCAAATGACAAATGTCACAATGCTAAATGTCAAAAATGAAAAGTGTCACCATGAAAAATGTCAAAAATAACAAATTTCAAGATGGCAAATGTCAAAGATGTCAAATGACAAATGTCACAATGCTAAATGTCAAAAATGAAAAGTGTCACCATCAAAAATGACAAATTTCAAGATGGCAAATGTCATAGATGTCAAATGATAAATGTCACAATGCTAAATGTCATAAATGAAAAGTGTCACCATGAAAAATGTCAAAAATGACAAATTTCAAGATGGAAATGTCTAAGATGTCAAATGACAAATGTCACAATGCTAAATGTTAAAAATAAAAAGTGTCACCATGAAAAATGTCAAAAATAACAAATTTCAAGATGGCAAATGTCAAAGATGTCAAATGACAAATGTCACAATGCTAAATGTCAAAAATGAAAAGTGTCACCATGAAAAATGTCAAAAATGACAAATTTCAAGATGGCAAATGTCAAAACTGACAAATGTCACAATGCTAAATGTCAAAAATGAAAAGTGTCACCATGAAAAATGTCAAAAATAACAAATTTCAAGATGGCAAATGTCAAAGATGTCAAATGACAAAATGTCACAATGCTAAATGTCAAAAATGAAAAGTGTCACCATGAAAAATGTCAAAAATGACAAATTTCAAGATGGCAAATATCAAAGATGTCAAATGACAAATGTCACAATGCTAAATGTCAAAAATGACAAATTTCAAGATGGCAAATGTCAAAGATGTCAAATGACAAATGTCACAATGCTAAATGTCATAAATGAAAAGTGTCACCATGAAAAATGTCAAAAATGACAAATTTCAAGATGGCAAATGTCAAAGATGTCAAATGACAAATGTCACAATGCTAAATGTCAAAAATGATAAGTGTCACCATGAAAAATGTCAAAAATAACAAATTTCAAGATGGCAAATGTCAAAGATGTCAAATGACAAATGTCACAATGCTAAATGTCAAAAATGAAAAGTGTCACCATGAAAAATGTCAAAAATGACAAATTTCAAGATGGCAAATGTCAAAGATGTCAAATGACAAATGTCACAATGCTAAATGTCAAAAATGAAAAGTGTCACCATGAAAAATGTCAAAAATAACAAATTTCAAGATGGCAAATGTCAAAGATGTCAAATGACAAATGTCACAATGCTAAATGTCAAAAATGAAAAGTGTCACCATGAAAAATGTCAAAAATGACAAATCTTAAGATGGCAAATGTCAAAGATGTCAAATGACAAATATTACAATGCTAAATGTCAAAAATGACAAATTTCAAGATGGCAAATGTCAAAGATGTCAAATGACAAATGTAACAATGCTAAATGTCAAAAATGAAAAGTGTCACAATGCTAAATGTCAAAAATGACAAATTTCAAGATGGCAAATGTCAAAGATGTCAAATGACAAATGTCACAATGCTAAATGTCAAAAATGAAAAGTGTCAAAAATGACAAATTTCAAGATGGCAAATGTCTAAGATGTCAAATGACAAATGTCACAATGCTAAATGTCAAAAATGAAAAGTGTCACAATGCTAAATGTCAAAAATGACAAAATTCAAGATGGCAAATGTCAAAACTGACAAATGTCAGAATGCTAAATGTCAAAAATGACAAATTTCAAGATGGCAAATGTCAAAGATGTCAAATGACAAATGTCACAATGCTAAATGTCAAAAATGAAAAGTGTCACCATGAAAAATGTCAAAAATAACAAAGTTCAAGATGGCAAATGTCAAAGATGTCAAATGACAAATGTCACAATGCTAAATGTCAAAAATGAAAAGTGTCACCATGAAAAATGTCAAAAATGACAAATTTCAAGATGGCAAATGTCAAAACTGACAAATGTCACAATGCTAAATGTCAAAAATGATAAGTGTCACCATGAAAAATGTGAAAAATGACAAATTTCAAGATGGCAAATGTCAAAGATGTCAAATGACAAATGTCTTATTGCTAAATGTCAAAAATGAAAAGTGTCACCATGAAAAATGTCAAAAATGACAAATTTCAAGATGGCAAATGACAAATGTCAAAGATGTCAAATGACAAATGTCACAATGCTAAATGTCAAAAATGAAAAGTGTCACCATGAAAAATGTCAAAAATGACAAATTTCAAGATGGCAAATGTCAAAGATGTCAAATGACAAATGTCACAATGCTAAATGTCAAAAATGAAAAGTGTCACCATAAAAAATGTCAAAAATGACAAATTTCAAGATGGCAAATGTCAAAGATGTCAAATGACAAATGTCACAATGCTAAATGTCAAAAATGAAAAGGGTCACCATGAAAAATGTCAAGAATGACAAATTTCAAGATGGCAAATGTCAAAGATGTCAAATGACAAATGTCACAATGCTAAATTTCAAAAATGAAAAGTGTCACCATGAAAAATGTCAAAAATGACAAATTTCAAGATGGCAAATGTCAAAACTGACAAATGTCACAATGCTAAATGTCAAAAATGATAAGTGTCACCATGAAAAATGTCAAAAATAACAAATTTCAAGATGGCAAATGTCCAAGATGTCAAATGACAAATGTGACAATGTTAAATGTCAAAAATGAAAAGTGTCACCATGAAAAATGTCAAAAATGACAAATTTTAAGATGGCAACTGTCAAAGATGTCAAATGACAAATGTCACAATGCTAAATGTCAAAAATGATAAGTGTCACCATGAAAAATGTCAAAAATAACAAATTTCAAGATGGCAAATGTCAAAGATGTCAAATGACAAATGTCACAATGCTAAATGTCAAAAATGTAAAGTGTCACCATAAAAAATGTCAAAAATGACAAATTTCAAGATGGCAAATGTCAATGATGTCAAATGACAAATGTCACAATGCTAAATGTCAAAAATGAAAAGCCTCACCATAAAAAATGTCAAAAATGACAAATTTCAAGATGGCAAATGTCAAAGATGTCAAATGACAAATGTCACAATGCTAAATGTCAAAAATGAAAAGTGTCACCATGAAAAATGTCAAAAATGACAAATTTCAAGATGACAAATGTCAAAGATGTCAAATGACAAATGTCACAATGCTAAATGTCAAAAATGAAAAGTGTCACAATGCTAAATGTTAAAAATGACAAATATTACGATGGCAAATGTCAAAACTGACAAATGTCACAATGCTAAATGTCAAAAATGAAAAATGTCAAAAATAACAAATTTCAAGATAGCAAATGTCAAAGATGTCAAATGACAAATGTCACAATGCTAAATGTCAAAAATGACAAATTTCAAGATGGCAAATGTCAAAGATGTCAAATGACAAATGTCACAATGCTAAATGTCAAAAATGAAAAGTGTCACTATGAAAAATGTCAAAAATGACAAATTTCAAGATGGCAAATGTCAAAGATGTCAAATGACAAATGTCACAATGCTAAATGTCAAAAATGAAAAGTGTCACCATGAAAAATGTCAAAAATGACAAATTTTAAAATGGCAAATGTCAAAACTGACAAATGTCACAATGCTAAATGTCAAAAATGAAAAGTGTCACCATGAAAAATGTCAAAAATGACAAATTTCAAGATGGCAAATGTCAAAGATGTCAAATGACAAATGTCACAATGCTAAATGTCAAAAATGAAAAGTGTCAAAAATGACAAATTTCAAGATGGCAAATGTCAAAACTGACAAATGTCACAATGCTAAATGTCAAAAATGAAAAGTGTCACCATGAAAAATGTCAAAAATGACAAATTTCAAGATGGCAAATGTCAAAGATGTCAAATGACAAATGTCACAATGCTAAATGTCAAAAATGAAAAGTGTCACCATGAAAAATGTCAAAAATGACAAATTTCAAGATGGCAAATGTCAAAGATGTCAAATGAGAAATGTCACAATGCTAAATGTCAAAAATGAAAAGTGTCACCATGAAAAATGTCAAAAATAACAAATTTCAAGATGGCAAATGTCAAAGATGTCAAATGACAAATGTCACAATGCTAAATGTCAACAATGAAAAGTGTCACCATGAAAAATGTCAAAAATGACAAATTTCAAGATGACAAATGTCAAAGATGTCAAATGACAAATATCACAATGCTAAATGTCAAAAATGACAAATTTCAAGATGGCAAATATCAAAGATGTCAAATGACAAATGTCACAATACTAAATGTCAAAAATAAAAAGTGTCACCATGAAAAATGTCAAAAATGACAAATTTCAAGATGACAAATGTCAAAGATGTCAAATGACAAATGTCACAATGCTAAATGTCAAAAATGACAAATTTCAAGATGGCAAATGTCAAAACTGACAAATGTCACAATGCTAAATGTCAAAAATGAAAAGTGTCACCATGAAAAATGTCAAAAATAACAAATTTCAAGATGGCAAATGTCAAAGATGTCAAATGACAAATGTCACAATGCTAAATGTCAAAAATGACAAATTTTAAGATGGCAAATGTCAAAGATGTCAAATGACAAATGTCACAATGCTAAATGTTAAAAATGAAAAGTGTCACCATGAAAAATGTCAAAAATGACAAATTTCAAGATGGCAAATGTCAAAGATGTCAAATGACAAATGTCACAATGCTAAATGTTAAAAATGAAAAGTGTCACCATGAAAAATGTCAAAAATGACAAATTTCAAGATGGCAAATGTCAAAACTGACAAATGTCACAATGCTAAATGTCAAAAATAAAAAGTGTCACCATGAAAAATGTCAAAAATGACAAATTTCAAGATGGCAAATGTCAAAGATGTCAAATGACAAATGTCACAATGCTAAATGTCAAAAATAAAAAGTGTCAAAAATAACAAATTTCAAGATGGCAAATGTCAAAGATGTCAAATGACAAATGTCACAATGCTAAATGTCAAAAATGACAAATTTTAAGATGGCAAATGTCAAAGATGTCAAATGACAAATGTCACAATGCTAAATGTCAAAAATGAAAAGTGTCACCATGAAAAATGTCAAAGATGACAAATTTCAAGATGGCAAATGTCAAAGATGTCAAATGACAAATGTCACAATGCTAAATGTCAAAAATGAAAAGTGTCACCATGAAAAATGTCAAAAATGACAAATTTCAAGATGGCAAATGTCAAAGATGTCAAATGACAAATGTCACAATGCTAAATGTCAAAAATAAAAAGTGTCAAAAATAACAAATTTCAAGATGGCAAATGTCAAAGATGTCAAATGACAAATGTCACAATGCTAAATGTCAAAAATGACAAATTTTAAGATGGCAAATGTCAAAGATGTCAAATGACAAATGTCACAATGCTAAATGTCAAAAATGAAAAGTGTCACCATGAAAAATGTCAAAAATGACAAATTTCAAGATGGCAAATGTCAAAGATGTCAAATGACAAATGTCACAATGCTAAATGTCAAAAATAAAAAGTGTCAAAAATAACAAATTTCAAGATGGCAAATGTCAAAGATGTCAAATGACAAATGTCACAATGCTAAATGTCAAAAATGACAAATTTTAAGATGGCAAATGTCAAAGATGTCAAATGACAAATGTCACAATGCTAAATGTCAAAAATGAAAAGTGTCACCATGAAAAATGTCAAAGATGACAAATTTCAAGATGGCAAATGTCAAAGATGTCAAATGACAAATGTCACAATGCTAAATGTCAAAAATAAAAAGTGTCAAAAATAACAAATTTCAAGATGGCAAATGTCAAAGATGTCAAATGACAAATGTCACAATGCTAAATTTCAAAAATGACAAATTTTAAGATGGCAAATGTCCAAGATGTCAAATGACAAATGTCACAATGCTAAATGTCAAAAATGAAAAGTGTCACCATGAAAAATGTCAAAGATGACAAATTTCAAGATGGCAAATGTCAAAGATGTCAAATGACAAATGTCACAATGCTAAATGTTAAAAATGAAAAGTGTCACCATAAAAAATGTCAAAAATGACAAATTTCAAGATGGCAAATGTCAAAACTGACAAATGTCACAATGCTAAATGTCAAAAATAAAAAGTGTCACCATGAAAAATGTCAAAAATGACAAATTTCAAGATGGCAAATGTCAAAGATGTCAAATGACAAATGTCACAATGCTAAATGTCAAAAATAAAAAGTGTCAAAAATAACAAATTTCAAGATGGCAAATGTCAAAGATGTC